>LR999964.1:105588138-106183384 GCA_905220375.1 Tachina fera | reverse complement strand
TTTACTCGGTATCGATTATATTTTTGTGAGTAACCGGTTACCTCAATAGTTAAATAAAAAACGAACGTTTTCTTTCTTTCGACAAAGCCGTGAGCGAGGACAGAATATTGTAAGTATTTTGCTGTTAAAAATTTTGTTTTTTCCATGGACACCATGGACAGATAATAAAACGATCAAAAGTAAACCGACGCCAAAATTGTTTTATTATTGCTTTGTCCAAACTCTCTTGTTGCCGCCGCAACAGTATTTTTATAATAAACTTCGTTAGAGACATTGGGATTTCACGCCATTATGAAGTAGCAAAGAGCAGATTTTTTTAACGCATACATACATAGGTATAACTCGATTTTATCCTGGGTCACCGTATGCTTTTATCGCTTTTAAGCACAGAAATATAAATGCCGTTCAAGTTAAATAGTGCAAAATTACACAAAAAGTTTATGGTACAAAAATAGTGCAAAGAATTTGAAATAGTACAGATTTTGCACTATTAAACAGAAAGTGGCAAGTCTGGAGTTGATGTACTTTGAATATAGGCAATCGATATATCGTCGCTGTTTTAACTGACTGCCCTATCTAATAGAAATGAGTTAATTAGATTTGCGCTAGAGAGCTGAAATTTGATACGCAAGTTGATTAAGATGAGAAACCAAGTAGAAAAATCTAAAAACCTCAATATTTTAATCGTAAGGGTGCCATATAATTCTAGATAATCTGCTAACTTGGCAATATTTTTACTTTTATAAAAAAGGAGAGAATAATGTATATTTGTTCACTTCTTTATATAGGCAAAAATGTTGTCAAGTAGGCAGATTATCTAGAATTATATGACATCCTTACGATTACAAGTTTATATAATGCATGCCATATTTTAGTGATAGGTATTGTCCCAAACACGAACTTGGTCAAAATTTTTATCTCACTACTCTTGATGGCCGAAATTATGGAAAGGAGCTTGACCTTTTTCACATTTGTTTTTGTGAGGACATATAAAAAGGCACACATTTTTTTACATACACTTGTAAGTATCTTATCGTCCATCATTATTGGTGAAACATATACTTATGTATGTTTTAAGTTATTTTTCTTTAGATATGCACAATATAAATGTTTTTTTCCAAATGGATGGCATAAAAGTGGTAAGAAAGAGATTTGCTTGAAAAAAAATTCTGTACACAAATGTTTGTGGTCTAATTTAAACCACTGGGCGATCCTAGTTAAATTAAATCATCCGGTATAGTCGAAATATAAAAACAGTTGAATAAAATTTAGGTGAAAATGTTTTGAAATTTTAGCCCTTGTCTAGTCTTACTTATACTTTTAAAATAAAGAATAGCGCTAAAATTTCTTGCAACTTTAACATTTGAATATGGTAATATTAATAGCATTATAAATATTTAGCTTTGGAAATATATTATCATTAGTTAAATTTCTATAATTATGAACTTCAGTCCAAATTGGTCGGTTCTGAGCGAAATTTTCCATTTATATAGCCTTAAATTTGTAATGCTTCGTTCGTCTGTATTTCTTCAACTTCACCGTTATTGTTATAAAATTCTTTTATAACGTCAATCTGTTCTCTGTAATCTAGAAAAATGTTCTTAACCCTAAGCAAAGATTTTTTTATAATTTTGAAATTATGTAGCGATTAAGCTCTAAAATATGAATGAGAAAGTATTTCCCTATCTGTCTTTCATCCAATTGAATAAAGACTTTGCAAAGAGAACTTTGCGTGTCTAAAAGGAGTCTAATCAGATATTTTTTGACTAGTACCTCTTTTTGACACGCAAAGCTTACTTTGAGAAAGTATTTCTCCATCTATTTCTCACTGAGCTGAACTAAGACTTTGCAAAGTTAAATTTGCGTGTCTAAAAGGAGTAAAACAAAATTGCTGTTATTATGTCTGGAATTTATTCCAAAGATATATTCATGAATAGGAAGGCGTTGCGAATCATGATAGGTGTGTTGACAGGTCACTGCTCGGTCAGAGCAAGAACCAGCATTTGGGAGACTGGCACTCCAGATTTTTTTAGAATATGCCGGGGGGGGGGGGGTGAAGGGGAACCAGAAACCATTGAACATATTTTCTGTCATTGCCCGAAGCTGCAACGTCATAGGCTTAGATGGCTGAGCAGACGTTTCCATGAAAGCATTACTGATGTCGGGAAGTGTAAGCTAGAGGACATCAGGGGCTTCATCGTGGGAATTCGGTGGCTTAGTAATATGGTCACTTCTGGTTGCAAATGGGAGAGTAAATATTACTTTTTGGGCAACAGAAGGGAATCACAATGAACCCAATTGGGTCTCCGAGTGGAGGTTCGGTAGAGCACCACCCTTGCTAACCTAACCTAACCTATATGCAGTTGACATAGATAAGTATGTTTGTACATGTATACCTGTTCATATGGATGAATTTTACCCCTTTTAGATACGGAAAGTTTTCTTTGCAAAGTCTTAATTCAGCTTTGTAAAACACAGGGGAAGGAATAATCTCTCCTTCTGTCTTTCTTCGAGCTGAATTAGGGCTTTGCAAAGTAAACTTTCCGTGTCTAAAAGGGGCATTTGCTTTGAGAAATATTTTCTACATAAAACCAAGATATTACGTCCCAATATCAAAATTCATATGTATCTAAAAAGCAAACAGAATATTGTTATAATGTGTTTTCAGTGTTTTTATAGGAAATGTGATAGTTGGGAAGGATATATCCTACATTCAAAGGCGCTAGTACAACCACCTTGTTAAATTTTGATTGAATATGTGTGTATTTGTTTAAATTTAGAGTTTCAAAGAAGTGAAAATCCCTATATCGTGTTTCTTATGAAGCTATTAGACTATCACAAATTAATATTTAGTCGAAATGCAAAACGCACTAAGAGCACCAACTTGAGAAAAATGCGCACTGTTATGACTTAAAAGCACTAAATCTAGTGCGAAAGGCACTAAATTGGCATCACCGTTATTGATTATTTTTCATAGCTTTATATACCACTCGCATTTCCACAAGTTATGAGACGAGTAGATAGTATAAAATTTCTCGCACGTTTTTTTTAATTTTCTTGTACTTACGGATGTTTTTATTCGTTTTCAGATCACCTCCGATATCATGAAAACCGGAGTTCTGCAATTTAATTTGCCTTCTCATTTCCTCAAGTTCTTCCTTTTTCTTTTTTTCTTTTTCTCTATCTTTTCCAACATTGAGTTTATCTTTTAAAATTTTCTGCTGTGCTTTTGATAACAACTGGTTTTGTTGATATTCTTTAAATTCTCCAGCATCCATTGTTTCATCAAGCAAAAGCAAAACAGTTCCAGATTGAATTGCATCTGGGTATGGATGAAAGTCACCAGTTTTCTCATAACTGTGAAAGAGACATAAATTAATATCCAAGAAAAAAGTTTAATGTATCTAGTGTTGCCAAAATGTGGTAGCCATAGCCAATTAGTCTCTGGAAACCCGCTGCCTGAGTAAAACTAACCGGTTATAAAAACCGCTACATTTTTTTCTGAGCAATTTATGTCTTTTCTCATGGCTCAATGGCAAAAAAAGAGAATGAGATACATTTTATATATATGCATATGCTTACATGTGTTTGTACATACATACATACATATATGTCCGGTGTGCCACAGGGGAGCATACTGGGGCCAGTTTTGTATTTGATCTATACTTGTGATATGCCTTTGAGCAGCAATATCCATACATCTACGTTTGCCGATGATACAGCCTGCCTTAGTATGCATGAAAACCCGCACGAGGCTTCCCGATATTACACAATTGGAAATGTAGTTGAACTTATGGAGAATTAAGGTAAATGAACAAAAGTGTGTCCATATAACGTTTACCCTAAGAAGAGATACTTGTTCCCCAACTCTAATCAATAATCAAAATATTCCTCAACATTCCCAAGTGAAATACCTTGGTATACACCTTGATCGAAGGCTTACATGGAAATATCATATTGACTTTAAGCTAACTCAGATGAAACTTAAGTTATCTTAAATACACTGGTTGATTGGCAGAAATTCAACACTTAGCCTGTAAACTTTTATTATACAAGTCGCTTTTAAAGCCAATATGGTGTTACGGTATCCAGTTATGGGGCACTGCTTCAGCTTCCAATGTAGAGAGAATCCAACGAAGGCAAAACAAAATTTTACGGTTAATAACATCGGCTCCATGGTACATCAAAAATTCTAATATACATCGTGATTTAAATACGCCACTAGTGATTGAAGAAATTGCAAAATACGCAGGCAAATATTTAACAAAACTCGAGTCACATCCTAATCCGCTTGCTCGTAATATTTTGAACTTGAAAATACTTTTTTATACTTTTTTATAAATTTTTTTCTTTTTTGATTATCACTACTTATGTATTATTTATAACTATTAACAAGTTTATGTCCGACAGTGGTCGGTCCTAACAATTATATTTTAGATTTAAGATTTGAATACTTATTGTTAGTTCATATTTGAAGATACAATAAATAAATACATGTATTACAAAAAAATAAAAATAAAAAAAATTTATGTATATGTTCATATACCTATAACGTTTTTAACCCCCGACCAAAAAAAGGTATGTTATAAGTTTTTTGTGTGTGTCTGTATACCTGTGTATAGGTGTGTCTGTCCGAGTTCACGTACAGACCAAACGGCTTTACTGATTTTGATTTAGTTTTATTAGTGCGTTAATTAAGTTGAATTCACCCATTGTTTCGGAACAAAATGTTTGTCTGGAGAAAATTTTTTTTACTGAGAATTTTTTGCAAGACGGTTTATCCATTTCGAACATTTTGTCTGGAAAATCAAAGCTACCATATGAAATACACGTCTAAACGATGTTCCAGCACAGCGGCAAGTTTTAAAATTTTCTGTGTCACACACATTTTTTTAATTGTTTAATGCAATTGTTTCGTTCATCTCCATACATATGCATGATTTTTTTTTTAATTCTCCTTTATTTCTATTCTAATATATACAAGAATACTCTATGCTTTTATTATTCATATAACATGATGTGGCAGCTAAGTTCAAATTTGGCTGAAAAATTAAAATAGTTGGCAGCTCAGTTCGATTTTGTCCGAACAAAAATTAAAATTAAATCAATTCAAGCAGAAAATGTTCCGAACAAAATTTATTCTCTTCTTCTCTCTCTCTCAAAAAGAGAAACATCAAACTCCATATAAAAAAATTTTGTCCGGACAAAAATTTTGCTCGGAAACAATTCACCCATTGTCCAGCTTTACAGCTACAGTTTGAAGGTGAAAAAAGTCAGCCAATCTCAGTGAAAAAAAATTCATTCTAGTGGAAGTACATTTTCATTGCTTCCCAAAAATCGATATTTTAATTTGCCGAGAGTGAGCAAAAAACCATGTAGAAGCTTTTTTTTAGTCATACAAAACCTTGTAACTCTTCCATAGTGTTAGAAAATACTCACCAGTATTAAAAAAAAATTATTTCTTTAAAGAAATTTATGAACTAATTATAGTCTGAAATTTAAAAGTTATTTGATTAAATTTAAAAGAAAACACTGTTGAAGGTTTAACTTCGTATAAAAAGAAACGAATTGTGCAAATAGGTGTGTAACTATTTATCAGTTTTCCTAAATGAAAATATTATGATAGAACAGAAAAAAAGGAATTTTTCTTAATATCGCTTCCAATTCAGTGACCAGGCATCGAAAAAGAGAAATTCTTGCAATGACAACCCTATATAAATATCATTAGATCGGATCGAAATTTTCACTACTTCCAGATCGCAAACTCTACATTCTCATGACTTTTTTGGAGTCTCTTTTTTTACTGGGATCTAGTAATGGAAAGGTAAGAAAATAAAAAAATATGTTGATTATTAAGTTCTTTTTTAATTTTTTTTTTTTTTTTGAAATAGAAGTAACACTCAGGCAATGAATGCCAACTACTACTTATCTTCTTTAGGACGAGAAGACAGGTGGTGAAAGAAGAGATGGAGGAAAGCTTATTTTTTGTTTCTTTTACAACTCTACGTTTTACACGTTATAATGCAGAGTTGCAGCGCCTCTGGTTTCAATGAGGCGCATTAAATTTTTGAAGCTGTGTTTAGTAGCCATTTTTAGGGTTCCGTACACCAAAGGTGAAAAAAGGACCCTATTGTTTTCGCTACGCTGTCCGTCTGTCCGTCACACGGTATTTCCTCAAGAACCGTAAGAGCTATGGACATGAAATTTGGACAGAGTATGTAGAACCTTGGCCGCTACAACAACAAATACATGAGTATTAAAAACTAAAGGGTGTGTAAAAACGAGCAACGAAAAATTTAAAAATCCCATGTAATATACATATAATTGTATGTACATAAGTATATTGCCACTTGAAATATGTAAAATTAGTGTATTTTTGTATAGACTAAAACAATTAACACTAAAATTTTAAAAAATTTAAATTAAATGGAAGTCCATAGTTAATGCAATTTTGACTATGTAATTTTGACAACTTGCTATATCTTGGAAACACTAAGAGGTAAACTCTTGAAATTTTCAAAAACGGAAAAATTAAAAAATCTGAGACTTATAAAGTCGCCAAACAAAAAAAATCGCCAAAATTAAAAAAAATTTCTGACACTTAAATAAGTCGCAAAATTCGAAAAACTCGACCAAATGAAAAAAGCGCCAAAAACCGGAAAAAATCGCCAAGCGCGAAAAAGGCTCCAGTAACAAAATAATTGTTAATATAAAAAAAATCGCCAAAATGAAATAAATCGCCAAAATTAAAAAAAAATCGCCAAAATAAAAAAAAATCAGCAAAAACCGAAAAAAATCGCCAAAATGAGAAAAAAGTGTCAAAACTACAAAAAAGAGCCTATATGAATAAAGTCACCAAAATGAAGAAACTCCAAAAACCGAAAATCGCCAAAATTAAAAAAAAATCGTCAAAACGAAAAAATCGCAAAAAAATAAAATAACGCCAAAAACCGAAAAAAATCGCGAGAAAAAACGAGAAAAAAATGACAAAACTAAAAAAATCGTCAAAATTAAAAAAAACGTCAAAAACGAAAAAAGGCCAAAACTATATTTAATATAGGTTACTAAAGTTCGTATTGAATTACATATCTCGTGTCCGTACGGAACCCTTCGTGCGCGGGTCAAAGTCGCACTTTACTGAATTTATTATTCCTTATTTTTGATTCTGCTACACACTACCGACGAAGTAGGGCGTTCTGATGTTACATTAGGATTAGTATCTGCTGAAGTCGGTATAGTTCAGTGAGCAGTGACTATCCTGGGTTCACCCACCGTCGAAATTCTTGTTGTTGAGGTTCTCATTTGTTTAAATGAAAGTTTATAACATAATAACTCTAGTTGTTCTAAGAAACTTTGGGTGAAGCTTCCCTGATGATTTGCATTAGCAACAGTAAAATGCACATAGAATATTTTATTTTTTTAATCAGAAATAATTTCTTATTCGGGCTTAAGTTCAGTAATTCCAATTGTTATTGAATGCAATATTTTTATTAACTATGGTGAGTTTTTAAAGAGGAGGAGAAGGAAGAAAACTTAAACTAGAATTTATAGCTGGGGGAAATACCGATATTTTTCTGTGCAGCCACGCACTTCATCAGCTCCTTAGTCTATCTACTTGGGTAGAGATTGTTATTAACATCAGCTACATATTTAAAGTAAATTTTTATGAAACGGAATATGAGAAATTCTTGTTGTGTATACAATTTATTTACCTTTGGTAAATACATTTATTTATAGGTATAACTATAAATTTTCTGTTTTTCCTAGGGTTGTTATCCCGTCATTTATAATAAGAATACAGCAAAGGAAACAAAGTAGGACTCACGAATTAAAAGAAATTGAGTTTTTCCAATAATATTACTACCAATAAAATCTTAAATACATATCGATGGTGTTGCGTTAAAAGTAGGAAAGTAATGAATACCAATTTAGCGAATGCGAAAGCGAATAACAAATTTTAATTTTTGCGAAAGCGAATGCGAAAACGAATGCAAATATTGCAATATGTTAAAAAATTACATGAAAATAAATTTGTATAAGAACATGAAGTTGTGTTGTATACATAGATGTACTACATATAGCATTTTATCTTAATTTAGTCTTTAATTGATATAATATACAGGGTGGCCCAGAAAGACCGAAGTGGTGTAAATTCCTTATAACTTTTTATTTAAGACATATTTTTTTAATTTTTTGTTTTTTAAATACAGTAAATTTATAGGGAATATTTTTAGATTAGTTGTTAAAAATGATATCCCGCAAGTGGAGGCCATTTTCTGCTTCGCACAAATGATCTCTTTTCAACACATTTTCCATGACCTTTCGCAAAACTTCCGGTGTTATGTTGTTAATTTCGTCTGGAATATTGGTTTTTAATTCCTCAATAGTCCTAGGCTTATTAACATAAACTTTCCCTTTTAAATAACTCCAAAGGAAACAGTCTGGAGCGGTTAAATCCGGGGAACGCGGAGGCCAATTAAAATTGCTTCTACGCGAATTTATTCTTTCCCCAAAGATGTCGCGTAAAATAGCCATTGTGGCCCTCGGAGTGTGCGCTGTGGCTCCATCCTGTTGGAACCATATTTGCGGATGGTATTCCACGGCTGGCCTTACAAAATTTTCCAACATGGCCCGATATCGATCACCATTGATGGAAATGGCGACATCTCTTTCATTTTCCAAAAAATATGGACCAATGATCCTTTCTGAAGAAACACCGCACCAAACAGTACACTTAACTGGGTGTAATTGTCGTTGATGAAGTACTCTCGGGTTTTCCTTAGCCCATATCCTAAAGTTTTGCTTGTTAACAAACCCATTTAATTGGAAATGGGCTTCGTCACTCATAAATAAGTTATGAATAATGGAAATGGAAAGAGCACATTTGTGCGAAGCAGAAAATGGCCACCACTTGCGGGATACAATTTTTAATAACTAATCTAAAAATATTCCCTATAAATTTACTGTATTTAAAAAACAAAAAATTAAAAAAATATGTCTTAAATAAAAAGTTATAAGGAATTCACACCACTTCGGTCTTTCTGGGCCACCCTGTACATACTAGTGATGCACGAATATTCGTAGTCGTATTCGAATTGTCGAATATTCGGCCATTTTCAGGCGAATACGAATGTATTCGTACGCTAATTTTATTTTTATTATTATTTTTGCTTTTGTACTTTTATTTTTACTTTTTTTTTGCTTAGCATCTTTAGAAACTTTTTTTGTGTAGAAAGAATCTCATAGTTTGAAGCGACTTGTTAAAAATATTTTTCGTGAACACATTTGTGGAGACAACTCAAAGTATTTTTCCATGTATTTTATATGAGAAGCAATATATAGCCAGTTTTGACGACTTTCAGTCGTCAGTCGCCAGAATTGTGATCAAACTGTTTATCAACACAAAACGTAGTTATTGTTACGTTTAAATTTTATTAAACGTGTGAGTTCTTTTGATTGCCCAAAAATAAAAATAAATAACAACACGATTTTCTTATTTGCAATCGAACTTCATTTTATTCTTGACTAAACCAATTACAACTTGTCTTTTCTTATTTACTTCTTAACGTTATTATCCACGGCACGATGTCTTTTACTTTCAGCGATTTCACTCCACTAAATTCCAATTAATACTGACTGACTTCTCACATACGGCAGCTCTTTTTATACTACCAAACCGGATCTAGAATATTCGCAAATAGATGGCGTGGCAACAGGCATGCATGTATGTACTTAGTAAAGACCAACTCAAGGCATATCAAACAGGTACACGTATCAGGCACATTGCTCATCCGCTGATTTTTTGTTTACAAGTTTATAACGAAGAATTCATTTGACAATTACATTTTTGCCTTGTTTGATGCATACAATTTTTTGACAATTACCATGTAAAGCTATGTGAGAAGCAGAGAGTTGCCAGAGAGTTTTGCCTAATGCATGTACCTGTATTAAATGTGCCTTGGACCAACTGGAAGAAACTATTTCCTCAAACGATATGGCTCTTTAGGCGTGTTTGTTTATTGGTAGCCAGATGTTCAAAAAATCTTCTAGCACAATCGGGAAAATTCATGTCGCCGTTTCTAGATGTTTGTAGGTGATTCGATTGGCCGTTATTTTTTTTTTAATTTTCAAAGTAGTCTGCACTATTGTGCTATTTTTAGTACAGGGTGGTTACCATAAGTGCTCGCACTTTTATTTGTATACGTGTATGGCTGTAGCTTTGTACACAATTGTTGTTGCTATAGTGCTTGCACGTGAATATGTGTGTACGTTTAGTGCTTAAGTTAAATACTTTTAGATAGTTCTTTGCATTAACCCTGTAGGAATATTTTTACGTAACAATATGTTACAAGCGTATTCTTAGTAAAGTGACTAAAACAAAGATTTTTCAATATAAAAAAATTGTGTAAAGCAGAATATTGTATAATTTATAAATTTTTAAAATTTGTTTGTTTATTTTTTCAATACCAAAGTCAAATGCGTCAACTGAGAAAATATTTAGTTTAATGTTTACGTTTTGGAGAAAAGAAAGAATCAAACTTTTAATACATAATTTAGAGAGTGAACTGACATGACTATTCAAACTAATTTTGAATTTACATGTGCCGAGTTTTTTAATTTCTTAACAACTGGAAATGGAAAAATGGAATTGTTTGCCAATTCAAAAAATGATAAGTATTTGTAAAATGTTACAACCATTAAAAAATTTACTTTCATTATTTAATGATTATATAAACAGCCAAACCGAAATGCAAAACAAAGAAGTGACAGGTATTCAATTTAAAAAATATTAATATAAACTTGTTCAAATTAACTTTGTTTTTTAACACAATTAGAATCCTGACTAATTTTAAGTTATTAATTTGTTGTAAATTATATTTACGATCTCATTTTTGTGTTCTTTAATGAAGAATATTTTATTGAATGAATTTAAGGACATTTTCAATAAAAACACATTTACTTTTTTTTGCCAATTCAATATCTGGCTACCCCAGCTTTGTATCATTTTCAAATATTATTCAATGACGATCATTAACATTTTGGGTAATTTTTATTAACTTCAAATTACGCCAACAAGAGTGTAAAGTCCTTTTTCATAAGAATTTTTTAATATATCATATTGCATAAAATATTCGTATTCGTATTCGTATTCGCTAATATCGTTTCAAATATTCGTATTCGTATTCGCGAATATCGTTTGAAATATTCGTATTCGTATTCGCGAATATCAAAATTTGACATTCGTTACATCACTAATACATACATATATTAATTTATTTTTTATTTTATATTAAAATTAGTATAGATAATAATTAAAAATAAATTTACAAATGTTAGGCAATCGTACTTTGGACCTAAAGTCTGGTACTTTGTTCAAAATTTTATGTGAAATGCTGTCAAGATACACAGAAGAAAAATTGGAATGAATTCTTCATGAAAAAATCTTGCAGAAGAAGTAGTCTGTTCATTTTGGGAGAACATACAAAACATATGCATGTATCTTCAACATTTTAAGTTGTCATAATATGAATGTCATAATGAATGGTGCTCAACAAAAGTTTGAACAGACTAGTCTTAAGTAGAAAATATTTCCGTGCAAATCAAACACTGCCTTATCTGGTTCAAAAACTGGAAAATATGTAGTTCCAAACAACATTGTGTATGGGGCTCGAAACACAGCTACTTTTAAGTATATGTACAAAATGTACATACATTTTTCATGCTGGCTAAAAAAATCGTCTTTTTGAAGTTAAGCTTTGTACAGACGATTGTAAGATCTTACAATATTGTCAGATCTGGCAATTTTCGATTGCCAGTGCAATATTCCTTGTCAGTTCAAACGGTTGTAAGAAAATCTTACAATTTTTTGCCAGACGGTTGTATGTCAATAAATTCATCTGACAAAATCGTCAGTCGAAAAATTGTCAGTTCACACGGTTGTCATGTGCAAAAACTGTCAGATCTGTTGTTATACGTTGCCAGACTCAAAGCATTTGTTAGAAATTGTTAAATATTAATCGTTTGTGGTTGTTTTAAATGGAAAAAATTAAAATATAAATTATTATAGACCATAAAGAAGCAATTGCAATGATTTTGTGTGCATATATTTTATTATAAATTTTTTCTTTAAAATCAAGGGTGTGCAGTGTTGCCCATAAAAAGAACTCTCTTACAATGACGCCATTGTCAGATGCAAGAACTTCGCACATCTGACAATATTAAAATGTCTGACAAATATCTGGCAATAATTTTACAATGTGTGCACACGATTGTAAGATGTCTGACAATTTTTTTGTCACCTGCTAGTCTTGCAATGGACTGACAATGCTTTTTCTGGCAACGTCATCTGACAAAAATTGCCAGTTCACACGGTTGTAAGAAATTTTGAGAACATTTTACTGACAATATTGTAAGATCTGACAACCGTCTCTACATAGCCTTAGTTAATCGTAAAACTATTTTCGTAAAAGAAGTGCAAAATTTTTTTGTGTTTAGTATTCGATTGAAAGATTTGCATATATTTTAGCGAATGCAAAAGCGAATTCAAATACATAGCAAAAGTAAGGGAATAATTTGCGAATGCGAACATTAGTTACATCCCTAGGTAAAAGGGTCAATCTCGCACCATTTTATATACATACATATGTTTACATTAAAATGTACCTACATATGTACATGAGTATATACAAACATACTACATATTCTTGTGAGAATATTTGCATACATAAACGCAGAGAAACAGTATATGAAATGCTTTTTAAAATTTTGGAATCATTTTAAACTTATACTCGTAGTTTTATCGTTTATACTTATCAAGAAAGGTTTATGGCATAAAACTTATTTAAAAAGTAGTTTTTCATTAACTCAGATCACAAAGCTCAACCGATTACATACCTAATATGTATCTATAGCTGGATAACAATAATTTCCTTTTTAGCTTGGTTTTTAATAAATAAAATTTTTCAAGCAATGTCAAAGTCAAAAAAATTAGGACTTTCCCGGACGCAATTTTATTCCGAGGACAGTGTCCGGGAAAAAGAGGACGGATAACAACACTAGTTTTTCTATTACTACATTTATATATTTAAGTTAGCACTAAGTATTTCTGATTCCAAAACGAAAATATCGTTACATGTTAATGTATTTTTAAATTGTTGTGGGCCACTTTTCTGTAAAATTTTTAATATATCTGGTTTTCTTTGCGTATTTTGGCCTAAATTTTCTTTGATAATATCATGATCAGAGATGTTTTCGGTTTTTATGTTACTTTATTTGATTTTAGTAATGGTGTTATTAGTGTTTAGGATGCGAATAAATGCTTTGTCAGATTTAACTAATGTATTTGGTATAAAAACATCTAATTCAATTTCTTGATTTGGAATTAATACCTCATTATTTAAATTGTTAAAATTTACTTGCCTGATTACTTCACATCTTAAAAGGTATATAAATTTCTTTGCAGATATTCGTAATCGGTATATCTATTGTATGTTGTATATTAAATGCTCTAAGGATAAGGTAATCATTATCTTGGTTATCTTGGTAAGATACAGCTATATTTTTTTGATAAAATCTATGCCAATGATTCCATCGCATAGTATCGGAAAATTATTATCTACCACCTGGAAGTTATTAAAGAGTTTTGATTTTACTAATGAAATGTATGCACCAGTGTCTACTATATTAAGAGTGTGAGTGTAGTGTTAGTTACTATTGCCTTATTGAATATTTATAAAGAAGCTCAATTTTAAATTTAGATGGTAAATTTTTACTGATTTAATCCTAGGGGAAATTTGGAGTTTTCCGAATTATTTTCATTTGATTCTGTTGATCTTACGTAGTTATTGTTCCTACAATTATTATTATTATTAAGTCTTTGCCGATTTCTGTTGTAATTGTTATTATTCTCATTATAATTATTGTTATTCGACCCTGTTCTGTAAACCGAATCCGAGCAAATTATTTGTTTTTAAAACGAGAAAAAAGTTTTGGTGTTCTCTAAACCGAATTCACATAGTTTTACTCGTTTTTAAGTAGAGTAAACATACCTGGTCGAAAGTAAATCGAATGTGGTATTATTCCAATAAATCACTGATAAAACATCAAAAAACAATTACTATTAACAATTTGAAGACAAGGTCGGCAACACTTGTTACAAATCACGCAAGTTCTAAATGGTCTCAATATTCTTCAAAATCATAAAAGTGTTGAAATTATAAAAATAAAATAAAAACAAAAAATTAAAAAAAGTATACCAACTTAAAAGCTAATTAAAAGGTTCATATTAATAATTCATTCTGGTTTAACTTTTATATCACGTTTTTCAAGTCTCGTAATATCGACATTACATACCTCCTAACTGCGTGCCTTATACATAGTTTTTTTGCTAGTAAATAGTGGTCCAATTTGAAAATTTCATATTTTCTCAAAATTTGTTTTTTTTAAGTTGAATCGTATTTGTCTGGAGTGGCAAAGTATGTTTAATTATAGATATATACACGAAAAGACCTAATAGTCTCGTTCATTTCCAATCATTTCACTACAATTTCCAGGTCAGTGAAGATTAATGAACTTTTAACGAGTTTATTCCTATAATCAGCTGATTCATATTCCAAAAATCGAAGGAATGAAACAATTTATTCATTAAACTAAATGAATGCAATTTGGGTTTGAAATTTATTTGCAATTTCCTCTGCTATTTCATACTGTGAATAGCATTCACTCTAAATACAAGTTATAAGTATTATTATTAAAAAAAAGGACTTTTATAAAGATTTATTTCCTTTTCAAAGTTTCTTTTACTCGAACCTAATTTCACTTCTAGCTGAGTTTTTACTTTTACTTGTGTCTAACTAAAAATGTCTTTCGATCGCTTGTCTGATGACATTGTAGAGTTCCAGGCAGATCTAAATAATAATATATACCCGCTGAGTTCTTGTCATGCAGTCGATGTTCATCGAGATGAACTAAAATCGAAACGAAACGATACGAAACTTGTTTGTTTGAGGTGGAGAAAAAAACTCAGACAAATGACAAAGCAAAAGCTATAGAAACAATCAAATAAAAATATAAGAGTACATATAAGACATATTGTAAGTGTCTAACCAAGTTTGCTGAAATATTAGATATACTTCACTGCACTTCTGCTCATTCTGTTCGATCAAACAACTCTTCTTCGGAGTCACACAATCTTCATTTACTGTCTATCGAGATAGAAACATTTCATGGCGATTACGCCTCTTGGCCCACATTTCGTGATACTTTTACTGCAGTAGTTTCCAATTCGAAAGCCAGCAATGTTGACAAATTGTTTTACTTGAAACAAAAGTCGAAAGGCGAAGCTAGGGAAATTGTGCAAAAGAATCCACTTACCAATCAAGGCCTCGATTTAGCTTGGGAAAATTTATGTTTATTTTATTATTTATTTATGTTTATTTATGTTATATTTACGTTTTGAGAATCGACGAGTTTTTATAAATGGTCAGCTGAAAATCTTTTTTAGCCTGCAGACTATTACATTGGAGTCCGAAAAAGCTCTCAAGCAATTACAAAAGGATTTGAACTCCTATATATCCGTACTAAAACTCTACAGTATTGATGTTTCAAGCTGGGATCCAATATTCGTATTTCTCTGTACAAACAAAATTCCAGAAAACACACTTACTATGTAGGAACAGGAGCTTAAAGTCAAAACAGCTCTTCCCAAATGGTCAGAACTTGACGATTTTCTCACTAATCGCTACAAAACATTAGAATCGATTTCCGAGATTCAAAATATAAATAACTTGAAGAAAAGTGACGTGAAATCAAAAAGTCAATCAATAAAAAAATTAACAGTTTTCAAGCTAATATCTCCAGTCCTCAATGCCAGCTTTGTCCAAAGGAAAATCATGCTATAAGGAAATGCCCAAAATTTTTAAAAATGAATTACCAATAAACACTGCAAGAAATAAAAAGAGAAGCTTTGTGTTTAAACTGTTTTTCAAAATCCCATGGTGTGAATAATTGCACTAGTAAACATAGCTGTTTTAAATTCCAAAAGAGACACAATACGCCTTTGCACAAACAAATCGAGAGAACAGATAATTATTCCCAAATTCCATCTTCAAGTAGTAACCTAAACCTTTTCTCCTTCTACTGCAGGTAATATACAGTCCACTACCAATGATACCACTAATAACGTCCAATCCTGTTTTGCTACTAATTTCAAGGGGGGTCTTATTAGGAACTGCCTGGGTAAATATTTGTCACTTAGGGATGAATTATCATCCCAGTTCAACGCCAATGTAATTTAACATTGGGTTCACAATTGAATTGTGACATAATCATTTCTGTGACCACACTTGTAGTTCCTCAACTTTCTAGTAAACTACCTCCGCAGACCTTCCCAGATTCGATATTTGCAAGCCTTCCTAATATTCCACTAGCTGATCCTAAGTTTAAGTCTAGTTCAAAGATTTATATAATGATTTTAGGTGATATATTCCCATCAATAATTTGTTCTGGTATCCGACGCAATGTTTGTGGATATTTAATAGCCCAAGAAACCATCTTTGGATGGATTTTGACTGGTCCAGTCAAGAGCACATCCAACTCAGTTACCACTAACGTTTCAAATTTCTGCGAAATTACCTTAGACAAGGAAATTTCTCGCTTCTGGGAGGTGGAGAATCTTCCAAGGAAGAACGTTATGTCCCCATCGGAACAAGCATGTGAAGATTTATATATTCGTACTACAAAAAGAAGCCCCGAAGGCAGATATATTGTATCGCTTCCCTTCAAGGAAGAATTTCCAAATGATTTATATATTGGTTCATCTAGGTCTAGTGCTATTGCACAGTTTCTCCTGATTCGAAGTCCTAACCTGAAATTTGATTACGATAAAGTGATTCAGGAATACGAAGATCTTGGTCATATGTTTAAAATTGAATCATCTTTTAAGCATTCTAATACTCCACATACTTATTATTTACCACACCATGCGGTCATAAAGCCTGATATCGTTACTACGAAAGTTCGCGTAGGGCTTAACGCTTCAGCTCCATCATCAAATGGGCAAAGTTTGAATTCCGTGCATCACATAGGCCCAGTGCTTCAAAATGATTTCACTCTAATAATTCTGAAGTGGAGATTTTTTAAATACCTTTTCAATGCCGACATTCAGAAGAAGTATAGGCAAATTCTAGTTAATCCAGAGCACACTCCATATCAGAGAATATTGTCAGAAATAATTCAAATAATTTCATTAGTGAGTATGAGCTTAAAACAGTTTCTTTCGGTGTTAATTGTGCTCCATATCTTGCTATTCGCACATTATTACAGTTATCCATTTGCTAGTGAAATTCTTCGAAATTATACATGTATGTCGACGATGTTTTGGCTGGGTCGCATACAAAAGAAGACGGCATAAAGGCAAGAAATGAGCTAGTCTTAGCCTTAGAATCAGCCGGGTTTTTGCTGAGAAAGTGGACATCTAATGCCCAAGATATTTTTGATGATATTTCTCCAGAACATCTTCTTCATGAGGACTTTTTGATATTCTAGTATAGCAGTTCTGCAAAAACTTTAGGAATACAGTGAAATGCATGTTCCGATTATTTCCTTTTTGCAGTGAATCCATTTTCAGAAGGCACTGTGTGCACTAAAAGAGAAGTTTCCACGGTTTTTGTGATGCTTCCGAAAAAGCATATGCAGCGGTTTTGTTATGTACGGATTTCAAGAAATAATTCTGTTTCTACACATCTTATGGCTTCTAAAACAAAGGTGGCTCCCATTATGACGCTGTCCATTCCGAGACAAGAACTTTGTGGGGCGGTTCTGTTAGCAGACATGATAGACAATTTACTCTCAAGGATGGATGTGGAAAAGTATTCCCTTTACTGTTGGACAGAGTCAACCATAGTCCTATCTTGGTTGGCTAAGCCGGCATGTAGTTGGCTAAACTTTGTAGCAAACCGAGTATCCAAAATAACTCAAGTAGTTGACAGCTCAAAATGGTTTCACATCAATTCTAAAATAAATCCAGCAGACCTAGCCAGCCGAGGACTTTATCCTCATGACCTACGATGAAACATTTTATGGTGTTTTGGGCCCAACTGGCTGGACAAAGAAAGTTCTTTGTGGCCTAATTTTTGTCCATCTATCATACCGAGTACTGAACTAGAAATAAAGCTTATAAAAGTACATTTTGCCTTCTTCAATCATATTGAAGATGTCTTAGAACGGTTCTCCTCATTCCCCAAGGCATTACGTGTTCTGGCATATCTGTATCGTTTTTTCCTTAGAACACATCGATATGATGCCTGCACTTTCCAGCGCTGAAATAAATATCGTGCGAGATATCCGCATTTCAGTCTGCCAGAAGGTGAGCTATCCAAAGGCTTTGAATAAAAAGAAACCCATATATACGTCCAGCACACTGTTAAATTTAAATCCATTTCTAGATCAAGAAGGAATTATTCGTGCTGGTGGTCGGCTTGAATATGCACCTGGCTTATCTTACAATGTGAAACACCCAGTGATTATACCATAGAACTCGCAGTATGCAAGGTTATTGTAAGTGTCTAACCAAGTTTGCTGAAATATTAGATATACTTCACTGCACTTCTGCTCATTCTGTTCGATCAAACAACTCTTCTTCGGAGTCACACAATCTTCATTTACTGTCTATCGAGATAGAAACATTTCATGGCGATTACGCCTCTTGGCCCACATTTCGTGATACTTTTACTGCAGTAGTTTCCAATTCGAAAGCCAGCAATGTTGACAAATTGTTTTACTTGAAACAAAAGTCGAAAGGCGAAGCTAGGGAAATTGTGCAAAAGAATCCACTTACCAATCAAGGCCTCGATTTAGCTTGGGAAAATTTATGTTTATTTTATTATTTATTTATGTTTATTTATGTTATATTTACGTTTTGAGAATCGACGAGTTTTTATAAATGGTCAGCTGAAAATCTTTTTTAGCCTGCAGACTATTACATTGGAGTCCGAAAAAGCTCTCAAGCAATTACAAAAGGATTTGAACTCCTGTATATCCGTACTAAAACTCTACAGTATTGATGTTTCAAGCTGGGATCCAATATTCGTATTTCTCTGTACAAACAAAATTCCAGAAAACACACTTACTATGTAGGAACAGGAGCTTAAAGTCAAAACAGCTCTTCCCAAATGGTCAGAACTTGACGATTTTCTCACTAATCGCTACAAAACATTAGAATCGATTTCCGAGATTCAAAATATAAATAACTTGAAGAAAAGTGACGTGAAATCAAAAAGTCAATCAATAAAAAAATTAACAGTTTTCAAGCTAATATCTCTAGTCCTCAATGCCAGCTTTGTCCAAAGGAAAATCATGCTATAAGGAAATGCCCAAAATTTTTAAAAATGAATTACCAATAAACACTGCAAGAAATAAAAAGAGAAGCTTTGTGTTTAAACTGTTTTTCAAAATCCCATGGTGTGAATAATTGCACTAGTAAACATAGCTGTTTTAAATTCCAAAAGAGACACAATACGCCTTTGCACAAACAAATCGAGAGAACAGATAATTATTCCCAAATTCCATCTTCAAGTAGTAACCTAAACCTTTTCTCCTTCTACTGCAGGTAATATACAGTCCACTACCAATGATACCACTAATAACGTCCAATCCTGTTTTGCTACTAATTTCAAGGGGGGTCTTATTAGGAACTGCCTGGGTAAATATTTGTCACTTAGGGATGAATTATCATCCCAGTTCAACGCCAATGTAATTTAACATTGGGTTCACAATTGAATTGTGACATAATCATTTCTGTGACCACACTTGTAGTTCCTCAACTTTCTAGTAAACTACCTCCGCAGACCTTCCCAGATTCGATATTTGCAAGCCTTCCTAATATTCCACTAGCTGATCCTAAGTTTAAGTCTAGTTCAAAGATTTATATAATGATTTTAGGTGATATATTCCCATCAATAATTTGTTTTGGTATCCGACGCAATGTTTGTGGATATTTAATAGCCCAAGAAACCATCTTTGGATGGATTTTGACTGGTCCAGTCAAGAGCACATCCAACTCAGTTACCACTAACGTTTCAAATTTCTGCGAAATTACCTTAGACAAGGAAATTTCTCGCTTCTGGGAGGTGGAGAATCTTCCAAGGAAGAACGTTATGTCTCCATCGGAACAAGCATGTGAAGATTTATATATTCGTACTACAAAAAGAAGCCCCGAAGGCAGATATATTATATCGCTTCCCTTCAAGGAAGAATTTCCAAATGATTTATATATTGGTTCATCTAGATCTAGTGCTATTGCACAGTTTCTCCTGATTCGAAGTCCTAACCTGAAATTTGATTACGATAAAGTGATTCAGGAATACGAAGATCTTGGTCATATGTTTAAAATTGAATCATCTTTTAAGCATTCTAATACTCCACATACTTATTATTTACCACACCATGCGGTCATAAAGCCTGATATCGTTACTACGAAAGTTCGCGTAGGGCTTAACGCTTCAGCTCCATCATCCAATGGGCAAAGTTTGAATTCCGTGCTTCACATAGGCCCAGTGCTTCAAAATGATTTCACTCTAATAATTCTGAAGTGGAGATTTTTTAAATACCTTTTCAATGCCGACATTCAGAAGAAGTATAGGCAAATTCTAGTTAATCCAGAGCACACTCCATATCAGAGAATATTGTCAGAAATAATTCAAATAATTTCATTAGTGAGTATGAGCTTAAAACAGTTTCTTTCGGTGTTAATTGTGCTCCAAATCTTGCTATTCGCACATTATGACAGTTATCCATTTGCTAGTGAAATTCTTCGAAATTATACATGTATGTCGACGATGTTTTGGCTGGGTCGCATACAAAAGAAGACGGCATAAAGGCAAGAAATGAGCTAGTCTTAGCCTTAGAATCAGCCGGGTTTTTGCTGAGAAAGTGGACATCTAATGCCCAAGATATTTTTGATGATATTTCTCCAGAACATCTTCTTCATGAGGACTTTTTGATATTCTAGTATAGCAGTTCTGCAAAAACTTTAGGAATACAGTGAAATGCATGTTCCGATTATTTCCTTTTTGCAGTGAATCCATTTTCAGAAGGCACTGTGTGCACTAAAAGAGAAGTTTCCACGGTTTTTGTGATGCTTCCGAAAAAGCATATGCAGCGGTTTTGTTATGTACGGATTTCAAGAAATAATTCTGTTTCTACACATCTTATGGCTTCTAAAACAAAGGTGGCTCCCATTATGACGCTGTCCATTCCGCGACAAGAACTTTGTGGGGCGGTTCTGTTAGCAGACATGATAGACAATTTACTCTCAAGGATGGATGTGGAAAAGTATTCCCTTTACTGTTGGACAGAGTCAACCATAGTCCTATCTTGGTTGGCTAAGCCGGCATGTAGTTGGCTAAACTTTGTAGCAAACCGAGTATCCAAATTAACTCAAGTAGTTGACAGCTCAAAATGGTTTCACATCAATTCTAAAATAAATCCAGCAGACCTAGCCAGCCGAGGACTTTATCCTCATGACCTACGATGAAACATTTTATGGTGTTTTGGGCCCAACTGGCTGGAGAAAGAAAGTTCTTTGTGGCCTAATTTTTGTCCATCTATCATACCGAGTACTGAACTAGAAATAAAGCTTATAAAAGTACATTTTGCCTTCTTCACTCATATTGAAGAGTTCTTAGAACGGTTCTCCTCATTCCCCAAGGCATTACGTGTTCTGGCATATCTGTATCGTTTTTTCCTTAGAACACATCGATATGATGCCTGCACTTTCCAGCTCTGAAATAAATATCGTGCGAGATATCCGCATTTCAGTCTGCCAGAAGGTGAGCTATCCAAAGGCTTTGAATAAAAAGAAACCCATATATACGTCCAGCACACTGTTAAATTTAAATCCATTTCTAGATCAAGAAGGAATTATTCGTGCTGGTGGTCGGCTTGAATATGCACCTGGCTTATCTTACAATGTGAAACACCCAGTGATTATACCATAGAACTCGCAGTATGCAAGGTTATTGTAAGTGTCTAACCAAGTTTGCTGAAATATTAGATATACTTCACTGCACTTCTGCTCATTCTGTTCGATCAAACAACTCTTCTTCGGAGTCACACAATCTTCATTTACTGTCTATCGAGATAGAAACATTTCATGGCGATTACGCCTCTTGGCCCACATTTCGTGATACTTTTACTGCAGTAGTTTCCAATTCGAAAGCCAGCAATGTTGACAAATTGTTTTACTTGAAACAAAAGTCGAAAGGCGAAGCTAGGGAAATTGTGCAAAAGAATCCACTTACCAATCAAGGCCTCGATTTAGCTTGGGAAAATTTATGTTTATTTTATTATTTATTTATGTTTATTTATGTTATATTTACGTTTTGAGAATCGACGAGTTTTTATAAATGGTCAGCTGAAAATCTTTTTTAGCCTGCAGACTATTACATTGGAGTCCGAAAAAGCTCTCAAGCAATTACAAAAGGATTTGAACTCCTGTATATCCGTACTAAAACTCTACAGTATTGATGTTTCAAGCTGGGATCCAATATTCGTATTTCTCTGTACAAACAAAATTCCAGAAAACACACTTACTATGTAGGAACAGGAGCTTAAAGTCAAAACAGCTCTTCCCAAATGGTCAGAACTTGACGATTTTCTCACTAATCGCTACAAAACATTAGAATCGATTTCCGAGATTCAAAATATAAATAACTTGAAGAAAAGTGACGTGAAATCAAAAAGTCAATCAATAAAAAAATTAACAGTTTTCAAGCTAATATCTCTAGTCCTCAATGCCAGCTTTGTCCAAAGGAAAATCATGCTATAAGGAAATGCCCAAAATTTTTAAAAATGAATTACCAATAAACACTGCAAGAAATAAAAAGAGAAGCTTTGTGTTTAAACTGTTTTTCAAAATCCCATGGTGAGAATAATTGCACTAGTAAACATAGCTGTTTTAAATTCCAAAAGAGACACAATACGCCTTTGCACAAACAAATCGAGAGAACAGATAATTATTCCCAAATTCCATCTTCAAGTAGTAACCTAAACCTTTTCTCCTTCTACTGCAGGTAATATACAGTCCACTACCAATGATACCACTAATAACGTCCAATCCTGTTTTGCTACTAATTTCAAGGGGGGTCTTATTAGGAACTGCCTGGGTAAATATTTGTCACTTAGGGATGAATTATCATCCCAGTTCAACGCCAATGTAATTTAACATTGGGTTCACAATTGAATTGTGACATAATCATTTCTGTGACCACACTTGTAGTTCCTCAACTTTCTAGTAAACTACCTCCGCAGACCTTCCCAGATTCGATATTTGCAAGCCTTCCTAATATTCCACTAGCTGATCCTAAGTTTAAGTCTAGTTCAAAGATTTATATAATGATTTTAGGTGATATATTCCCATCAATAATTTGTTTTGGTATCCGACGCAATGTTTGTGGATATTTAATAGCCCAAGAAACCATCTTTGGATGGATTTTGACTGGTCCAGTCAAGAGCACATCCAACTCAGTTACCACTAACGTTTCAAATTTCTGCGAAATTACCTTAGACAAGGAAATTTCTCGCTTCTGGGAGGTGGAGAATCTTCCAAGGAAGAACGTTATGTCCCCATCGGAACAAGCATGTGAAGATTTATATATTCGTACTACAAAAAGAAGCCCCGAAGGCAGATATATTGTATCGCTTCCCTTCAAGGAAGAATTTCCAAATGATTTATATATTGGTTCATCTAGGTCTAGTGCTATTGCACAGTTTCTCCTGATTCGAAGTCCTAACCTGAAATTTGATTACGATAAAGTGATTCAGGAATACGAAGATCTTGGTCATATGTTTAAAATTGAATCATCTTTTAAGCATTCTAATACTCCACATACTTATTATTTACCACACCATGCGGTCATAAAGCCTGATATCGTTACTACGAAAGTTCGCGTAGGGCTTAACGCTTCAGCTCCATCATCAAATGGGCAAAGTTTGAATTCCGTGCATCACATAGGCCCAGTGCTTCAAAATGATTTCACTCTAATAATTCTGAAGTGGAGATTTTTTAAATACCTTTTCAATGCCGACATTCAGAAGAAGTATAGGCAAATTCTAGTTAATCCAGAGCACACTCCATATCAGAGAATATTGTCAGAAATAATTCAAATAATTTCATTAGTGAGTATGAGCTTAAAACAGTTTCTTTCGGTGTTAATTGTGCTCCATATCTTGCTATTCGCACATTATTACAGTTATCCATTTGCTAGTGAAATTCTTCGAAATTATACATGTATGTCGACGATGTTTTGGCTGGGTCGCATACAAAAGAAGACGGCATAAAGGCAAGAAATGAGCTAGTCTTAGCCTTAGAATCAGCCGGGTTTTTGCTGAGAAAGTGGTCATCTAATGCCCAAGATATTTTTGATGATATTTCTCCAGAACATCTTCTTCATGAGGACTTTTTGATATTCTAGTATAGCAGTTCTGCAAAAACTTTAGGAATACAGTGAAATGCATGTTCCGATTATTTCCTTTTTGCAGTGAATCCATTTTCAGAAGGCACTGTGTGCACTAAAAGAGAAGTTTCCACGGTTTTTGTGATGCTTCCGAAAAAGCATATGCAGCGGTTTTGTTATGTACGGATTTCAAGAAATAATTCTGTTTCTACACATCTTATGGCTTCTAAAACAAAGGTGGCTCCCATTATGACGCTGTCCATTCCGAGACAAGAACTTTGTGGGGCGGTTCTGTTAGCAGACATGATAGACAATTTACTCTCAAGGATGGATGTGGAAAAGTATTCCCTTTACTGTTGGACAGAGTCAACCATAGTCCTATCTTGGTTGGCTAAGCCGGCATGTAGTTGGCTAAGCTTTGTAGCAAACCGAGTATCCAAATTAACTCAAGTAGTTGACAGCTCAAAATGGTTTCACATCAATTCTAAAATAAATCCAGCAGACCTAGCCAGCCGAGGACTTTATCCTCATGACCTACGATGAAACATTTTATGGTGTTTTGGGCCCAACTGGCTGGAGAAAGAAAGTTCTTTGTGGCCTAATTTTTGTCCATCTATCATACCGAGTACTGAACTAGAAATAAAGCTTATAAAAGTACATTTTGCCTTCTTCACTCATATTGAAGATGTCTTAGAACGGTTCTCCTCATTCCCCAAGGCATTACGTGTTCTGGCATATCTGTATCGTTTTTTCCTTAGAACACATCGATATGATGCCTGCACTTTCCAGCTCTGAAATAAATATCGTGCGAGATATCCGCATTTCAGTCTGCCAGAAGGTGAGCTATCCAAAGGCTTTGAATAAAAAGAAACCCATATATACGTCCAGCACACTGTTAAATTTAAATCCATTTCTAGATCAAGAAGGAATTATTCGTGCTGGTGGTCGGCTTGAATATGCACCTGGCTTATCTTACAATGTGAAACACCCAGTGATTATACCATAGAACTCGCAGTATGCAAGGTTATTGTAAGTGTCTAACCAAGTTTGCTGAAATATTAGATATACTTCACTGCACTTCTGCTCATTCTGTTCGATCAAACAACTCTTCTTCGGAGTCACACAATCTTCATTTACTGTCTATCGAGATAGAAACATTTCATGGCGATTACGCCTCTTGGCCCACATTTCGTGATACTTTTACTGCAGTAGTTTCCAATTCGAAAGCCAGCAATGTTGACAAATTGTTTTACTTGAAACAAAAGTCGAAAGGCGAAGCTAGGGAAATTGTGCAAAAGAATCCACTTACCAATCAAGGCCTCGATTTAGCTTGGGAAAATTTATGTTTATTTTATTATTTATTTATGTTTATTTATGTTATATTTACGTTTTGAGAATCGACGAGTTTTTATAAATGGTCAGCTGAAAATCTTTTTTAGCCTGCAGACTATTACATTGGAGTCCGAAAAAGCTCTCAAGCAATTACAAAAGGATTTGAACTCCTGTATATCCGTACTAAAACTCTACAGTATTGATGTTTCAAGCTGGGATCCAATATTCGTATTTCTCTGTACAAACAAAATTCCAGAAAACACACTTACTATGTAGGAACAGGAGCTTAAAGTCAAAACAGCTCTTCCCAAATGGTCAGAACTTGACGATTTTCTCACTAATCGCTACAAAACATTAGAATCGATTTCCGAGATTCAAAATATAAATAACTTGAAGAAAAGTGACGTGAAATCAAAAAGTCAATCAATAAAAAAATTAACAGTTTTCAAGCTAATATCTCTAGTCCTCAATACCAGCTTTGTCCAAAGGAAAATCATGCTATAAGGAAATGCCCAAAATTTTTAAAAATTAATTACCAATAAAGACTGCAAGAAATAAAAAGAGAAGCTTTGTGTTTAAACTGTTTTTCAAAATCCCATGGTGTGAATAATTGCACTAGTAAACATAGCTGTTTTAAATTCCAAAAGAGACACAATACGCCTTTGCACAAACAAATCGAGAGAACAGATAATTATTCCCAAATTCCATCTTCAAGTAGTAACCTAAACCTTTTCTCCTTCTACTGCAGGTAATATACAGTCCACTACCAATGATACCACTAATAACGTCCAATCCTGTTTTGCTACTAATTTCAAGGGGGGTCTTATTAGGAACTGCCTGGGTAAATATTTGTCACTTAGGGATGAATTATCATCCCAGTTCAACGCCAATGTAATTTAACATTGGGTTCACAATTGAATTGTGACATAATCATTTCTGTGACCACACTTGTAGTTCCTCAACTTTCTAGTAAACTACCTCCGCAGACCTTCCCAGATTCGATATTTGCAAGCCTTCCTAATATTCCACTAGCTGATCCTAAGTTTAAGTCTAGTTCAAAGATTTATATAATGATTTTAGGTGATATATTCCCATCAATAATTTGTTTTGGTATCCGACGCAATGTTTGTGGATATTTAATAGCCCAAGAAACCATCTTTGGATGGATTTTGACTGGTCCAGTCAAGAGCACATCCAACTCAGTTACCACTAACGTTTCAAATTTCTGCGAAATTACCTTAGACAAGGAAATTTCTCGCTTCTGGGAGGTGGAGAATCTTCCAAGGAAGAACGTTATGTCCCCATCGGAACAAGCATGTGAAGATTTATATATTCGTACTACAAAAAGAAGCCCCGAAGGCAGATATATTGTATCGCTTCCCTTCAAGGAAGAATTTCCAAATGATTTATATATTGGTTCATCTAGGTCTAGTGCTATTGCACAGTTTCTCCTGATTCGAAGTCCTAACCTGAAATTTGATTACGATAAAGTGATTCAGGAATACGAAGATCTTGGTCATATGTTTAAAATTGAATCATCTTTTAAGCATTCTAATACTCCACATACTTATTATTTACCACACCATGCGGTCATCAAGCCTGATATCGTTACTACGAAAGTTCGCGTAGGGCTTAACGCTTCAGCTCCATCATCCAATGGGCAAAGTTTGAATTCCGTGCTTCACATAGGCCCAGTGCTTCAAAATGATTTCACTCTAATAATTCTGAAGTGGAGATTTTTTAAATACCTTTTCAATGCCGACATTCAGAAGAAGTATAGGCAAATTCTAGTTAATCCAGAGCACACTCCATATCAGAGAATATTGTCAGAAATAATTCAAATAATTTCATTAGTGAGTAGGAGCTTAAAACAGTTTCTTTCGGTGTTAATTGTGCTCCATATCTTGCTATTCGCACATTATGACAGTTATCCATTTGCTAGTGAAATTCTTCGAAATTATACATGTATGTCGACGATGTTTTGGCTGTGTCGCATACAAAAGAAGACGGCATAAAGGCAAGAAATGAGCTAGTCTTAGCCTTAGAATCGGCCGGGTTTTTGCTGAGAAAGTGGACATCTAATGCCCAAGATATTTTTGATGATATTTCTCCAGAACATCTTCTTCATGAGGACTTTTTGATATTCTAGTATAGCAGTTCTGCAAAAACTTTAGGAATACAGTGAAATGCATGTTCCGATTATTTCCTTTTTGCAGTGAATCCATTTTCAGAAGGCACTGTGTGCACTAAAAGAGAAGTTTCCACGGTTTTTGTGATGCTTCCGAAAAAGCATATGCAGCGGTTTTGTTATGTACGGATTTCAAGAAATAATTCTGTTTCTACACATCTTATGGCTTCTAAAACAAAGGTGGCTCCCATTATGACGCTGTCCATTCCGAGACAAGAACTTTGTGGGGCGGTTCTGTTAGCAGACATGATAGACAATTTACTCTCAAGGATGGATGTGGAAAAGTATTCCCTTTACTGTTGGACAGAGTCAACCATAGTCCTATCTTGGTTGGCTAAGCCGGCATGTAGTTGGCTAAACTTTGTAGCAAACCGAGTATCCAAATTAACTCAAGTAGTTGACAGCTCAAAATGGTTTCACATCAATTCTAAAATAAATCCAGCAGACCTAGCCAGCCGAGGACTTTATCCTCATGACCTACGATGAAACATTTTATGGTGTTTTGGGCCCAACTGGCTGGAGAAAGAAAGTTCTTTGTGGCCTAATTTTTGTCCATCTATCATACCGAGTACTGAACTAGAAATAAAGCTTATAAAAGTACATTTTGCCTTCTTCACTCATATTGAAGATGTCTTAGAACGGTTCTCCTCATTCCCCAAGGCATTACGTGTTCTGGCATATCTGTATCGTTTTTTCCTTAGAACACATCGATATGATGCCTGCACTTTCCAGCGCTGAAATAAATAACGTGCGAGATATCCGCATTTCAGTCTGCCAGAAGGTGAGCTATCCAAAGGCTTTGAATAAAAAGAAACCCATATATACGTCCAGCACACTGTTGAATTTAAATCCATTTCTAGATCAAGAAGGAATTATTCGTGCTGGTGGTCGGCTTGAATATGCACCTGGCTTATCTTACAATGTGAAACACCCAGTGATTATACCATAGAACTCGCAGTATGCAAGGTTATTGACAAAATGTATACATGACATCACTCTTCACGGTGGAAACCAATTAGTTTTACGTATACTTCGCTCACAATATTGAATTCCGAAAGCAAAGAATTTAATAAAAACAACAATAAATAAATGCAAAATCTGTGTGAAACACAAAAAACGATGTCAGAGCCAAATAATGGCAGCATTAACATCCGAAAGGACAGAAATTACTCGTCCATTCTGGTCTAGTCTTTACCGGACCATTAGATATTAAGAGCTATTCTGGTCGAGGCTGCCGTACTTCCAAGGGCTATGTCTATCTATTCGTATGCTTCTCTACAAATGCAATTCATTTAGAAGCTACGTCGGAACTAACTACCCAAGCATTTCTGGCAGCTTTTAGTCGCTTTGTATCGTGAAGAGGATGTCCATTAAATTTACATTCTGATAATGGAACTACATTTATTGGAGCTTCCAGACTTATAGCAAAGGAGTTCCTGCAAACCTCCCAAGAACTCATTTTGGCCAACTATGCCCAACAGAATATTTCATGGCATTTTATTCGGGCTGGAGCCCCTCATATGGGCGGCTTATGGGAAGCTGGTGTAAAAAGCTTTAAGGCACATTTTGGAAAAAACTCTGAATGTTATAAATACACATTTGAGGAACTCTCTACATTGCTTTTCAAAATCGAATCTTGTCTTAATTCCAGGCAAATCTCCCCTATGTCTTCTAATCCAATCGATCTTTGCGCCTTGACTCCAGGACATTTCCTAATTGGAACTCCAATTCTTGCTCCAATTGATCCTCAAGTTAGTGACCTACCCATATCTATTGCCAATAGATGGCAGCGCTTAAAATGAATACATCAGAAGTTTTGCTTGCGATGGAAAAATGAATATTTAAAAGAAATGCACAAAAGGCTTAAATGGCAGAGTCCATAGGCTAATATTTTCGAAAGAAATTGCACTGGTAGTGATGAAGGATGAAAATCTTCCGCCAAACTCATGGCGGCTTGGCAGGGTTGTAAAAATCTATTTGGGTCCAGATAAACCATTCGAGTCAGCGACGTCTTCACCCAGCGTGGATTAATAAAAAGACCCATAGTCAAACTAATTTTATTGACTCCTGAAACCAAGTTTAGCTTTCAAGAGGATTCGCTTACATTAAAATTTTTTCTTTTCTAGCTCACCATGCCAAAAGTATCTGAAAATTCGAATCAAAATTGCCTGAGCGACGTAAAACTTTTGCTTGCGTTATTTGTAGAAAGTATCACCCACTTCGAACATGCCATAAATTTCTAGCCATGAACATGTCCGATAGAATTCGTACAGTACATGAAAATAAGTATTGTGTTGCTTGGCACATGAATACTCGCATGGAATTTGCTTCTCCAGATACGGATGCAAACATTGACATAAGTCTCATCATACCCTCTTACATGTTGACCGACGACTAGCAAAGGACTTGTTAGGACCTAAACAACGATCAAAGTCGAGTTCGACGTTAAATTCTACTAAGCCTACTTCACCGAATTCATTAAAAAAACACGTGTCATCATTTAGATTCTGGATCGCCAAAATTAGTTGACAAACTAAACTTAACATTATACACTCTCCACAATGAGACTATTTGCCCAATAGTCCTAAAGTCAAGATTCAACAGCAATTTAAAGATCGAGGGTACCTTTAGGGTCGACAATCGCATCTGTATTCGCACTCCATCTCAGTCACTTCCTGAGTCATTTAAAAGGAATTTTCGAGATCTTTTTCTGGCGGATTCAAAATTTTGCGAATACACTCCTATCGATGTAATTATTGGAGCAGAAGTTTATCCGAAAATTATGTGTCAAGGTGTATTTTCAAGAATAGGATTAGTATTTGTCATTAACAACTCTGTTGCACAAAATGTTCCGCCTTTTTTAAATATATATTATAGCTGAATGTTTATAGATTCATACTTTCTCTCTTGAGTGAAAAAAGCAACAATTTCACTATATCTATGCAAAAAATCCATTGGGAAGAATTGGGGCCTTACCCCAAAAATTTTTCATTGGATCTATACTGCAATAGTACGTCCAATTCTCATGTATGGCATTATCATGTGGTGGCCATCCCTGGAGAAAAAGACGTATATATACACCTTACACAAGGTGCAAAGACTTGCATCCTTGTATGTAACCACTGGATGCACTGGGGATGCTTCTTCATCTACTACCATTAGATCTAGTAGGGAAGGAGATGGCAACGTCCTCGACAATCCGTCTTAGATGTGTTTCTCTGTGGACCGGAAATGGAACCGGCTACTGCAGAATACTCGATGGTGAAGTTAGAGGATGGACGATTGACCAAACCTCTTCTGCTCTACTACACGAACGTCTTTATAAAACCTGGATACCATCTACAGAAATGTGGATGAATGGAACTCCAGGTAGAAGAAAAAGTGTTGATTTTTATACGGATGAGGGTGTGGGCTATGGGGTCTTTTCGAGGGCTTTAGGTCTTCGTATTGTAAGGCGACTTCCGGACCACTGCAGTGTCTTTCAGGCAGAGATCCTTGCTATAAGAGAAGTTGCAAACTGGTTAAAAGTGAATGTCACTTCAACGACTTTAATTAACATTTACACCGATAGTAGAGCAGCTATTATGGCCCTCCAATCCTCGCTTCTAAGCACAACAACAGCCCTCGACTGCCGATTATCTCTAAATGAGATGACAGAGCAGTCTGATATTAGGATCATCTGGATCCCGGGGCATAGAGGCTTACAGGAGAACTTTAGGGCTGACGATCTTGCTAGCATTGGGACAATCCTTCCAGCGGATTTGGAAACTCAGACTTAGACGCCAGACAGAGGATGAAACAAATAGAAGGTAGGTCACAAGAAATGATTGCGTGATCACAGGGCAGTTATGGACTCACCTAAATAGAGAAGGTACGGATTACCTAATTTCAAAGAATAGGAAACAAATCTCGATTCTAGTGTCCGTGTTAACCGGACACTGTCTCATAGGTAGGCATGCACAAAGGCTAAGGGTTGAACTCAACGACTTTTGCCCTAGCTGCCAAGATATTGATGAAGAGGAAAGCATATAACATTTTCTTTGTCACTGTCCTGGACTTGCAGGAAAGAGAATGGCCACAATGGGCGCTCTTGAATTCAGGGAACTTTCTGACGTTGCTGGTGTTAAACTTCAACGTATTAGCAGCTTTATACTGAGCTCTGGATGGTTCGACGGTGGGGACTCCGCATAAGCAGAGTCTCCGTGGTATCACAATGGACCAAAACGGTCTAAGTGAGTCCGGGTTTCTGACTGCCATCCCTACCTAACCTAACCTAACCTACTTTCTCTCTTACACATAATGCCTAAAATGAAATGTCAAAGGGGTCAAAATGTCTAATAAGTTCTTTCCTTGGACTAGCTGAATTTTTCTTTCTTCTTGTTTGATCAGCCAACTGAAAAGGTAACGAATTATAGTAATCCAATAAACTTGTCCTACAAACTAATCCTTTTTGGTTTATTTATTATTTTATCCGTTCTACATTTCCTACTGGGGTTTGTAACATATATATTTCCCGAGCAAACAAAATAAAAAGGGTTATTTGTATTTTTGGCTATTCTTTACTTCGCTCTGGAGTTTAATTTGGTTCCCTATTCTCATCCAGAATTTCATCACTCCGTGTCGAAATTATCAGGGACTAAGTCAATTTATGTCAGCTGGAGACGAAGAGCTAGAAATGTTAAATTTCATTTTGCAATACATATCGCTCAGTTAATCAAACAACGTCATAACACCAAATAACTGGTTTTACAATTTAAGTTTAATATTTGCTAACGCACTAATTACCCCAAATTATCATTTTACTTCTTCATTAAAATCTTTTTTTAAATACATTAAAATTCATTATTATTATTTTGTTATTTTTGGAACTTCTCATTTCTTTAAATGAAAATTTAATATAAATCCAGTTTTTATAAGAAATGGTTGTGTAAAGGTTTCCTAATAATCTGCTTTACCAACAGTGAAATGAGCATAGGATCCAACTAAACCCCTCAATAATCAATTTCAATGTATTTTTAATAAAAAATATTTTACTCAAAGAGTAAAACAATAATTTCGGATTATTAGTGCGTTGGAAAATGTTAAACTGAAAAGGAATTTAGTTTTCAATTTACATACATCTCACTGGATATATAAAAGTGGACTTCTATCAAAAGAGATCCATTGCACGCTATTTGCATAAATTTTTACACAAGATTATATATGGCAGGGCTAAGTATTCTTTATTATTAACTCCATAAATTAGTTTTTTCCAGTTATGACGTTGTTTGAGTAAATGAGCGATATGTACTTTCAATAAAAAAAAGCAAAATGTTAAATTGTATCGAGCTTATGGCCAATTTGGTAATATATTTTTTCTAGTCTAATGGAAACAAAACCATCCATACTATCGATAGTACTATCGATAGTTTGTCAGCTAGCTCTAGGTGCTGTGTTACAACAGATCGTAAACGGCCGTACGGAACCACTGTGTTTTCACTCCAAGAAACTTACACCCCCGCAGAAGAATTACAGAACCTATGACCGTGAATTGAGAGCAATATACCAGGCGATACAACACTTTAAATATGCGCTTGAGGGTAGAGACTTTGTTATATTTACCGATCATAAACCTATTGTTTACGCCTTTAAACAGAAAAGTGAAAAAGCGTCGCCCAGGAGAGCCCGTCAGCTCGACTTTATAAATCAATATACAACACTTGCCAGGTGCCGAAAATAATGTAGCCGATTTGCTTTCTCGCATTGATGAAATCGCAATACAACAACAATCTGATACGGAACTTCAAAGTTTGTTAAAGAAAGATAAGATGGAATGGATTACGGTGACCAAGGTTCGAAACACACATTATACTGCCACATTTTTCAGTATCGTATAAGACCTTCTGTGCCAAAAAGTTTACGTCGAGTCGAGGTTGGAAAACTTCACTCTTTGTCACACCCTGGCATTAGAGCAACCAAAAAATTAGTTGCGGACCACTATGTTTAGCCTTCAATGTCAAAGGACGTGACAGCATACGTGCGAGGATGCTTATCTTGCCAAAAATTTAAAGTTTTTCGGCATACGAAGTCACCATGGAGCAGTTATGCATCTGTTGACGCACGTTTTGAATATATCAATATCGATATCGTAGGCCCATTGCCAACGTCAGATGGATTTCGATACTGTTTGTCATGTATCGATCGGTTTTCAAGATGGCCCGATGCAACTCCAATGGTCGATATAACAGCTCAAAACATTGCCACCGCCCTCGTAAATGGTTGGATATCCACTTATGGCATTCTTTTACGTATTTCTACGGACTTGGGATGACAGTTTGAATCTGCTGTGCTTAAAGAATTAATGGAAATGCTGGGAGTCAAACATTTGCTTACGACGCCGTACCATCTTCAGTCCAACGGCAGAATAGAACGTTTGCACCGATCACTAAAAGTTGCGATCAAGTGCTCTGAAAAAAGTAGTTGGAGTTCAGCCTTGCCGATGATATTACTTGGTATGCGGTCAACTATTAAAAGCGATATCGGATTGAACCCAGCGGAGTTGGTATTTGGTGCATCCCTAAGAATCCCTGGACAGTTTCATGTTCCTCGAATATATAAAACCAATGTAACAGAACTCGCGGAATCACTTCGAAAAGCAATCCTCAGTTTACCACTGAAAAAACGTTCTCTTTAATCCACGCGCGTTTACATGTAGACTTTTTTGTCGCAATAGTCAAGCGACTTTTTGATATTAAATTGATCAATACTTTTTATTCTTTCATTCGTAGCAGTGTTGCCATAAAAGAACTACTTGCTAGTTTGGGAAATGTAGAATTAATATGTCCATATATTTTTATTTATTTTTTATTTATTACCAAAATACAATAATTCCTTTTCTCTCCTTACTTTATTTGTTTACAATTCATGTATTATAACTATTTTTTCATGCATGTTATAAAAAAAATGGTTTAACTGGCAACACTGCTTGTATATAACATACAAAAACACGAGAGAAAGAAATATGTGAGAGAGAAGAGCTAAATTTGTCGCTTCAATTCACAGTACGTGCGACTTTTGCTACCCCGCAATCTTCTCCTCACTTCTCGCCTACAAACTCGAATCGCAGGCGACGTGTCGAAGCGAGGCCACCCTTCGTCCAAACGGCCTCTTAGAACCAAGTTACGAGGAACCTTTTAAAGTTTTATCTAAGCATGAAAAATATTTTATCATTGATACTCACCAGCGTGAAGCTAAAATATCAATCGATCGACTTAAAGCTGCAGCAACGTAAACCCACAGCACGTTAACAACAACGACTTGACACCACGAGAGGAAGCCGGCGGAAGCGGAGAAGTCAGAAAAAAAGGAACACAAGTAACGTCATCGGCCGTCATATACGTTTCCCTCTTAAGTATCGTTAGAGTGCTAACTTTAGCTATCTACAGACGATTGTCAGATCTTACAATATTGTCAGGTCTGGCAAAGTGCTTACAATGTACTGGCAATCGAAAATTGCCAGTACAATATTCCTTATCAGTTCACACGGTTGTAAGATAATCTTACAAACTTATTGCCAGACGGTTGTATGGCAATAAATTCAGCTGACAAAATCGTCAGTCGAACAATTGTCAGTTCACACGGTTGTCATATGCACAAATTGTCAGATCTGTTGTTAAGCGTTGCCAGACTCAAAGCATTTTTTAGAAATTGGTAAATATTAATCGTTTGTGTTTGTGTTAAATGTAAGAAGTGAATGTATAAATTATTATGGACCATAAAGAAGCAATTACAATGATTTTGTGTGCATATATTTTATTATAAATGTTTTATTTAAAATCAAGCGTGTGCAGTGTTGTCCATAAAAAGAATTCTCTTACAATGACGCCATTGTCAGATGCATTAACTTTGCACATCTGACAATATTAAAATGTCTGACAAATATCTGACAATAATTTTACAATGTGTTCACACGATTGTAAGATGTCTGACAATTTGTTGTCAGCTGCTAGTCCTGCAATGGACTGACAATGCTTTTTCTGGCAACGACGTCTGACAAAATTTATCAGTTTACACGGTTGTAAGAAATTTTGAGCACATTTTACTGACAATATTGTAAGATCTGACAACCGTCTGTACAAAGCTTAAGCGGTGTTATTGTGATGTAAGCAATTACCGAACTCTAATAATATTATGGTCTACCAACAGTCATTATCTCCAGCCGGTGTCGACAGTTTTACAGAGAAAATAAAATCGTTAACCAACATTGTTTGGGTGTGGCCGAATATCGTTTTTTTCACTCTCTTCGTTTGACTCACAGTCGATATTTTTGTAACTTTTTATTAGTCTTAAGCCTGAACATAATAAATTTATTGTGGAAATAAACCCACAAATTCATTTAGATAGTTTTCGCAAATTTGCGGCTTTTTCGCCTTCTTTTCGAGTTTGTTCTATTTTGAACAGTTTGCTTTTATAAAACTGTTAGTAAATTTCTGCGAATTTTCTCGCTTTTACCGAATTTTCAGCATTAATTAGAGTTTTGGCGATTTTTAATATAAATTATGGCTTGTTGAAAGATTTGCAATTTTTCGCGAATTTGTTATATTTGCGAAATATGTAATTTCTCCTAACCTGGCTTTATTTACTTTTATTAAGCGTGTAAGTTTCAAATTCTAATAAGAAAAACGTAAGTTAGTTGTGCAGAAAAACGACCTCTTTATTCTTATAACATTTGACGAGTGAGTAAATCAAAATTTCTTAAGCTATTGTAAAAAGTTTCAAGAGAATTTATTACAGTTGCTATTTATTTACTTTAATTGCAATAAATTGTAAATGTGTATATATATATATGTATGTATAAATATGCATGTAAGTATACATATGTATATGTATATAAGTATTTACTTATATTACATGTTGAACTTGAGTACATACAACTACATAAAAGTTACTCACTTAAAACTACAGGACGGACTGCGATGAACAAAGGGGTTCAAATATAAAATTTTTGCAAGCTCTTGCGAATTTTCACAACGTTATGCACTTTCTCCTGGGATAATTACTTATTTACTCAATTTTAGTTTAGGATTTGTTTTAAATATTGCGAATTTTCAATTGGAAATTTTAAAGCTTGTTTCCATTTTTGAAATTTCTCGCGAATTTTTGCAATGTCCGCCATGAGAGCGAGTTTTTGCAAGTATATTATTTCTGAACTGTTTCGCGAATTTTAAGCAATACATGGTAGACTCTGCTATTATGCTGCTGTTAAGAAGTTTTTGGTAATTTTCGCTATATCGCGTTTTTGCCGAACTGTTAGCATTCCTTATAGTTTTAACGATTTTTTAATAAAAATTATGGCTTGCAAATTTCTGTTTTTTGTTTTGAAAGATGTAATTTGTCCAAAATTTTTGGGTTTCTTTATTTATTTATTACTAAATTAGGAGAATTAGTAGAGTCTTTTATTAGATACAACTTCATGTTCTAAAAAATTATTGTCCCATATTTTTTGATTTTTTTCATTTGACTGTTTATTAAGAAACAGTTTTATTTTCAATTAATAATTTTGCTTAATCAATGTTCTTTTTAAGATAGAAAATATGTCTAATTATGTATAAATATATATATATTATCTTTCAAACGCTTCGCTTTGTGTTTGGTGGGTAGCTGGCAACCTCAACACATACACAATTTACCAAAAATTTTAGTGCGCCCACAACTGATATAAATAAACTTTGCTACAAAGTATACTTCATAAGTACGACAACATGATGTATGTACATATGTACGTTACTAATGTTATGCTTGTACGATTTATCGTATGATTTGAAGTAACGTGTATACCCTCCATTAGACTGACAGCAGGTAAGAAAACAATTAACATGGGACGAAAAATAAAACATGGCTCGTTTGCTATTCCATCAAAAAACAATTGTACACAAAACTGCAGGATTAGTACTCGTAACTACAGGATAATAATAAAATTAAGCTAGATTAATCAATGTGTTCAACTGTTTATATTCCCCGTAACACCATATCAGAATATTAAATCATGCGTGAACATCATGTAGCAAATTTTTGCATTTTTTTCTCTTTCATTTAGTCTTATCTGAGATAAATTTTTGCTTATCTTATTACTCATTTTTATACCCTTTACCAAAAAATGGTAAAAGGGTATATATAGGTTTGTCATTCCGTTTATAATTTCTACAATACTAATAAGCGACACATAAAGTATATATTCTGGATCCTTATGCATAGGGAAGACGAACAAGCGATGTCCGTCTGTCCGTCTGTCTATACGTGAAATCGGTTTTCCCAAGCTCCCAGAAGAGCCAGAGACTTCGTTCTTGGACTGGTGTGTCAGAAATTTTCCGAAAACTTTTGCTATTGAAAATCAGCAAAATCGAGCAGACGGTTTCAGAGCTGGAAAGCTCAAATTCTATTTTCCCATAGAAAATAACTACCGAAAACAAGTTTTTATTACTTTTTTATTAAATTAACTCATACGGTATGAATAAAATTGGTATTTATAATTTAAAAAAAAATTTAAAAATTTAACAAATTTAAAAACGTTATGAACAAAATTGGTATTTATAATTTAAAAAAAATTTAAAAATTTAACAAATTAAAAAACGTTTCCAGGGTTGGAAATCTTTATCTTTTTTCCTAATAATTAAACATATTTCATGTTTTAGGAAGAAGGCTATTTTCTCAGGAACGGTAAAAGCTACGGGTCTGAAATTTGGACAGTGTATGTCGAACTTTGGTCGCTACAACAACAAATATATAAAAGCTAAGAATTAAAGGGTGTTCCAAAATGAGTGACGAAAACTTTTAAAATCTCATGTAATATACATACAATTGTATGTACATATGTATATTGACACTTGGAATTTGTAAAATTAGTGTATTTTTATATAGGCTACAACAATTAACACTAAAAATAAAAAAATGTTAATTAAAGGGTGGTCCATCAGTTGATGCAATTTTGACTATCTAATGTTGAAAAATTGCTATATCTTGGAAATCGTAAGAGTTAATCTCTTGAAATTTTCAAAAACGGTAAAACTAAAAAATCCAAAAATTATAAAATCGCCAAAAATTTAAAAAATCGCCAAAACGAAAAAAATCGCCAAAATGAAAAAATATCGCTAAGATTAAAAAAAACGCCAAAAACTGCAAAACCCGCCAAAACAAAAAAAATGCCTTATGAACAAAAATCGCCAAAAATTAAAAAAAAATCGCCTAAATGAAAAAAATATCGCCAAAATCAAAAAAATCGCCAAAACGAAAATAAATCGCCAAAAATTAAAAAAAAAACGACAAAAACCGAAAAAATCGCCAAAACAAACAAAAAATTGCCTATATGAAAAAAATCGGCAAAAAAATAAAAAAATCACCTAAATGAAAAAAAAGTCAAAATCAAACAAATCGCCAGAACGATAAAAAAATCGCCAAAATTAAAAAAAAACGTCAAAAACCGAAAAAAATCGCCAAAAAAAAAATTCCCTATATGAAAAAAAATCGCCAAAATTAACAAAATCACCAAAGTAAAATAAATCGCCAAAATTTATAAAGCACCAAATTGAACATAATGTAAAAAACCTAAAAAATCGCCAAAATGAGAAAAACGTGTCAAAACTAACAAAAAATCCCACAATGAAAAAAACGCCAAAAACCGCAAAAATCGCCAAAAAAAAAATTTCTTATATGAACAAGAATCGCCAAAAATTAAAAAAAAATCGCCTAAATGAAAACAAATCGCCAAAATTAAAAAAATCGCCAAAACGAAAATAAATCGCCTAAAACTAAAAAAAACTCCAAAAACCGAAAAAAATCGCCAAAACAAAAAAAATTCCTATATGAAAGAAAAATCGCAAGAAATTAAAAAAATCGCCAAAACGAGAAAAAAGTGTCAACACTAAAAAAATTCCCACAAAGAAATAAAAACGCCAAGAACCGAAAAAATCGCCATAACAAAAAAAATTGCCTATATGAAAAAACAATCGCCAAAAAATAAAAAAAATCGCCTAAATAAAAAAAATCTAAAAAATCGCCAAAACGAAAACAAATCGCCAAAATTAAAAAAAAACGTCAAAAACCGAAAAAAATCGCCAAAACCAAAAAAAAATCTTTAAATGGAAAAAAATCGCCAAAATTAAAAAAATCGCTTAAATAAAATAAAACGCCAAAAATTTAAAAAGCACCAAATTAAAAATAATGCCAAAAACCTAAAAAATCGCTAAAACGAGAAAAAAAGCACCAAAACTAAAAAAACGCCCAATTAAAAAAAAAGGCAAAAACCAAAAAAAATCTGTAAACGAAAAAAAGCACCAAATTAAAAAACGTCAAAAACGCAAAAAACGGCAAAACTAAATAAACCCCTATTAAAAACGCTTAAGACCGAAAAAGCCCCAAAAACGAAAGAAATGCCAAAATTATATTTTATATAGGCTAAAGTTCATATAGTATTACTACGGAACCCTTCGTGCGCAAGTCAGAGTCGCACTTTACTGAATTTATTTTTAGTAAATGGAGATGGAAATAAAATGTATCGCTAAATTACAGTCCTAACTATAAAGTTAAATAAGGAACATGTTCTGTTTCATTTCCCTGAAACCATTCCTTTGAGCTCAAGAAATTCCAAAAAATTGTTTAGGAATAAACGTTTACATAATACTACTACAAATACCTTTTCCAATGGGATCTTTAAATTGGGGAAATTAACAATTTTGCAAAATCAAAGATTATTAAATAAATAAAGTTACATAGTTTACTACCACGAGGTCAATTCTTAAAAATTGCACTAGAGCAAAAATTATGAATTTTTTCACAAAATTAATATCTACATACATATCTCTGTGCTTATGTATGTATCTCTATACTACATAAACGCACTTTGGTAAAGGGTATATAAGATTCGGCACAGCCGAATATAGCACTCTTACATGTTCTTAAACGCACTGCGAGAAATTTATTATGTATGCTGTTTATGTTAAAAAGTGCTTTTGCCTACATATATATGTATAAGAAAATTAAAATTAAAAATTATTTTATCTTACAAATTGGTTTTTAGTAGTTTTAAACTCAGAGTTAAAGTGAATAATAATGTTTATTTATTACTTTTTGTTGAAACGGTTTTCTAGAAAAAAAAATTCTTTCATAAAAAAATCATATAAGAATTACTTTTATTAATTGTTTCTGCCTGTTGTGTGTTTATCTTTTTCACTCACTTACACAACCTTAAATTTATCTTGGTCACCCTTATATTAAATTAACCTCCGTGTTACAAGTTAAGTTAATTATATCTAGGTTTTTTATTCGTCCTCTTTTTCCCGTACGGTGCTCTCTTTTTTGTCATCTGTCCCCGAAAAAATTTACGTACGGAAAAGTTTTTTTGTGTTTATCTATTGTGCCACTATATAAAACTAACGCGTGGACCGATTTTGGTGGTTCTTAATCAATCGATTTGTCTTAATCCTGGGAGTGCCACGAAAGATATGACAGTAGTCAAAACCTAACAGAAGCCATTTCGTAAATACGAAGAAAATAGAAAGCCGGCGAACTATGTACATACATACATACATATGTATGTACATGAAAATGGCTATCATTCGACATGTATTTTGAACTTGAAATTCCTTTGATTCTGGCGATTATAGTGTGGGTCCTCTCAAATATAGAAAATGTTTACTTAAATAAATATCTTGGAAACTGACGCAGTGACAATTTTGAAACTCTTAGTGACTATTTATGTTAATAATGAGAATTGTATTCTACAAAATGGGGAAAGTTGAAGTTGAAGCATGGCACTTCTGATTTAAACAATTTTTCTTTTCATCTGTAATCGTATATCGGGCGAGGAACACAGGGTTTTGGCTAGTTAAGCAATAATTAATAAAAATATATTTGGAATGAATTCTTATCAGTTACATTTTAATAAAAATCGAAAAAGAGAGAAAATTTCAAAACTCTAAAAATCGGGATAAAAATTCCTGGCGCGATTGGCCTATGAATCGCGGGATTTCTGGTCAGTTTAGTTTTGCCATACAACTTTAATTCAAAAATCATGAAAACAATATTATGCGCCAATTTTTAATGTCAAATTGTATGGAGGAACTCGTTAACACCTAGTTCAATTTCGTCACTTATGGAAACTTCATGCCAGTGTTTCGTTATATATATATGGTTAATAGGGTTTATTCTTTGTTTCATTAATTACCTTTTGTAGTTTTTTACTGTAAAACTTTGTCTCAACGTTAGTCTTCAAGTGTTGTATAATTATCGCCATTTTCAAGTCGAACTTTTTGGAAACAATAAAAATTTTAAGTTTTGATGTGATATTTATTCCTTTTTCCTACTTTTATATGGAAAAGTCAGGGTTTTTAGTGTCTGTACTCTTTTCCTAAGTGAAAAGATAGCAACCCTTCAGTTTGGCAGAAAAAATTTATGTATGTATTCATTCAGAAAGTTTACCATATTAGTGTTTATTTGATTTTGCAACACAAAATATAAAAATGTTTCCTTTTCGATTTTTTTTATACTTCAAATCTTTTTCATTACACAAATCAAATTTTGTAAATATTTGCTTAATTCACAAAACCTCTTGTATCTCTGTATCGATTGTATATATATATATATATATATATATATATATATATATAACATTTGTTGTATGAAATTTTCATATGTTTTTAAAATATTGTATTCAGACAGAGGCTCTTTGAGAGAATTTGTATGTAGCTTGTTCTTCTTTTTTCATTCACAATTAAGAACCAAAAAGTGTATTCGATACATAAATAAACGATTCAAATTGTTGTGAATTAAGCAACTATATAAAATTACTTACAATTCTCTGAACCAGGCACGTATATGATCTGATATATCTTCCATTATTTGAGGTTTGTATTCTTGCAACAATCTTCTACGCTCATCTTTCATAAGCTGAACATAGTCCTGATCTAGTTGTTTTTGTTTTAGATATTTTTTATGCATATAAGATTTATTGCGGTCGTATTTATCCGGCATCAAAACTCTCTTTGTCTTTCTCATACCATATAATGTTTGCTTCGTATTAAGTTTCATCTTTAAAATTTGCTTTGCTTTGTAACTCTTCCATGCCCTTTGAATTGTTAATGCATTATTTTTCATTTGCTCAATTAACTCATGATCATCTAAAATATCGAAAATGTAGAAATAAAAATTTTGGGTGTTTTTGGTTTTTTTTTGGTTTTTTCTGTATTCATGTGAGATTTTTTGTCACATTTTGTATGACCATTATGAAATTAAGAAAATCGCTATGATTTGCTATGTTTTTAGAACATAAGCGGAAATCACTCTTCGTTGCATACTGCCGTTGCAAGTCCTGCAGATATTGCAAATGTAGCACGCGATCTATATTCTGCAAGACCACAACAACAAAGTACATGCAACTGAGATTTGCATTACTTGCATAGATATGCATAACCAAAAACCATTGCATATTGAAAATTGCAAATGTTCTCAATGCTAAAACAGCTGTGTTTTTCGTTTTTTTTTGCAATAAAAACAAGTAAACCCATGCGTTTAAAAAATTTTACGACTACAGAGCCGCCACAAATTAATTAATTAATTTTCTGAAAACTGCAAAAACACACTCACCCTTTGTAGCAAAAAATCATGCTATGTTTGCTAAAATTGCAGATGTGCATCAAAGGGTGATTTCCGCTATAGTGTTTTTCCCTGGATTTTCAGGATCTAAAAGTGTTTGGTAAAATAGGTTATTTTTTTATAAATATTACTTTAATAACGAATTTTTAATCAGAAATAATTTTAAGGCAGGCTTAAGTTCAGTAATTTCAATTCCTATTGAATGAAATATTTTTGTTAATTAATGTGAGTATCTAAAGAAGAGAAGAAAAATTAAACTTAGACTTTAAGCTGGGGGAAATACCGATACTTTTCTGTTCAGCCACGCACTTCATCAGCACCCTAGTCTATCTACTTGGGTAGAGATTCTTGTTAACATCAGCTATTTAACTTAAATTTTCAATGAAACGGAATATGAGAAACGATTGTTGTGTATACAATTGATTTACCTTTGGTAAACACATTTATAAGTATCACTATTAATTTTCTGTTTTTCCATTTTTTTTTTCATTTTTCTATTTAGGTTAGCACGAAATTATATTACTCTACCTAAGTATGTTTAGTCATTCTTGCTTATCTTTTACGATCATCACATTAATTATTTTTACTTATTCGATGTACCATCGGTACATGCATGTAAGTATAATTGTAGTGGCTTAATGTTAGTTGTTGTTGCATTCTACAGTTTTTACTTGGATTTCCAGCAGTCTGAAACTGTGATGGCCAAGTAAACAGTGATTGCCAAGTGAACATATTTTTTCACGTGCCCATGATTATTTAAGTGAAACATTTGTAAATTTTTTTTTAATTGAACTTTTAGTGATTTTTAATCAGAAATAATTTTAAGTCAGGCTTAAGTTCAGTAATTTTAATTCCTATTGAATGAAATATTTTTATTAATTAATGTGAGTATCTAAAGAAGAGAAGAAAAATTAAACTTAGACTTTAAGCTGGGGGAAATACCGATACTTTTCTGTGCAGCCACGCACTTCATCAGCACCCTAGTCTATCTACTTGGGTAGAGATTATTTCTGATTTAATAACGAATTTGATTTATTTTAGAAGGTTTTATGTTGATAATATATCATTACAAAATTGTCTTTACAGTTAACAGTTTTCTAATACGAGTATGAAATAAAAATCAAAAGAATTTTTCTCATCTATTTTTAGTTTGGTTAATCACATTTGATGTTAGAGAATTTATACTGAAAACCATAACTTAATATGAAAATTTGTTTTTGTTTTCAATATGTGTACATTTTTTCTATAATCTTAACCAAAACGAACACATACATACATATCTATGGACTTTTGAAAAACGAAACGCATTATTCGGTAAATATTTCTTACTTTTGCGTCAACCCGACAACAAAAAGTTTGCACTTGCCTTGTATTGTAGTCTACTTCAATTGTAAGCAGCTGTCAATAGTACTCAATTGTTACCGAAAAGTAGTTAAGTGCTAATTTTTTTATAGCGTTGAGAATGCAATTATGAATAAACTCTGCAAGAAATTTCTCCATTTTCCAATTAGATTTTTTTGTTTTCCCCAAATTATTTGCTACTATTTGAAATTAATCACCGGGAAAAATTTCTCGTGGAATTGAATTCATAATTGCCCTCATAATATAGAATAATGCTAGGAACACAACTGGGACGAACGACGAATTTCGTCCAAGTCGACGAATTCGTCAATAAGCATTCGATAAGTAAATTCGTCGCGTGAAGCACAATAAAGACGAATTTACTGACCGAATTCCTCACTTACATTTGATAAAGTTGGTTGTTGTATGCAGTGTTGTTAGGTAAATTTTTCTTCAAATCGTCAAATTTTAAAAATAAAATCGTCACAATTTTCAAAGAAATTCGTCAAAAAATTATCCGTTTTATTAAACAACTGATCATCATATTAGAAATAAAAGAATATTTTATGTAGCAAAACGCAATTCATCGACTTTATAGTCAAAGATAAAAACTATAAGGCTAAATTAAAGCATAAAATTCAGAATATTTAATAGCGTGTAACAATTTCTAAATAAAACTAGTTTCAAAATAAAACTATACATACATACATTTTAGAATTGTGTTTTTTATAAAATTTGTCTTACCACCTGTTTGTGTAAGACGTTTGAGTTAAAAATCTTGGCGTTTTTGTAATAGATTAAAGGAAACTTGTACAACTTTTCCTTAAGCTGTTACAGAAACGCCTAGATTTCTAACTCAAACGTCTTACACAAACAGGGGGTTAATGTCAATATTATAGCACTCCGAAGATTTACACTTCAACTAATCTCTTGAAAACATAAGGGTTCTGTTTCCAGTAAATTTCAGATCTTGGTTTTAGTAAAATTAATATTACTAAATATTCTTTCAACAGTAGGCGATGGTAAAGTAAAAAAAAGTAATAATATACTCACATAACACAATATACACAATACACTTAAATATAAATGTCATTATCTGGAAAGTTAAAAAAATCTAAGATCTCTTATTTAATTTTGAATGTCTTAATATTTTCCTTTGTACAAAGGAACTGGAAAAGTTTTTAGTAAAGGAAGAGTTTTAGAGTCCATATTTAAAATAACGGCTGCCGAAATTATATTAAATTTTTTTTTGATATTTGTGTTATCGAAACCAAATCTCTTTTCTGTAAGGACTTGTTGGCATATTAATGTTACTAAATACTTATTTCAACAAATCGTCAAAATATGAGGAATATTTGAAACGAAATTGTCAATCGTCATTTTGGTATATTTATTATAATAAATCGTCAAAATGATGTAAAATCTAACAACACTGGTTGTATGTACAAAAACAGAGATATAGAGCGAATTTTCTCTCAATTTTGTTTTTTCGTCGTTCGTCGGCGTACGAATTTTTTTTTTTTTTTTAATACATGTATTTATTTATTGTATCTTCAAATATGAACTAAGAATAAGTATTCAAATCTTAAATCTAAAAATATAATTATTAGGACCGACCACTGTCGGACATAAACTTGTTAATAGTTATAAATAATACATAAGTAGTGATAATCAAAAAAGAAAAAAAAATTTATAAAAAAGTATTTTCAAGAAATCCCATCTGGCGTGTTGAGTAATAGAGCCCTTGTGTCCCTCTTTTTTAAGCGGATGTGTCCAGTAAAGTTCAAAATATTACGAGCAAGCGGATTAGGATGTGACTCGAGTTTTGTTAAATATTTGCCTGCGTATTTTGCAATTTCTTCAATCACTAGTGGCATATTTAAATCACGATGTATATTAGAATTTTTGATGTACCATGGTACCGATGTTATTAACCGTAAAATTTTGTTTTGCCTTCATTGGATTCTCTCTACATTGGAAGCTGAAGCAGTGCCCCATAACTGGATACCGTAACACCATATTGGCTTTAAAAGCGACTTGTATAATAAAAGTTTACAGTCCAGGCTAAGTGTTGAATTTCTGCCAATCAACCAATGTATTTGAGATAACTTAAGTTTCATCTGTGTTAGCTTAAAGTCAATATGATGTTTCCATGTTAGCCTTCGATCAAGGTGTATACCAAGGTATTTCACTTGGGAATGTTGAGGAATATTTTGATTATTGATTCGAATTGGGGAAAAAGTATCTCTTCTTAGGGTAAACGTTATATGGACATACTTTTGTTCATTTACCTTAATTCTCCATAAGTTCAACCACATTTCCAATTGTGTAATATGTTCTTGTAAATATCGGGAAGCCTCGTGAGGGTTTTCATGCATACTAAGGCAGGCTGTATCATCGGCAAACGTAGATGTATGGATATTGCTGCTCAAAGACATATCACAAGTATAGATCAAATACAAAACTGGCCCAGTATGCTCCCCTGTGGCACACCGGATGATATAGATTCGGGCACACTCATGAATTCTCCTTCCACAACCGTGAACTTCCGGGTAGTAATGTAACTTTCTAATAAATTCACTAAATTTATTGGTAGATATGATTTTAAAATTCAGAATTAGACCTTCGTGCCACACTTTATCAAATGCCTGAGAAACGTCAATAAACAGGGCAGAACAATACTTCTTTTCCTCAAATGTTTTTCTTATAAATTGAACCAATCTATGAGTTTGTTCAATGGTGCTATGCTGACTTCTAAAACCAAATTGATGGTCTGGGATGCACCCACTATCAGTTAAGGTTGGGGACAATTTTGTCATGAGCAGCTTTTCGAAGAGTTTTGACATAGTTGACAGCAAACTTATTGGCCTATATGACTCAGCTTTAGTAAGATCTTTGTCCGGCTTTGGAATCATTTTGATTTTTGCAAGCTTCCAGAGTTGTGGATAATACTCCAGTCGTAATATGGCATTAGAAATAAACAGCAAGATTCTTATTGCAATATGCGGCAAGTTCATCAGCATCTTGTTACTAATTCCATCAATACCTGGAGCTTTCTTTGGCTTGAGTTCAGCAATTAGATTTTGTACATCACACATTTTAAATTTTATGGGTCGAGGGGGTAGAGCAACTACACTCGGCAAATCAGCAACACCAGTACATGTATTTGGGGTAAATACGGATTTTAAATGCTCAGCAAATATTTTACATTTTTCCGTATCACTTCTTGCCCAATCTCCGGTAGATGTGCGCAGAGGTGGCTTAAACTCAACAGGAGTTTTAAGCTTTCTAGCAGCGCACCACAAAGAGTAATTAGAGTACGAAATAGAAATAAATCTATTTCAGAGTTCGTCACGCACGACGAATTTCGTTCGACGGCGGTGTTGTGTTCATTTTCATATCCACAAATGTGTTTTATTTTTTATGACGAAAGTTCGCACCGAAAAATTCGTCGTTCGTCCCAGTTGTGTTCCTAGCATAAGACTAGCATAGTGCAAATCATGATACAATAATATACATAAAGGTAAAACTGTTCTCTCTTTTCGTCGCCATATTAACCTTCTGACGTTTGTTCCGATTATTTTTTACTCTCTATTACCTTATTAATACATGAAATCCGAAGTTTTTTTTAATTAATTTTTTTACTTTCCTGTTCATTTAATTAAAAATATTTGAAAATATTTACATAAATTATTCCATTATTTCATAAAAAAAGCAAAAAAGTTACAGTAGCATCAACAACGGAAGCAGGAAAGATACAACAGCAAGGAACTGGACAATTGGAAGGAAATTCCCAACTGAACAGCCTCTGCACCACTTTCCGAATCAAAGTGGGAAATTTCTTTGTATTTGTGCTACTCTGGCTTGTTGCCTTACATCAGCTGCGTCCATGCACATGCAAACTTGTTTGTGTTTTCACACAACACAACAGCCAATTAGATCTCGTCTCTTGCAAAGAATCAGGAACAAATTTAAAACCTTTAAAAGTTTTTGCCTCATGCAAATATCAGAGTATGTGTGTTTGGACGTAGATGCCTTACAACTGGAATCGTTTGTAGCCACGTGTACAGATACATACATCTACTTATGTATATCAGTTTCTGTTTGTTAAAGCCCCGTTCAGACTATTATACAAGTATTAATACTTTTGTGGAAAATGCAGCTCTGACATGTTGAGTTGTTATTGTTTTTTTTGAAATTTTTGAAACAAATATAAGACCAGGGATGCATTTTCGTCAAAAGTATTAATACTGTATTGTACTAATACGAGTGCATATTGTTAAATAATACAGTGTTATTAGGTAATATTGTTATTGTCTGAAGTACAATAGATAGGAGTCGATAAAGAGAAACTGAGTAACACATTTGTTTTACTATGATTCGACCCAAGAGATATTAACAGATACTGATGTCGTACAATAAGTAACTTATTGTATAAACAGGCAAATTTTACATGCAAATGAAGCTATTGGCCGGCTATTTAAAATGAACATACTCGTAGAACAGTGTTTGTTGTACCTATCAATAAAGCATTAACTCTTACTGTAAGAAAGCGAGAAATTTGCACATGAAGTATATGTTAATGTTAATTATATGTATGAAACATACGCTCATATGTGGTACAACAGATATTTTAAAGCAAAAAGCATAAATTTATTATCCATTGCAAAACAATTAAACAATCTTAATTAACCATTTAATGATAAGAAAATAAAATATGGATGTATGGGTTCTATAACAGCGTTTCTTTTATCGATGTTTTTTAAGAACGATTTTGAATCTGGGAGGCTTTTTAGGGTTCCGTAAACCAAAGGTGAAAAAACGAACCCTATTGTTTTCGCTACGCTGTCCGTCTGTCCGTCACACGCTATTTCCTCAGGAACCGTAAGAACTACGGACCTGAAATTTGGACAGAATATGTAGAGCTTTGACCGCTACAACAATAAATACATGAGAATTAAAAAGTAAAGGGTGTTCCAAAACGAGCAATGAATAAAATCCCATGTAATATACATACAATTGTAATTACATATGTACATATATTGACACTTGAAATTTTTAAAATTAGTGTATTTTTATATAGACTACACGAATTAACACTAAAATTTAAAAAAATTTTAATTAAAGGGTGGTCCATCAGTTAATGCAATTTTGACTATGTAATTTTGACAAATTGCTATATCTTGGAAACCGTATGAAGTAAACTCTTAAAATTTTCAAAAACGGTAAAACTAAAAAATCTGAAAATTATAAAGTCGCCAAACCAAAAAGAAAAATTGCCAAATTTAAAAAAATTGCCAAAATTAAAAAAAAAATTCTAACACTAAAAGAAGTCGCAAAATTCGAAAAAATCGTACAATTGAAAAATTCGCCAAAATGAAAAAAAGAGCTAAAAACCGAAAAAAAAATCGCCAAACGCGAAAAAGGCTCCAGTAACAAAATAATGGTTTACATAAAAAAATCGCCAAAATGAAAAAAATCAAAAAAAATTTAAAAAAAAATTGCCAAATTGAAATATCGCCAAAAACCGAAAAAAATCGCCAAAATGAGAAAAAAAGTGTCAAAACTAAAAAAGTCGCCAAAATGAAGAAACACCAATAAATTAAAAGAAAATCGCCAAAACGAAAAAATCGCAAAAAAAATAAAAAAAACGCCAAAAACCGAAGAAAATCGCCAAAATGAGAAAAAATGTCAAAACTAAAAATATTGCCAAAATGGAAAAAAAGCTCCAAAAACCGAAAAAATAAAAAAAATATTTCGTGTACATATGGAACCCTTCGTGCGCGGGTCAAAGTCGCACTTTACTGAATTTCTTTTATTATTAGGTGAATTAAATAAAAAATCAAAAATTTGCTTACTTTTGTAGGTCATATTATACGTAAATTTCGTTATCCTCATGTCCAATTGATACAAAGTTTAAGAAAATATGTAATAAAATACCACTATATGTATGTGGCAACGTTTTCCTCTCTGATTACTAAAAACAGTATTTAAATAATTTAGGTAAAAGTCAAAATTAATTTTAAACGTCAAATGTTGTTGTTGTAAATTACGACTTATTTATTGGTGGCTATTGTGGAAAACGCGTCGAAGAAGTGAAATTTACATTAAACCAAAAACAAATTTTCAAGAATTGTTTTTGTTAGCTATACACTTCTGAAATAAAATAAACGCGGAAATTTCAACGTGTTTCTCTCTCTTTAAAAAACGGTTAATTTTGTATTAGAAACAAGAACAAATTTTGTTGCACTTACACATTTTTGTTTTTGTTTTCCATGTAACTTTCACCAAGTCGACGCGTATTTCAGAAAAGACACCATTATTTTATTTTGCTCATCTGGAAGATTGAGAAATGCTTGATCAACAACAGATCGTGCAGCTGTTTAAAAAGTGATAATTATTATTTTATAATCATATTTTACGCATATAGATGATTCAACACTACTTGATATGTTATTTTTAAGTATAACGGGCCAATCTTTACGTATTCTTGAATACATATCAAAAACTTTGTTTCATTTATATAAGTTAAATCGAATGTGAAATTAAATGATGAAATGCAACTTCAGGAGAAATCGGTGTCAAATTACCAAATCTCATTATAAAATATACGGCAGTAACTTGAAATGAGCTCTGATTTTTGTTTTATTTTCTTTTGTGCTTATTTTTCTTTGTAGTTTTGTTTGCAAAATTTATGAAATATATTGACTGTGTGGTGGTAGCCTTATTGAGAGAATGAGTAATTATATGTGAGAGCATAAGAAAAAACTGTCAAAATAAAATAGATTCTATCTCTCGAATGCTTTCTGTGATTTTTGTTGTGGCAATTTGTATGCCGTAATTCTGTTTGACCATTAAACGTAGGACTCAGAGAGCCGACTAAAAAATACTCGAAGAAGAGTCAAATACGATTAGAAATGCGACTGATAAATAACTCAAATTACAGTCATATATGACAATAAAAAGATTAGAAACATGACAAACACAATTCGAAAATCAGAAAACGATTCTAAAATACTTTAAATACTACTAGAAAAGGGGTCGAAAATTATGACTCGATTATGGATGGCAACCGAATTTTAGCTGCGTTGCTAGTTGCCGAAATAGTATTACGGATGACAACTGGTAATTTCAGTTGCCATATTGGTAATTTCAGTTGCCATATTGGAAACCACAAATTTGTAGTTGCTGCATAGTAAAAAATGAAAAGAAATGAAAAATTAAGTGCTATATGATTTTTATTTTCGAGTTTCTCCTTTGCATATTAAAAAGAAAATATGATTTAAGGTTAAAAGAGATTATTAAAATTATTTTAGGCCGTCTAAGGATCCCACATGCATTTCCCTCTCCTCATCAGCAATTAATTCCACTTATATAATAATTTTTAAGATAAGTATTATTTTAAGCACTTTTACTTAATGATTTTGTTTTAAGCACTTGTATTTCTCATATTTTGCATTTTTTTTTACATTATTTTCAGTTGCCAATCTGTCATAATCGTATTTTCGATAACTTTTTTGCAACTGGAGGAAGTTGCCATACACAATACCAATTTTAGTTTCATTTGCGTTGCTAGTTAACTCGGCTAATATAGAAAGACTCATAAATGACTTATCAAGAAGAGTCGTAGTCACTTTTTATACCGGCAAAATTGTATTTTATGATCAGAAAATGGGCGCATATTCTAGCTTTTTAATAGCGCAGAAGAGTAAAAAAATACTACAATTTGATTGAAAATTTACAAAAATACTGGCTGGGTATATACATGTACATATTTGATTTGGTATTTACATATGTATGTGATACATATGTATATGCAATTTACAGTATTATAATTGTTTACTTGCCATTTGATTGAGTGTCCTCCAAGTTTTCGCTACACAGTGCTTTTTGACACATAATATTCGACTTTATAAAATTAGATCCGAAAATCGTCCTTTTTATCGGAACGAAGACCAAGCGGTAATTTTTATTACTAAATGAATACTCAGCTTTTCTCCCTATATTTTTTTCCAAATTAATTACGTTATATTCTGAGGCACTCTTTAACAGTCGCGCTTTCCTGGCTCTTTCATGTGATTGTATTTTAGTGATTGCATGTACAACTTCTTCAAAGGTTTTTCTAACAAAATGTGGTTCCAAAACCGCAGCTTTAGTTTCCATTGGTCTATTGTGTACAAAACATGAGCTCCACATAAGTAAATCATAAGGAGTTAATTTCTGTTCTATTAGATATTTATCTAAATAAACGTATTCATTTAATTCTAATTGTTTTAATTTATTTTTTAACTCCAAAAATCGATATATTGCTGGTTCGACAAGCTTGCGAATGACATCCCTTTTTTGGACTTGTAAGGTTTCTCCATAGATATAAGCCAATTTACCAATCAATTCCGCGTATAAAATGTATATTTGGGATAATATGCGAAATGTTACTTTAGAATCTTCAATTGGTTCTATTTGTTTTAAAATGTTTTGCTTTTTTATTAGTTGGTTTATATCTTTTTTGGTTGAAAGCCAAAATTTGTAATTGAAATCAAAAGACATTTTCACAAAAAATTTATGTCAACTAAAAGAAATTATTTATGAATATTTATGTATGTGTGTATGTACCCATCTAGCATTTGGAAGATTGTTTTTTGGAAAATCACCTTGCTGAGTCTTTTTAGATCACTATTGGTGATCAAAAACTGATTAATCATTTACACGATCAAAAAAGGACTCAAAAATGATTCGCGCTAATGGGTAAAAATAGTTCGATTTAAAATACAATAAAAATGTTATAGCAATCGCAAATTAATCATCCAGACGTTTAAAATCTGACTATTATTTCCGTTAGTTATTATTATATTTTGCTCATCTGGAAGATTGATAAATGCTTAATCAACAGCAAATCATGCAGGTGTTTAAAAAGTGATAATAATTATTGCTTTATGATCATATTTTAAGCAGATAGATGATTCAACACTACTTGATATGTTATTTTTAAGTATAACGGGGCAATCTTTACGTATTCCTGAATAAATGTCAAAAACTTTATTTTTTTCATTTAAAAGTTAAATCGAATAAGAAATTAAATGATGAAATATAATAAGTCTCCAACTTCAGGAAAATCGCTGATGAATTAATAAAACCCATAATAAAATCGACGACAGTAATTTCAAATCTCTCTGATTTTTGTTTTATTTTCTTTTGTGGTTATTTTTCTTTGTGGTTTTGTTTACAAAATTTATGAAATTTATTGAAAGTCATAAGTGACAATAAAAAGACTGATAAATTTCTCACAAATGACTCGTAATTGATCAGAGACATGACTGAGACAATTCGAAAAAAGATTCAAAAATGAAGCGAAATAAGACTAATAAATGATCAGAAAACGATTCTAAAAAGACTTTAAATACTACTAGAAAAGGGGGTAAAAAATGGTTCCATACAAATAGAAAAAAGCAATCAGAAATGACTCATTAAGAAGAGTCGCTGGTAGGGTAAAATTTTCTCCCGACAAAACTATCTTTTATGATCAGAAAACGAGCGCATATTCTTGTTTTTTGATCACTTAAAAGTATTAAAAAAGAATCGAATTTAATTAAAAATTTCCAAAAATGCTAGCAGGGTATGTACTGTGTACTAGGCCCCACAAGAACACTACCAGTCAATTGACTGCACATTTGATCGATAGCACTGTACAACAAAATAACATTTTTTGGCTGTCCTTTAGATAAAATTACGCGGACTATATGGATTTCGATGCGTTAAATTCAAATCTGCTTTCAGTTTTTCTCTATCACGTAGAGATTTTTTTTTATGGGCGTGGCTAATTTTGCCCCCTAAATTAGTCGGCCATACTAATATATTTTACTATAACTCGAAACCCGCTATTTCGATTTTAATAAATAATAAACCAAAAGACGCGCCACAAAATTTTGTTTAAAAAAATTAATAATCATTTTTTACCTATCTTTTGTGGTTTCGGAGTTATTCAGAATTTAAAAAAGAAAAAAGTTTTTTTTATGCAAAAATCGCGTAATTTTTTTACATGAAAATTGCAATAAAAAAATCAGAAACTCAATAGTTTTATATTTTTTACATTTTTCTTAAAACCACATATCCTAGGAACAAAACAAGCTATAAAACGTGAAAATCCAGCAATAAATCTTGATTTTATTCGCAATTTAAAGCAGGTACCTAAAAATGGAAAAATGTGTGTAATGCATTAAATGCAGTCACATTTACATCTGGTAATGCTACTGAAAGGGCATTGCGGACAGGTAACAGAACTAAAAGAAAATATAAAATAAAGAATTTTGGGTATACATAAGTATGTTCACTCATCAGTTGCCATACAATAACTGTTTGTGAAACCGAAAAGTAAATTTTCAACCGCAACAAAATTAAAAAAAAAAAATAGCTAAAAATTTTAGCATAAGCTGAATTTAAAAAGTGATAATTTCTTCATCTATTTTTTGGTAAGTATTATTATTACTAATTCAAAATGTTGTATTTATGATGCGAAGTAATAGTTTTGTATCAAATTGTTGCAGGTTTCAAAATGCCAAGGCTTTGTAAAAATTCTGCTGATTCATTCTGTTATGTATGTGGTGATTTAACTTTAAAATCGCAACGCCAGACAATAACTTCCCAGGTTAAGAACGCCTATAAGCTATGCTTTGGGTTTCCTATCGATGAAAGAGATAAATATTGGCTACCAAAAATATGTTGTAATAGCTGTTCAAGGGCTTTAAGAGGTTTGATCAAAGGAAATCGCAAGTCTATGCCATTTTCGACACCAATGATTTGGAACGAACCAAAAAACCATACAAATGATTGCTACTTTTGTATGACTACAACACGTGGGTTTTCCAGAAAGAACAAAAATAAAGTCATATATCCCAATATTTCATCCGCCAAACGACCAGTTCCTCTACGAAGTAATGATTTACTTCCAATGTCCCCTACATATGAGGAAGAAGATGTTAAGTCTGCAAGTACTGAATCCAGTTACGCCACGATGGCTGCTTCTGCAAGTTCAACATTTACAAGTCCAACGAGCAAACGTTATTTTCCGAAGCAGTGCGACCTGAATGACTTAGTTCGTGATTTAGGACTTTCAAAAACAAAGGCAGAACTTCTTGCATCCAGATTGAAGCAATGGAATCTGGTAGATAAAGACGTGAAAGTCACATACTTTCGAAACAGAGAAGAAGAATATTTGAAATACTTCAGCAAAGACAGGGATTTAATATTTTGTAATAATGCTGATGGTCTTCTGCGAGAACTTTCGTTCAGTGATAAATCTGAAGAATGGCGACTTTTTATTGATTCATCAAAGACGAGTTTGAAAGTAGTTTTGCTTCACAATGGCAACAAATATCCATCAGTCCCACTAGCGTATTCAAGAAACATGAAAGAAAACTATTATAATATGAAAGTGTTACTTAACAAAATTAAATACACACAGTACTCATGGAGCATTTGTGTTGATTTGAAAGTTGTAGCAATGTTAAATGGATTGCAATGTGGATATACCAAATTCTGTTGCTTTTTATGTGAATAGGATAGTCGCTCAAAAGAAAATCACTATAAAGTTAAAAGTTGGCCAAAGAGAGTAAATTTTATTCCAGGAGAAAAAAATGTTTCAGAAGAACCTCTACTTCAGAAGGAAAAAATTATCTTACCACCTCTTCATATAAAGCTAGGCCTAATAAAAAACTTTGTTAAAGCAATGAACAAGGATGGTGATGGCTTTCTATATCTTAAGAGCAAATTTCCTCGAATCAGTGATGCAAAAATAAAAGAAGGAATTTTCGTTGGTCCACAAATACGAGAGCTTATGAAGGACGCAGTCTTTAAGACGAAGTTGAACGGCGTGGAAGAAAGAGCATGGACGGCTTTTGTGAATGTGTGTAACAATTTTTTGGGAAATAAAAAAAGTGAAACTACCATGAAATCATTCAAGAACTGCTTTCTGCCTATGAGGCTCTAAAATGCCATATGTCGCTTAAAATTCATTTTTTAAACTCGCACTTGGATTTTTTCCCCGAAAATCTTGGTGCCGTATCAGATGAACATGGTGAAAGGTTTCATCAAGACATGATATATATAGAAAAGCGTTACAATGGAAAATCATTAGAAGTAATGCTTGCAGATTTTTGTTGGTCCATTCGACGAGAAACTTAATTGAAGATATGAATAGGAATAAAAATGTCAATTAGTAAATAACAAGACACTTTTTAATTTTAAAACGTTTTTAAAGTACAAATATTTTTCTTACAAAAATGGTGTTTTATTTCAAATAGTTAAGTGTTGTAGTTCAAGCTAGCACTTTTTCTTAAAACTGAATATACATACTTAGCGCTTCTAGCTTAGTTTATTGACAGCATACATAATAATACATAAAGTGAAAAATATTTGCGACTAAAAGTTTTTCATTATATTTTGAGAGCTAAAAAAAATTAATATTAAACCAAAATTATTTATTTCGCCAATAATTTCTGAATACTCGGAGTTATTGAGAAATTATTAGCAGCTGAAATAAAAAAACATTGGATCAGCATTTAATGCATTACACACATTTTTCCATTTTTAGGTACCTGCTTTAAATTGCGAATAAAATCAAGATTTATTGCTGGATTTTCACGTTTTATAGCTTGTTTTGTTCCTAGGATATGTGGTTTTAAGAAAAATGTAAAAAATATAAAACTATTGAGTTTCTGATTTTTTTATTGCAATTTTCATGTAAAAAAATTACGCGATTTTTGCATAAAAAAAACTTTTTTCTTTTTTAAATTCTGAATAACTCCGAAACCATAAAAGATAGGTAAAAAATGATTATTAATTTTTTTAAACAAAATTTTGTGGCGCGTCTTTTGGTTTATTATTTATTAAAATCGAAATAGCGGGTTTCGAGTTATAGTAAAATATATTAGTATGGCCGACTAATTTAGGGGGCAAAATTAGCCACGCCCATAAAAAAAAATCTCTACGTGATAGAGAAAAACTGAAAGCAGATTTGAATTTAACGCATCGAAATCCATATAGTCCGCATACTTTTATCTAAAGGCTATTTTGGCTGTTGTACAGTGTAGTCAGGCAGGATATATTCATCATTGCGTAGAACAAAGTTTCTATCACATTATTAAAGGTAAAATGAAAAATATGATGGAAACTTTTGTGTACGTGTGAAGTTGCATCACACTAGTCAGACTAGTCAATTGACTGTCATTATTGAGTTGAATGTAAAATATTTTTAACGTACCTTTTCACAATGTATGGTTAAAAGATAACAGGGACTTTAACAGCAAGTTTTGTATGAAGAACTGTCGGTTAAAGTTCACGTAAACTCTTAACCATACATTGTAAAAAGGTACGTAAATGTGTTAGTGAAAAAATTTGTTTGTGTTAGTTTCAATCATTCATTTCTTGTAACATTCATTTCTTAACAAACAGTGCTCCAACCAAAGTCAAAGCACTGCACCAAAAATACCCGACAATGTCTCCTTGCGGCTTCATCAATCGGGTTGGCAAAAAAAATTCTATATCGATAAAAAGGGTTACAGCTGGGGTCTACATATTAATATTCCTGTACATTTTTGTATTCCTATGTTAGTGACCTTCGTCTACAATTTTATAAGGGTTGGAGCAGCGAACTTAAACACACAAAGGGGTGTCACAGAAACCAATGTTATCAGAATTGGTTTTGAAAACGATGCGAAAAAATGCTTTGGTGTCATGAAAACCAATGTTGTCGTTTTTATGTTCGAATGGAATTGATGTTGGTTTTAGGTGTCATAGAAACCAATGTTATTTGTTTTATGATTGGATATAAACCAAGCACCTAACAGCTGTCAGTTTTCATTTGGGTGTATTTTTATTTTTATTTTTTTGTAAAAATGTAAGTAAATTTACTTATTTTTAAATGTTTGCTTAATAAATAAAATATTTTCACATATTTTATGGTATACTATAATACTCCTTGCAACTAACTGTAGAATAAATCATATACATACTATGTATGTAATTATGTATTGTAAAAATAGTCCCTTGATCTGCATTTATAATTGATGCCCGTTTCCAATTGGACCCACTATTGATAAATGAACCGATCCATAACTTTGAGCACATTACCTAAAATTATCACTATGTTTCTATATAGACGACTTATATCGTTACTGGCTGATATTTGATAAGATCCTTCCGATAAAAGCCGCAACGAAGCCATTTGTTTCAAAACCGGAATATTTTAGACTATCGGTTCCATAGCAAATGCTTCCTTGTTTAAACGATAATTGGCTTCAAATCTGCAAAGCAGCTTTTAACATACATAAGCGCAAAATAAAATATACTTACACTTTATTGGGCAGCTCAGGTGGATTGATGCAATTCATATGTAGCTGGCCAATGCCACTAGAGAGCCTTACTGCAATCGGTTTCTTATATAAATAAATGAATATACTTACATACGTGAATACATTTCTCTCGGTGGCCAGCAGTGATGCAATCCCTCAGACTTTTTCTAAGCACTCTTCTTCTAATACCAAAAATGCCACAAGTGCTGATGTCACTTTAATTTATTTATGACCACTTATTCTTTATTTTTTATTATGTAATGAAATATAATTAATTTTATTGATATTTTAATGAAAGCAATATTTTATTTCTATTTTTTGCAAAACAAGTAAAATTAAAATTTGTACCCAAATAAGCAAATGTGAGCAACAGCTGATTCGATCATTGCTTTTAGTTACATTCGAAATTAACAAAACCAACTTGGTTTCATGACAGCAAATGAAACCAACATTGATTTGCAAAAATGACAATCAGCAAAACCCACATGGTTTCTGTGACACCCCTGACATACTATGGGCCGTATCCAAACAAATTAATTAGAACTTCAAGTGTTCTTTTGTAAAAATTTATGCTTCCAGCTCAATATTATTTTTTTATAAAAAATTATCGGCCATGTTCTGAAAACCATTTCGTTTTGAAATCACAAACTTTCAAAAACGGAAATCAGTGTTCCCTTTATCAGATAATTTACTGCATTCGAAATTAAGTTTGGATAAAATATCTCAATCACATGAAATCTTAAAACCAAATAAAAAGCTGCAATAATTGAGCTTTCTTGTTTATTTTTGTCTTGAAATTTGTCAGTTTCAAAACGAAATTATTTCCAGAACCTGGCCGTATATAAGTTATTTTTAAATTATTAAAACCCAAATATTTTTGATATACATATCGAGCCTTCAGCGCAACATTATCGTAAGCGACAATAACCAAACTTTACAGGAGAGCGTGTTTTTCGATTATATCCAAATGTATGGATAAAATTGAAAATTTTTTAGTTCAGTTTGTAATAATTTTGTCCTGGCCAGTGATTGGGAGCAAAAAGAATTTTGTATTTTCATATTTGGCACTAGTGACTTACGAATTTTTTTTCATGTTAATGGAAGACAGTTTTCGTTGTACCTTCATAGTGAACTAACGTCATAGCGGAGTTTTTTCTTACATACATAGTAAACAAAAAAAATATTCGTAATATGTATTAACCTTGATAAATAAGCTTTAATTGCTTCGCTTATATTTTTTTACATAGTCATAAATAACAAAAACAAAAAAATACCGCAAACACAAAGTGCCCTGGAGGAATACTCTATATGAGTACCTCAAAAACAAATAAATGTGAAGTGAGTTATAACTGCAGAAATGCCTATTTTACTGTGGGTTCTGATGCTCATAATGATAACAATAAAAATAAAAAACCTGATGATAGACTTACTGTGAGTTCTGAAGCTCCTAATAAAAATAAAAAATGTGATAACAGACTTTTTGTAACAGCAAATACACTTTTTCTACAGCGATCATCTTCGCTTTGTCCAATGCCAACTACTGATTCTTTAACGTTACAGTTGCCTAGTACTTCGTCAGTTAAGCCATTGGCATCATTCGCTTCGGGCTAATGTTCATCACCTAACCAAGTTATCACTACAGATAACAGTAGCTCAAAACTAAAGGTACAAGTCGGAATGGACAGATACATATTTAACCGTGGTAAAGCGTGGGCGAAGCCCGAATTCTTCTAAAATTGCATCTGTTCCAAAGATGTCTAGGAATAACAGCACATCATCTACGAATCACCAAAATCGTTTTTCATTATTGCAAGACGATAACGACAAGACCGCTTTATCATCTCAAAAGTCTTAAGCCGCCACCTATACTGTCGACCTTTGGTGAAAATACCTTTCACGTAATTCCAATTAAGCGAGGTAATATTGATGAAACTAAAATCCAAATATATGATGAAAAAAAAAGATTTCCGAAAATTTTTTAATAATTTTGAAAAAAAAATAAAACAACCAACAACACATACCAACTTAAGAGTGCTAAAGGCCTACAGATAGTGTTAACAGGCATAGAATCATATGTTGAGCCCAAGAAGTAAAATATGCACTTCTCTACCACGGATTTAAGGTACAAAATGATACTAATATAATTAACAGGGAAAAGGTCGCCCAACCAATATTTCGCATTGAAATGGAGCCGAATGACATACAACTGAAAAAAATTACACTCATCCAATTTAAAGCGTAAAGTTTCTGTTACACCGAACAATCACAGTTGAAGTGCCACGTAAGCGTTCAGGTCCTGTACAGTGCCATAATGGCCAAGAATGTGGCCATACAAAAACTTACTGCAATTTACCTACAGTTTGTGTTATCTGCGGGGAATTGCATGGTACTGCTAACTGCACTAAGCCAAAAGATCAAGCAGAAAAAAATTTAGTAACTGTGGCGGTAATCACACCGCTAACTATATTCTTTCGTTAGAGGGTCAGCTATTCTAATTAAGCCAAGACACAAACACTATGTCCTTGATAACATTTGTGAAGAACATCTACAAGCAACAAATACTTGTGTCGACAATTTTGTTACGAGTTTCGTGATATCATCAATTTATTTCCCTCCTAGATTCTGATTACTGAGATTACTGAGGATCAATTCGAGGAATTCTACAAATCTCTTGGCCCTTGTTTCGTAGCAGCTGGGGACTACAATGCAAAACACACGTCCTGGGGTTCGCGTCTTATTACACCTAGAGGTCGGGCATAGTTCGATACAATATCAAGTGTGAAGCCCACTTACTGGCCTACGAACAAACAAAAAATTCCGGATGTTATAGATTTTGGAGTTATGAAAAATATAACTAGGGAATTAATTCATGTTGAAGCTTCTCTAGATCTCTCCTCCGATCACTCTCCCACGATTGTTACAATTTGTAGCTCATTAAGAAGTGACTTCCCTGACCCATATGTGAAGATGATCAACCGTGTTAATTGGCTGGGGTCCAAAAAATACCTCAGTAGTCATTGTACGGAAAATATTAAGCTAAGAACACGAGGTGATATTGAATCTAACATTGAAAATCTTAACGAAAATATTAAACAGGCTGCTGAACATGCCACTACTTCTCATCCGCAGACTGGGTTTAATAGAATTTATTCTACAGACATTGAACGTCTTGAACGTGAAAAAAGGAAAGCTAGAAGGGAATGGCAACAGCATAGATCACCTCTGCTTGCATATGAAAAAACTGCATCTCTTAAGAATTATGTGGAAAATCTCGATGTCACACCAGCATCTAATTGTACCGGTGTTGTTGATTTACCGAGTCTAGTTGCTCTACCCCCTCGACCCATAAAATTTAAGACGCGTGATGTTCAGAAACTAATTGCTGAACTCAACCCGAAGAAAGCTGCAGGTATTGATGGAATTAGTAACAATACGCTGATAAATTTGCTTCATATTGCAATTAAAATCCTGTTATTTATTTTTAACGCCATTTTACGACTGGATTATTATCCACACAGCTGGAAGCTTGCGAAGTTCAAAATGATTCCAAAGCCGGGCAAGGACCTTACCACGGCTGAGTCATACAGGCCAATAAGTCTGCTATCAACAATGTCAAAACTTTTCGAAAAACTTTTATGTTAAGCCACTCTACCAGCAGAAGCACTGACTGGAACTAGTCTCGCAGTCCCACCACCTTTCCCTTCAAGCGCTCATTTGCGCTGATGAGCTTCATAATCAGGACCTCATAATCGGCTGACATGTTCCATCACCAGCCTGTCCACAGCTCCATCAACTCCATCAGCCAACACCACTTGCATCAGCGCTCCACTAATGTGCATGAGCTCAGCAACAACTTCACCAGCGACTACAACATCAACAGCACAAGGACCCACCACTGCCCTTTTCCGTGAAAGGCATCGGGGGTCGTGGAAGTGCGTCTCGTAGAAGCAGCATAGAACCTATCCCTTGTACCCGTAACGGATAAATGCTCCTCCGCCAATAGCGCTTCTGCCTGGAACCCACCTTTTCAACTTCGGTATCCGACTCGCTGTTGCTCACTTTTCTCTATCTTTCTCTGTCTTGTATTTAATATATTCTTGTGATATGCCTTTGAGCAATAATATCCACACCTCTACATTTGTCGATGATACAACCTGTATGAGTGTGCACGAAATACCTTATGAGGCATCCCGCAATCTTCAGGAACATATTACCTGGAACTGGAACTGGAACTGGAACTTATGGAGAATTAAAGTCAATGAACAAAAAGTGTGTCCATATAAAGTTTACCCTAAGAAGAGATATTTGCTCCCCTATTCGAATCAATAATCAAAATATTCCTCAACATTCCCACGTGAAATACCTTGATATACACCTTGATGAAACATCATATTTACTCTAAGTTAACTCAGATGAAACTTAAGTTAACTCAAATATATTGGTTGATTGGCAGAAATTCAAGACTCAGCCTAGACTTCAAACTTTTACTATACAAGTCGCTTTTGAAGCCAATATGGTGCTAAGGAATTCACCAGGGGGCTTCCAATGTCGACAGAATCCAACGAAGGTAAAACAAAATTTTACGGTTAATAACATCAGCTCCATGGTAAATCCAAAGTTCTAATATACATCGTGATTTAAATATTCCACTAGTGATTGAAGAAATTGCAAAATACGCAGGCAAATATTTAACAAAACTCGAATCACATCCTAATCCGCTTGCTCGTAATATTTTGAACTTTAATTGACACATCCGCCTAAAAAAGAGGGACACACGGGCTCTTATATACTCAACACTCCAGATGGGACTAGTTGAAAATATTTTTTTCCTCCTTTTTTGACTATCACTACTTATGTATGTATTATTAATAATTATTAACAAGTTTATGTCCAACAGTGGTCGGGCCTAATAATTATGTTTTAGATTTAAGATTTGAATACATATTTTTAGTTCATATTTGAAGATACAATAAATAAATACATGTATTCACAAAACCATCTTTTTTAGGCTTTTTACGCCGCGAACCTGGCCCTGGAACCATTCCCGACAACAAAACTAAAAAAGAAACGGAAAATATCCACCAACCTTGTTTCCTGCAACAAATATCAGCAACCTTTTTGCACGGACAAACCCCTTTAGCAAAGACATAAACGACTTTGGGGATTCTCAAAAACTGAAAAACCCCTAAAAATTCAAGAACTTACCCGGAAAAACAGCGGCAACACTGACTGTCAAAATGGCAACACTGAAACAATTTTTTTTTTCAATTATTTTCCTGTCGGAGTTTCACCCTGAGGCACCGAAAACCGTTTGTCCTTACTGCCGGAATTTTACACAATTGTGGCAGTCTTGCGGATCTTTTTATACACTTGCACTGGTGTGTCAAAAATTTTCCGAAATTTTGCTATTGAAAATGAGCAAAATCGAGCAGACGGTTTCAGAGCTGGAAAACTCAAACTCTATTTTCCCATAGAAAATAACTACCGAAAACAAGTTTTTATTACTTTTTTATTAAATTAACTTATTTTATACTTCGGTATGAATAAAATTGGTATTTATAATTAAAAAAAAAAAAATTTTAAATTTAACATATTAAAAACACGTTTCCAGGGTTGGAAAACTTTAACTTTTTTCCTAATAATTAAACATATTTCATGTTTTAGGAAGAAGGCTATTTTCTCAGGAACGGTAAGAGCTACGGGTCTGAAATTTGAAAGTGTATGTACAACTTTGTTCGCTACAATAACGAATATATATAACCTAAGAATTAAGGGTGTTCCAAAATGAGCGACGATAATTTTTAAAATCCTATGTAATATACATACAATTTTATGTATGTATGTACATATGTATATTGATACTTGAAATTTGTAAAATTAGTGTATTTTTATATAGGCTACAACAATTACACTAAAATTAAAAAAAAAATTAAATTAAAGGGTGGTCCATCAGTTAATGCAATTTTGACTATGTAATTTTAACAATTTGCTATATCTTGGAAACCGTATGAAGTAAACTCTTAAAATTTTTAAAAACGGTAAAACTAAAAAACCCAAATATTATAAAATCGCCTAAAATTTTAAAAAATCGCCAAAACGAAAAAAATCGCCAAAATGAAAAAAATCGCTAAAATTAAAATAAACGCCAAAACCGAAAAAATCGCCAAAACGAGAAAAACATGTCAAAGCTAAAAAAATTCCCACAATGAAAAAACGGCAAAAACCACAAAAATCGCCATAACAAAAAAAATTGCTTATATGAACAAAAATCGCTAAAAATTAAAAAAATCCGCCTAAATGAAAAAAAATCGCCAACATGAAAATAAATCGCCAAAATTAAAAAAAAATCGCCAAAAATTAAAAAAAATCGCCAAAATCAAAATAATCGCTAAAACGAAAATAAATCGCCAAAATTAAAAAAAAACTATAAACCGAAAAAATCGCCAAAGCAAAAAAAATTGCCCATATGGAAAAAATCGCTTAAATGGAAAAAATCGGCAAAATCAAAAAATCGCCAAAACGAAAAAAATCCCCAAAATTAAAAAAACGCCAAGAACCGAAAAAAAATCGCCAAAACGAGAAAAAGTGGCAAAACTAAAAAAATTGCCACACAGAAATAAAAACGCCAAAAACCGAAAAAATCACCAAAACGAGAAAAAAGTGTCAAAACTAAAAAGATTGCCACAAAGAAATAAAAACGCCAAAAACCGAAAAAAAATCGCCAAACCCAAAAAAAATTGCCTACATGAAAAAAATCGCCAAAATTAAAAAATAGCCAAAATAAAATAAATCGCTAAAATTTAAAAAGCACCAAATTAAAAATAATGCCAAAAACCTACAAAATCGCTAAAACGAGAAAAAAAAGCACTAAAACTAAAAAAAGTACCAAATTAAAAATAATGCCAAAAACCTAAAAACGAGAAAAAAAGCATCATTGAAAAACGATTAAAACCGAAAAAAACCAAAAACGAAAGAAATGCCAAAATTATATTTTATATAGGCTAAAGTTCATATAGTATTACTACGGAACCCTTCGTGCGCAAGTCAGAGTCGCACTTTACTGAATTTATTTTTAGTAAATGGAGATGGAAATAAAATGTATCGCTAAATTACAGTCCTAACTATAAAGTTAAATAAAGAACATGTTCTGTTTCATTTCCCTGAAACCGTTCCTTTGAGCTCAAGAAATTCCAAAAAAATTTTGAAGAATAAAGGCTTACATAATACCTTTTCCAATAGGATGTTTAAATTGAGGAAATTAACAATTTTGCTAAATCAAAGGTATTAAATATATTTTATATATATATATGTATATATATATATTAAATATTGTTTTTCTTTGATAATTTTGATATAACGGCATTATTTATTTGTTTAGCTATAAGTGCAACAAACGAGTAACTTATTCATCAAGTATCAAGAATTAAAATTACAAGAATTAATGCACCAAACTCGTATCTCAATAAATGCGCTTCATAATTAAACTTACTACTAATATATATATATATATATATATATAGATGTAATAAATTCCTTAATAATTGCATATGAACTTTTATCCAAACACCGAAGTATAAAGAGATGAACCGTTTCTTTTTTGCTCTCCTGGCATAAATATTCGACTTATTGCTAATATCAAAAAAAAACATATTTAAACGAAAAATACAGAGAGGCCACTTATTAAAAATTGCACAAGAGCAAAAATTATGAATTTTTCCACAAAATAATATCTACATACATATCTCTGTGCTTATGTATGTATCTCTATACTACATAAACGCACTTTGGTAAGGGGTATATAAGATTCGGCACAGCCGAATATAGCACTCTTACTTGTTATATTTTAATTAAATTCTACATACAAACATTCACACGCGCGAGATACATGTGAAACTAATGATAGGTGCTGGTAAAGTGTAGGGAAACCTTAAAGTTTAGGATTACATTTTTATTTCCTTTCCCACACTTTGCCAGACAGCAACGTAAGCATAAAATTCTTGCGTTGCTTAGTTTAAGATATTTTTTAAATTTTAGTCTTAAGATTCCATTAAATAAATAAAGTTGTCTTTATTTTGAATTAAAATATAAAAGTTGATTAATTTAATCGGCACATAATTGGCGCAGTCGGTAAAGCAAAAAAAAGTATTCTAAAGAATATTTCTTAAATTATGATAAACAGTTACTAAAAAACACTGCTGTTATTCACATAATAAATAAAATAATATCTAAGAAAAATTTTAAGTTTTCTAAAAAAAACAAGATTATTTAATGAGTAGATTCGATGCAAACAGGAATCTACAGCAAACTGACAAAATGGAAGGAAAGATAGCCGAATTAGAAGCGGTTCTGCGACAGCAAGAACAAAAAATCCTTCAACAGCAACAACAGTTGCAAGAACAACAGCTGTAAATGCAACAGCAAGAACAACAGCAACAACTAGTACAGGCTCAAAAAGAACAACAACAGCTTCAACAATTACAACAACTAAATTTACAACAACAGCAATTGCAGGAGCAAGAGCTACGAATGCAACAACAACAAATACACCAACAATAGCAGTTACAGGAACAACAGTTGCAGGGACATCAACAACATAATTACCTTTTTATGAAGCCGAAAGACATTATTCAGCAATTTCGCCAAATAAGACCGTTGAGTAGTAACCGCAACATTAATGAATTCATAAAGTCTGTGGAGATGATAATAGGTCTCTGCGAGAACAACGAAGCTTTAATAAAATTCGGAGTCCAAATAATCATAAACGAGAAGATCACTGCAGACTTCAGCACACACATAAGACAACTTGGAGACATCTCATGGGACCAATTAAAAGCAAAGTTGAGGGCCCAAGCCAGGCCAAAGACATCGTATGCCGAAATTTTTAACAGGTGTCGATACATTAAAGTAAGTAATTTAAGAGAACTTTTTGAGTGTTTCGAATTAGCTAAAAATTAAATAAGTGAAATTTACGAACTGGATGACAATAAATCTATGTTATATAGGTCAGAAAATGTAGACAGGGACTTAGTAAATATATTAATTGAAAAAATAGATGGACCACTCAGAGTTCAACTAGACGAAAGTTTGACACTGAACGACATAGTAAACAAATATACTAAACTTAGATTGCTAGACGATAGTAGGGCTATTGACAGTAGGCATAATGCAAATAAAAATATCAGCAATAATTACTATAGGAACAAGGTGAACGGATATCAACATTTTAATCAAAACTACAACCGGCAAAAGTCCGAGTTAAAACCTAATAACAATTGGAAAAACTCTGTGACAAACAGTTCTCATTATGGGCCAAGTTATAGTTCTAAAAGAAATTATTTTCAGGAAAAAAGCAGTGGAAACTTTGGAAGAAATCAACAGGATAGATACCGTCAGAATAATAATGTAGGGAAGTGGCAAAATAAGACTAATAGGTATAATGAGGGAAATAACTTTCAAAACCACCAAATAAACGAAAGGTGTTCGAATAGGATAAGGAACTCTCATATGAGTGTAGATCAGCAAACTACACATATGGACATAGGAAATGGAGAGGAAAAATAGGTAAATTTTTTAATACAGCCTCCCCAATCCAATTACCGATAGTGATACTTACTATTGGGAAACAAAAAATACGATTTTTAATTGATACTGGCTCTTCAACTAGTATTATTAAACCTCAAAAAATAGATGGACCACTCAGAGTTCATCTAGACGAAAGTTTGACACTGAACGACATAGTAAACAAATATACTAAACTTATATTGCTAGACGATAGTAGGGCTATTGACAGTAGGCATAAGGCAAATAAAAATATCAGCAATAATTACTATAGGAACAAGGTGAACGGATATCAAAATTTTAATCAAAACTACAACCGGCAAAAGTCCGAGTTAAAACCTAATAACAATTGGAAAAACTCTGTGACAAACAGCTCTCAATATGGGCCAAGTTATAGTTCTAAAAGAAATTATTTTCAGGAAAAAAGCAGTGGAAACTTTGGAAGAAATCAACAGGATAGATACCGTCAGAATAATAATGTAGGGAACTGGCAAAATAAGACTAATAGCTATAATGAGGGAAATAACTTTCAAAACCACCAAATAAACGAAAGGTGTTCGAATAGGACAAGGAACTCTCATATGAGTGTAGATCAGCAAACTACACATATGGACATATGAAATGGAGAGGAAAAAGAGGTAAATTTTTTAATACAGCCTCCCCAATCCAATTACCGATAGTGATACTTACTATTGGGAAACAAAAAATACGATTTTTAATTGATACTGGCTCTTCAACTATTATTATTAAACCTCACGTTTTAAAAGAACATTTTCAAATAGAAGAATTAATGAAACCCGTTCAATACAGAACAATTAACGGCACAAACATAATTAAATTTAAAGTTGTAACTCCCTTTCCAAAAGAATTTTCTGCTCAGGGAACTTTGAGTTGGAAAATTATTAATTTCTGTAATTTTAAATATGATGGAATAATTGGACAAAATTTTTTGATACCCCTTAAGGCAAAAATAAATAATGAACATGGTTCTATAGAAATTTTTGGCAACAAATTATTTTTTGAGGAAATGTTTTGTTCTTTCTTTTATGAGAATATAAGCGTATTAGAACCAGTTGCAAAAACAAATGTCGAAGACAAACTTGATTTTTGTCACTTAAATGAAGAGGAAAGAAGAAAAATCAAAAATCTTCTTACTGAGTTTAAAGATTTATTTTATGTAGAAGGCGATAATCTTTCAGCCACAACCCAAATAGAACATCAAATCGTTACTACAATTGACAAACCCCTTTATTCAAAAACATACAGATATCCACAAATTCATGAAAACGAAATAAACAAACAAATAAAAGATATGTTAAAACAAAACATTATTCAAGAGAGCAATTCTGCTTACAACAGTCCTCTATGGATTGTACCTAAAAAAGCCGATAATTCTGGAGAGAAAAAATAGCGATTAGTAGTAGACTATCGCAAACTAAACGAATTCACAGTAGGAGATAGGTACCCTATACCTAACCTTAACAGTATTTTGGACAAATTAGGCAGAGCCCAATATTTTTCGACTGTGGACCTGGCAAAAGGTTTCCACCAAATACTCCTTAAGGAGGAAGATCGAAAGAAGACGGCATTCTCTACACCCTATGGGCATTACGAATTTATTCGAATGCCTTTTGGCCTTCGTAACGCACCATCAACCTTTCAGAGATTGATGAATTCTGTACTAAAAAAATTTATAAACAGGACATGTGTAGTGTATATGGATGACATTTTAATATTCAGTTCATCCTTAGTGGAACATATCGATAATATAAAAGATATATTTAAAACCTTAAGGAAGGCTAAGTTAAAGATACAAATTAACAAGTGTGACTTTCTCAAGAAAGAAACACAGTTCTTGGGTCACGCATTAATAATTAATGGTATAAAACCAGATCCTAAAAAAATCTCAATAATACAGAATTTGAAACTTCCAAGTAACGCAAAACAAATTAAGTCGTTTTTAGGAATGACCGGATTCTATAGGAAATTTATTAACAACTATGCCAAAATTGCATACCCAATGACCAAGTATTTGCAGAAAAACACAAAAATTAATATGAATGACCCTAGCTATATAGTGGCTTTTGAAAAACTTAAGGAGCTTATAACGAGTTCACCCATACTTAGATATCCAAATTTTACAAAACGTTTCAAAATCGTCACTGATGCAAGCAATAATGCAATTGGATCCGTCTTGACTCAAGATGGTCACCCAGTAGCATATGCTTCGCGAACGTTGAACAAACACGAAACAAACTATGCAACAATTGATAAAAAATTGTTGGCAATAGTTTGGGGTGTTAAATATTTTAGGCCATATATTTATGGGAAAGAATTTGACTTAGAAAGCGACCATCAACCACTGAAGTGGCTCATAAGTAAATATGCGGGCAAAGATATAAGCCCTAGGCTACAGAGATACCTCATTGACTTAGGCGAATATAATTTTAAGATAGAATATATAAAAGGGAAGTGCAACTACATCGCGGATTTCCTAAGTAGAATCAATGTCGAGGAAAACGAGATAAATACATCAGAGGAATTGATGGACGGCAGTGAAACAAGCAATATTGAAGGTTCTTTAGATGTTGAGACTGCACACTCTCAAGAGGAGGATCTCCACGATGGCATTTCAATACTGGATACTGTAGTAAATCTTTTTAAAACTCAAATCATTGTAGTGGATATTAAAGAAAAAGACATTGAAACGGTTTTTGGCAATAAAAGAGTTTATATAGACAGATATGACATTACAAATAATAACATATCCAATATTTTAAGAAGGGAGGTTGCTAAAGGAAAAATAGGAATTTTCTCTAAATTAAACGATCATGATTATAATAAGGTTTAACTGAAGTTGATAGAAGAATTTCCCGACAGAAACAAATTTAAATTTGTGAAATGTTCTTTTTTTGCTAGAGATATTGAGGATGATATTGAACTCAATAAACAGATATCATTGTTTCATAAATACGAAAGTGGACACTCAGGTATTGTAGCTACCTATGAGAGCATCAAGCATAAGATATATAATCCACATTTGAAATTATCAATACATAAAATAATAAATAACTGTCACATTTGTTCGTCAGCTAAGTATGACAGAAACCCAATAAAAAATAAGTTCAAAATAACTGAAACCCCTTCTACTACAAACGAAATAATCCACGTCGATACTTACGTAAACAGTAAACACTCATTCATAATTTTTATCGACAAATTTTCAAAACACGTAATTTCATTCCATTTGATCGACAGAAATAGTCAAACCCTAGTTAGAAAAATTAGAGCATTTTTAGCCATTAAAGGCAATGTTACCAAATTTGTGTTAGACAATGAATTCAATAATGTCAATGTAAGGAGCTACCTTGATCAAGAAGGAATTCAATATCATTTTACGAAACCGAATAGCCATACCGGTAACTCTGACATTGAAAGATTTAACAATACGGTCACAGAAAAAGTTAGAGCCCTTAATTTGGAAGAAAAACTTCCAATAAATACTCAAATCCTTAAGGCAATAAAATTCTATAATAGCACTTATCATAGCGCAATTAAATGTAGTCCTATAGATGTACAAAATAAATTGATTGACCATACCATTATAAAACAAAGACTAAAAGATGCAAAAATTAAAAAAATCCAAAAAATAAATAAATCCCGTGAAAACTACATAGAAAACAGAGAAGGCTTTATAAAAAACTATAAAAGCCTAAGGCATAAAGAACAACCAAAGTTTATTAAAAAGGTTTTGGAAAATGTACATGAATCCAACATTGAAAGACCTTGCAAATATGCAGTTGACCGAATCCTAATAGTGATGAAGACGATATTGACTTTGAGCATTTGTTGGAACGTTTTAAAAACCTTAAAAGACGTTTTAGAAACGACTAGTGCCCAGAAAAAAAACCTTTAGAAAACGCTCTTATCATTAGTATTAAAATCCTTTTAAATTTGCAGACCATGATAGTAATGGTGATGATGATCCTAGCAACTGAGACACAGGGAACACTGCGGATTAATCCAATCACTGAGGAGTCAGGTTATGCACAAATTAGGGTAGGAAAAGTTGAGGTGATAAACAAAACGTTTACGGTATTGCACTTGGTTGATACCAAGGAATTATATCAGATTTTGAATCAGGTCGAGAGTAATATAAAAAATGTATACCTTGATAATATGAAAATGATTGAAACAGAAATAAAAATTATAAAATCTAAAATAAAATCAATCACGCCGTCAGAAATAAGGAGAAAAAGGGAAATGTTTAATTTTGTTGGACATGCTTATAAGTGGCTAGCTGGAGTTATGGATGATGATGATCGCCAAGAAATTTTTGAGCATCTTGGTGTAATCGATGAAAATAATCATAATACAATAGCCGCAGTTAATAAACAAATTTATATAAACACACAGTTTAATGATTCGATACAAACCTTAAAATCAGCAGTAGAAGAGGGCAGAACAAATATTAGAAATGCATTCATGAGTTTTAAGAATAAACAGAGCGAAATTATTCAAAGACTTTTGTATGCAGACCAAATGTTCAAACTTAATTACCTTAAAGGGAAAATTGAACATATTCAAGATAACATTGCTTCCGCTAAAAATCACATTTTTCACCCAAGCATCTTAACATCAGAAGAAATTTATAAATTCCAAATTGATTTATTTAAATTGAAATCCATGAAAGCTGACGTTTTAAGCTACAAAGACGGAATTCTGATAATTGCAATAAAAATTCCAATTGACTACATTCAAACTGACCTAAAAATGATTACAGCCTTACCAAATAAACATTATATGGAAATTAACGAGCCAAATAGCTATTTTATTGAAATTGAACACAATGTTTTCACTTATGAGGAGAATGTATATCTCAAAAATTTAAAACATAGTAAACACTGCACTCTGTTAAATAACTGTAATTTTAAGTATAATAATGCGACTGTCATAGAAACGTTTGAAGACGATATGATTTTAATAAAAAATGCCAACGGCTTAGAAATTATACAGAACTGTGACGATCGAAAGCTAAAAATTAATAAAAATTATTTACTTTTCTTTTATGATTGCGAACTAAAAATTAACAGCCAGATCTTCAAGAATAATAGAATAGCTTTTCAGGACAGATACTTTAACCCGAATAACAACTTTTCAACTTCTAATATAACACCAATTAATTTTAAGCAAATAGAACTAAGAAACTTTGAGAATGTAAAAGAAATAGAGGAACTGAAAGTCTACAAAAATATTTCCTACGGAATAAACATAGTATTTGTGCTTGCAATTATAATTATATTAAGTGTCATAATAAAAAGTAGAAATAGTAATATAGTTAATAAAACAAAAATTATAAATAAACCAGAAATAAAAGACATTGAATTAGAAGATATCTTAAAAAAATACAGACCTAAGTAATAAGTAAACCTTTAAATTTTTATTAATAAAAAAAATCTGAAGAAAATATAATAATAATAAAAAAAACTAAAAATATGATATGTAAAACCCAGGAGTGTTTTACAACAAAGGGGTGAGGAGTTACATGTGCAACTAATGATAGGTGCTGGTAAAGTGTAGGGAAACCTTAAAGTTTAGGATTAAATTTTTATTTCCTTTCCCACACTTTGCCAGACAGCAACGTAAGCATAAAATTCTTGCGTTGCTTAGCTTAAGTTAGATTTAAGATATTTTTTAAATTTTAGTCTTAATATTCCATTAAATAAATAAAGTTGTCTGTATTTTGAATTAAAATATAAAAGTTGATTAATTTAATCGACACATAATTCGCGCTGCATAATATTGTCGTCCACAATACCGAAATGTAAATCTATCTTTAATTTCGATATCCGTCACGCACTTCAAAGGGTTATATAACACGTATTTTAATTGAAAAGTATTCACTAGAAAAATTCTCGTAAGCTTCCACTTATAAAAATATGTCAACCAAATTAAAGAAAACAGTGACGGACTACTTGAACAGATGTGTTCAAGACTTACGTCAATACCTTCAAGCGTGGACGGTGCTTCTAATACAGGTTATAAAAAATGGGTCTACGACCCATGGCAGACATGTATTAGGACATGATGAAGCTCACATGAGCCTATCTAAAACTCTTTTCTATATATGGATCTAGGCACCAGATTGCAATGCAACTACGCACCAAGTGAAAAGCTCTACCTGCGATTTTTGGCAAAACCACTACCACCACGAATCTCCCAGAAGGGCCGGACCAAGTCAGGCAGAAAACGTAAACAACAAAAATGAAACATAAAATAATCAACAATCACCCTCATGGATAGCAGTTGTACATAAAAGCTCCAGCAAGGAGCAGAATACACAAAAACAAAACACATTGGGCGCATTCATAAGACGTAGCTGTTGAGCTCAACAGTTGTGAAACTGCTGGCAACTGTTGGCCCCAACAGCTACTTCTTAGAAACGGCTTTATGTATATAATGTAATTGTATATCTTTATTTCGTTACTTCATCGCATTTGTAATATAAAACTTAACAAATATTTGTTGCTGCCATCTAACAAAGCATATAAAAGGAATAGCTCTATTTGACCAGCTGTTCAGGCTGAGCACAACGTGTTGACTATAAGGTAGCGAAAAAATTTTATGATGGAAAATTACTCAACTGTTGAGTGGAGCGGAGATACTCAACTATGCGTTTCTAAGACAAACACTCAACGGTTGCGCAACTGTTACGTCTTATGAATGCGACCATTGCCACTCTCACGAGCAACACGTTGTTCGAAATACCACCAAACAATAAATATAAAACACATCAGGCAATCACAGTAATGGCCACAAGACAGCAACACGGCAGAACAAACACAGTATCAGGCAGCAAACATCCAATCCAAAGACCAGATTTTAGTCCATAAATAGGTACACGCAGGGTCATCATCAATTTCCAACAGATATGGATAGCGTCATCCAGGGAAAGGCAAAGTTATCATAAAAAGGCATATACTATCACGCAAATACAATGAGAATAGTTCGGAGATAGGCGAAGTCGTCATAAAACATAATAAATTCATAAACAGGTACAGGCAAAGTCATCCCCGTCATCCGTGGAGGGCAAAGTCTTCAACAAAAGTCATCAAGAAAGTGTCACCTTCTCATGTGGGCATCTACGGCAATATCCGCAAACAACACCCGCACGAATGAGCATGCAAAGAATTACCTCCACTAACTTCGTATGTCTTCTCCGAAATGACTCAAGAGCAAACTCCCTCAGCCTCCCAAACGTCCGACTTTTTTCTAAAACCCTACTTAATTCGTAACCCAACCCAGTATGGTTAGGACTCCCATACTCTCTAAATCTATAATGTCACTTTACAAGGGGCATTCAGTCAGTACGTGCCTTAAGTCCTTAATTCACCCACCATAGATTTATAAATATATAGTCTTTGGTTTTGTGGTTTGCATAATTTTTCAACCAGCTAAAACCCCGCATTAGCAGAACAAAACCAATACACACAGAACTTAAAAAAAATTTTTTTTTTAATGCATGTTTTTTTATTTATTGTATCTTCATATATGAACTAACAATAAGTATTCAAATCTTAAATCTAACATATAATTAATAGGCCCGACCAATGCCAGACATAACTAAGTGATAGTTGTAAATAATACATAAGTGGTGATAAGCAAAAAAAAAAAAAAAATTTTTCAAGCAACTTCATTCGGAGTGTTTAGTATTAGAGCCCTTGTATCTCTCTTTTTTAAGCGGATGTGTCCAGTAAAGTTCAAGATGTTACGAGCAAGCGGATTAGGATGTGACACGAGTTTAGTTAGATATTTGCCTGCGTATTTTGCAATTTCTTCAGTCACTAGTGGCATATTTAAATCACGATGTATATTTGAATTCTTAATGTACCATGGAGCAGATGTTATTAACCTTAAAATTTTGTTTTGTCTTCGTTGAATTCTCTCTACATTGGAAGCAGAAGCAGTGCCCCATAACTGGATACCGTAACACCATATTGGCTTTAAAAGCGACTTGTATATTAAAAGTTTGCAGTCTAGGCTGAGTGTTGAATTTCTGCCGATCAGCCAATGTACCTGAGTTAATTTTAGTTTCATTTGAGTTAACTTATAGTCAATGTGATGTTTCCATGTAAGCCGTCGATCGAGGTGTATACCAAGATATTTCACATGTGAATGTTGAGGAACAACTTGATTATTAATCCGAATGGGGGAACAAGTATCTCTTCGTAAGGTAAATGTTATATGGACACACTTTTGTTCATTTACCTTAATTCTCCATAAGTTTAACCATAGTTCCATCTGGCTAATGTGTTCCTGGAGTTTTCGGGATGCCTCATCAGGGTTTTCGTGCATACTAAGGCAGGCGGTATCGTCGGCAAATGTAGAAGTGTGGATACTACTGCTCACAGGCATATCACAAGTATAAATCAAATATAAAAATGGCCCCAGTATACTCCCCTGTGGCACACCGGATGAGATAGTTTCAGGCATACTCATAAAGTGTCCTTCCACAACTGTAAATTTTCGTGCAACAATGTAACTTTCCAAAAGATTTAGAATGTTTATTGGTAAATATGTCTTCAATTTCAAAATCAGGCCTTCATGCCACACTTTATCAAATGCCTGAGAAACATCAATAAACACGGCAGAACAATACTTCTTTTCCTCAAATGTTTTTCTGATAAATTGAACCAATCTATGCGTTTGCTCAATGGTGCTATGCTGGCTTCTAAAACCAAATTGATGGTCCGGGATGCACCCATTATCAGTTAAAATTGAAGACAATTTTGTCATGAGTAGCTTTTCAAAAAGCTTTGACATTGTTGACAGTAAACTTATTGGCCTATATGACTCAGCCTTGGAAAGATCTTTACCTGGCTTTGGAATCATTTTAACCTTGGCAAGCTTCCAGCAGTCTGGATAATACTCCAGTCGTAAAATGGCATTAAAAATGAATAACAGGATTCTAATTGCAGTACGAGGTAACTTAATCAGCATCTGGTTACTAATTCCATCCATACCGGGAGCTTTTTTCGGGTTGAGTTCGGCAATTAGTTTTTGTACATCACACATCGTAAATTTTAAGGGTCGTGGGGGTAGAGCAACTACACTCGGCAAATCAGCAACACCGGTACATGTATTTGGTGTAAATACGGATTTTAAATGCTCAGCAAATATGTTACCTTTTTCAGTATCGCTTCTTGCCCAACCTCCGGTAGATGTGCGCAGAGGTGGCTTAAACTCAACGGGTGTTTTAAGCTTTTTAGCAGCGCGCCACAAAGAGTAATTAGATGCTGGTGTGACATCAAGGCCTTCCAGATAATTTTTGAAAGATGCAGTTTTTTCAGATGCAAGCAACTCTTGGAGTCGTTTAGTGCACTCTTTAAATCTGATTTTGTGTTGAGGTGATCTGTGCTGTTGCCATTCCCTTCTAGCTCTTCTTTTTTCACGTACGAGATGTTCAACGTCTGTAGAATAAATTTTATTGAACCCAGTATACGGATGGGAGGTAGTCGCATGTTCAGAAGCTTTTTTAATATTCTCGTTAAGATTTGCAATGTTCGATTCAATATCATTGGGTGTTCTTAGCGTAATATTTTCCGTGCAATGACTACTAAGATATTTTTTGAATCCCAGCCAATTAACACGGTTTATCATCTTGACATATGGGTGAGGTAAAGCGCTTCTCAGTGGACTACAGATTGTAACGATCGTGGGAGAGTGATCAGACGACAGATCTAGGGAAGCTTCAACGTGAATTAATTCCCTAGAAATACTTTTTATGACGCCGAAATCTATAACATCCGGAATTTTTCTCACGTCAGTAGGCCAGTAAGTAGGCTCCCCACTTGAAATAACATCCAAACCCATTTTTGAAATTGTGTTGAACAACGCCCTACCTCTAGGCGTAATAAGACGCGAACCCCAGAACGTATGCTTAGCATTGTAGTCGCCAGCTGCAACGAAACAAGGTCCAAGAGATTTGTAGAACTTCTCGTATTGGTCCTCAGTGATTGAAAATCTGGGAGGAGAGTAAATTGAAGATATCACGAAATTTGTACAAAAATTTTCAATGCAGATATTTGTTGCTTGTAGATGTTCTTCACAAATGTTGTCAAGAATATAGTGCTTGAGTCTTGACTTTATTAGAATTGCTGATCCACCGCATGCTCTCACTCTAGGGTTCTTTGTGTCATATAAAGTGTAGCCATTCATTTTAAAGAGGCTTCTAGAAGTCAAATGAGTCTCAGAGACCAACATTATATCAATATTTTTTTCCGTAAGGAAGTGCTCAAGTTCATTTTTATGTTGGCGAATGCCGTTTGCGTTCCAGAAACATATTTTTAACGTGTTCATGGCTTGTTAATTAATGCTTGAAGCAGAGTATTCTGCATTCTCAGCATTTCTTGCATCATGGTAGTCATATTTGTTGTAAAGTTGTTTATAGTTAGCACCAGATTCTCAATAGTAGCTTCAAGGCGACTAAAGTTAAAGCTTTAATTTGCATTCGTTGAATTATTTGGCGGTGAAACATTTGGTGTGGGAATAGAACTAGCCTTAGCAGCATCGGCATACGATACACGTGAAGTAACTGGTTGGCTCACTGGAGCAAAAGTGGCGGAGTACGCGTTTAATGGTTGAGCTGGAGCTAATTTAGGTTTTTGCACCATAGCCTGCTTGACGAAAGAGTACACAGGACATCCTCTGTAGTTAGCGGTGTGATTACCTCCACAATTACTGCATTTTTTTTCCGCTTGATCTTTTGGCTTATTACAACTTGCAGTACCGTGCAATTCACCGCAGATAACACACACTGTAGGTAAATTGCAGTAAGCTTTTGTATGGCCATATTCTTGGCAATTATGACACTGCACGGGACCTGCACGCTTATGTGGCTCTTCAACTGTGATTTTTCTGTATAAAAGGTATTTAAGGCTATAAATAGGATGAGTCTCGTTTTTTTTCAACTGTATATCATTTGGCTCCAGTTCAACACGAAATAGGGGTTGGGGTACTTTTTCTTTGTTAAATATGTTTGATACATTCTTTACCTTAAATCCCTGGAGGACAAGTGCATCTTTTATTTCTTCAGGGACAACATAAGAATCTATGCCCTTCAGTACGATTTGCAGGCCTTTAGCGCTCTTAAGCTGGTATGTGTAGAAGCTTGTTTTATTTGTTTCAAATTCAGAAACCATTTTGCGGAAATCCTTTTCATCATAAATTTGAATTTTCGTTTCATCGATGTTGCCACGTTTTATTGGGACAATGTGGAATTTATTTTCACCAATGACCGAAATTAATTTTTTAATAAGGGCATTTGAATTTTTCTCTCTCAAGTAGATTGGTGGCGGCTTGGATGTTTTATTCGAGGATACATCGGGTTTGTCGTTCTCATCTTGCAAAATTTTAAAACGGTTTTGGCGATTAGTTGAGGATGCGCTGTTATCTCTAGACATCTTTGGAGCGGATGAAATTTTTGAAGAATTTGGGCTTCGCCCACGCTTTACCACGGTTATATATCTGTCCATACCGACTTGCACCTTGGGTTTTGAAATACTGTTATCTGTAGTAATAACTTTGTTAAGTGACGAATACGAGCCTGAAGGGGATGATATTACTGACTTATATGAAGAAGTACTAGGCAACTGTAATGTTAATGAATCACTATTTGGCATTGGACAAAGCGAAGTTGATCGCTGACGAAAAATTGGTTTTGCCGTTAAAAAAACACTTTCATTAGATTTATTATTTTTATTTTTTTCATTAAGAGCTTCAGAACTCACAGTAAAATAGGCGTTTCTGCCGTTAGAACTCACTTCATAATTTTTTGTATTTGAGGCACTCATATAGAGTATTCCTCAAGGGCACTTTTTGTTTTTTTTTGCTTACGGTTTTTTTTGTTTTTGTAATTTATGATTGTTTATTTGTTTTTGAGTTACTCCTATAGAGTATTCCTCAATGTCACTGTTTTTTTTTTTTTTTTGTTTTCGGTTTTTTTTTGTTTTTGTTATTTCCACTATGTAAAAAATATTATTAAAGCAATAAAGCTTATTTATTAAAGTCAGTATGTACCTATTACGAATAATATGTACTACGAATAATTTTTTGTATAATTTTTTGTTTGTTTGTATGTAAGAAAAAACTCCGCTAATCGACTGTTCGCTATGAAGGTACCACGAGAACTGTCCACTTAAAAAAATAGCAAATTTTAAATTACTACGAAAAACCCTACCACCCACAAAGCTGTGTATAAGGCCGGGTTTACATCTGTGTTCCATGTGCTACACAAGCATAAAAAAAGCTTAACCCCTAATTACTGATGAAAAACTGTTTGATTCAGACATGTATTTATTAAGTTAAATAGTTTCATACATAATTAATGCACAATTTGACAGAATCCAACATGATTACAAACTGTTTAAATCAATAAATACATGTCTGAATCAAACAGTTTTTCATTAGTAATTAGTTGGTTACGCTTTTTTGGCAAATGACACACAAGAAATATCAGATGTAAACTCAGCCTAGGTATACATTTTATGCCAGATGAAAAAGTCTCGTGTAATTTGGAAGAATGTAAATAATAGGATTCTTTTACAATGTTCATAGTGTTAAAAAAACATATGGGGTATTCACAAGGATGTCTTAAGTGTCCTAAGTGTCATAATGTCTTAACAATTTAACATAGTTTAAAAAATTGTTCTTGTGGCTCAAACAGAAAGGTCATAAAGTATTAAGGTCCTGTTCATCTAAATGCGAACGATAGCTTCGATCGACAATTTATATTAGAAACAAAAACAAAAAACCGAAATTTTTTTTGTTTTCAATATAAATATTTGATCGAAGCTATCGTTCGCATTTAGATGAACAGGCCCTTAATGCAGGAAGCTTGATTTTAATACCAGCTCTATACTGCATAAGTACATATACTTTAATACTTTATCTATACATTCATGTGTTTGGATAAGGAATGTAAAAAAATACATTTTATTTTTATTACAAAGAACTTCTTTCTTTTGTTATTGTTTATTATTTGATAGGTAATTATAACACATATAGAGGCGTATTTTCGATTTAATTTTAAGCGACAAAAATTAGAGTTTTCAGGAGAAGGTTTTTTTACAATATTCAAATTTGTTTAACATACGTAAATTGTCGCTTAAGACAAAATTTTACAGCCCGTATCTTAAAAGTTATCAAAATCGATAATTCGAAACTATAGGTGGACGCATATAATTTTATTTAAAAAAAAATCGAAAATAAGGGTCAATACAATTATGTAACTGAATCACAAATTTAAATGTAATAGTTTATTTATACTATGTATTTTTATAATGATTATATATGAGACAGTATGGAATAATCGCTAGAGTATACTTAAGCAAATTAAGCTTTATTACGTTATATTACGCGCAGTTGAAAGTTGAAGTAGTTACAAAGCCCACATGTACAAAGAAAAGATCACATAAGAGTATAATCTTGCGTTGGAGCCTTTTGACCCCTTAGCGTGAAAACGTCCGAAAAACAATTCTTTGATTAGGAGCACTTAAGCGATTATTTCATACTGTCGCAGATATATTTCTCATCTGAATTAGAAATAAATCACTATATTAAATACATGAAAATTTTGGTTACTTTTTTCGCCTTTGGTTACTTTTTTTTTCATATTTTGGTTACAAAAATATTTTGTTTGTGGCAACGATGATATGTATGTGTTTGTTTAACATTCTCCATCTTTTGGCAGCAAAATTAACGAAAACGCAATTTTCATGCATATTATTTTGATGCTAAAAAAAACTGATACAGGTAATTTTTTTATTACTTAATTCAACTATTGTTTTCCCAAAAAAGGAGCACAAACTATGGCAAGGGTAGATATAATAGTAATTTTTCTTGTAAAACATATGATGTTCAAACACCGTTCTACTATTTGATAATCCCAAAAAACAATAGTAATACTGTACCTCCATACCAATTAAACTAAGACTAAATGATTAAACAGAATACCGGCATAAACACATTTTCCATACAAATTGATACAAAACCACGTCGTGAGATATAATCTATTTTATTTTGAGAGCGTTTTTTCTTATACTCAATACTCATTTTCACAAAAATTTTACCATACTTTCAATAAATTTCATACATTTTGTAAACAAAACTACAAAGAAAAATAAGCACAAAAGAAAATAAAACAAAAATCAGAGAGCATTTAAAGTTACTGCCTTCGATTTTATTAAGGGATTTATTAATTTGTCAGCGATTTGCCTGAAGTTACAGACTATTTTATTTCATCATTAAACATAACAAAACTTTCTAATGTCTCAATTCAAACATCTCATTGCCAATGTTGCACGTTCACTCATATTGCGATATTATGTAAACTATTTATTCATTAACTGCCTGGTTATGTTTTTGTTTACAATATAAATAGGCTGACGAGAATTTTTACATGGCTTCTGTCAAGTGGCAGTAAAAATTAAAAAGGAAAGGTACTGACTGAAATAACTGTTTCTTAGCGATATGTTTTATTTTACTTCCATTTTAAAGTTTCATTCTGTCAACGTATGGCCATCGATTTGAAACATAGTTGTGCTGAAAGCAAAATATGTACAATATCCCAAATCTTTGCATGACTAATGTTAAAGTGTACTCTAATTCGAGTACGCTAAATTCAATGGTGCTAACCATTTTTTAACCGACTTCAAAAAAAGGAGAAGGTTAACAATTCGTCAATATTTTTATTTTTTTAGGTGTGTAGCTTCATAACTCAGTACGACTTTCTCAGCTATGTTTATTGTTTGTCATAACTACATGTAGAAATGCGTGGGAGTTTACCAAAGGAATTGAGAGAGAAAGAGTAAGCAATGTACAAAGGTGATAAAACCAAAACACAAATAAATACAATTGTAAAATTGTAAATTATAACGGGTTGCTAACAGCAGTCATATTTTTTCGTTTTATTACTTTAAAACGTGTTAGTTTATGAGTACCTTCTGAATACCCCAATAATGTTTAAGAATAAATTATAATCATAACTAGTATCCCTACAAGAAATGAATGACTGAAACTAACCAAACAAAATTTTTTCACTAACACAATTGCAGCAATTTATATTGAATTCAATATTGATAGTCAACTGACTAGTCATTTGATACGAAGTGATGATGGATTTATTTATTAATTATAGTTGTTCTACTCTAGCATACATGTTAGAGTGGGACATCTAATGTACATATGCCAAAACTTTTACATCGAGTTTTATTTAAAGAAAACTAAAATTAATTCTGTCTGTGAAAAGTAAAATTTAAAAGTGTTAAAAAAGATAAGTAAAAACAATATTTAATAAAGAAATTTACAAAATTTAATTTATTTTATATTTCTTTTCAAAGTTTTAGATATGTTTTTGTAAAAAGCAAGATGCGTTGGTGGTGAAAACGTGTACCGAGGGCAATATACCGCCTGGTTTATTCTTTTTTTGCTAAAGTATATCTATTATCTTAAATTATTTATTTATTTTTATATAATTTTATAATAAAAAAAATTAAAATAATAAAAACTATATTGTCATTATATCAATCATGTATGATTACTCAATTGTGGGGTATATATAAATCAATTATGATCAGTCAAACTTGAGTAATATTTATGCTATCATTGATTATTAAAAAGCACTAGAGTGAGCAGTTCAACTATATATTATATTCGTTAGTTAGAGAGAGATGCAAGATCACACGTACACAAAAGTTTCCATCACATTTTTCATTTTGCCCTTAATAAAGTGATGGAAACTTTGTTCTACGCAATGATGAATATATCCTGCCTGACTATCGATCAAATGAGCAGTCAATTGACTGGTAGTGTTCTTGTAGGGATATAAGCCATGAACATTTGTAAATAAAACAGATTTTGAATTCTTAAGCTAAATCGGCAACATTTGCCTTAGTTTTATTTCCTTGGTTTCTATTTGTCCTTATCGAAAAATAAGATTGGCAAATTAATTAGCACCAACCAGTGGCATAGTCTACCGGTTGGAAATATAATTGTATCGAACTCTTTCAGTACCTCATTTTTGACACAAACCAATGATCAAACCCATTTAATTTAAATGTGGTTCATCATTGGTTTGTGCCAAAAACGAGCTACTGAACGAGTTCGATTCAAGTCTAGTTGGAAACCCTAAGATTTTTGGACGTTCAGCAATTGACCTTTTACAGCGTACGATTAATGGACTAATAGAAAACAAAATTAATGAGTTTAATGTTAGCTTATTTGTAGTTACGGCGAATGAAATCCTTGTATTTTATTATTTATATGTCATTGCTGTGTTGGCTGATGAACCTGTAACGGCTTTGCGAAAAGCCTTTCAACTCCAAAAGAGAATTAAAGTCAACCGTTTGGGAAAATTGAAGAAAAAAGAATATTAAGGGACTGATAGTGAAAGCTCTATTTCGCAACGTAATAATCAGGCGAATTTAACAAACTGTGTATATGATTCTAATAATTACAGAGGCTTTTTGTTTACAAAAGAACTGGTAACAAACTAGTGCTATGTCACCAAATTGTGCCAAAATGTATTAGTTTAAGTATACAATAAGTGGTATCAGTGATTTTATAAACACACTCAATGCTAATTTGAGCATTAAGATAGTATAGGAAAGTTTGTAGTTGGAAATTAGTTGTGGTGATTTATTTAATAGTAAAATACTAGCTGGACACTAGTTCGACCTCGCGGTTTTAACGTTTTCTGGGAGACAACGTATAATTGCATCCTCCTTGAAGATCTTAGTACGATGCAGTTAAAAATCAAGGTAACTTAAAAAATTATTTCTGTATGTAAATGCTTTAGGTTTTCTTCAGTTTTTTGCTTCTCCTATAAAATATCGAAATTTTGAGTTTCGCCTTTCTTATATTAAGCCATCGATATGTGGATAATACATATTTCTTTTAACTGAGATATATATAAAATATATATATGTATATATAAAAAAATAGGAATTTCCCTTTCTTGAACTGAAACTAGTTGGATTGGAAATTGCGACTCCTGTAGCAATTATACATGACAATTAGCCCAATCATGAATATTCCCTCGGAATTTATTTTTCACGGTAAATTTTTTTTTCGAGAAAACATTTCTCCAATCATAAATTCCTTGGGAACAAAAAAAGAGTAATATGTGGCATCACCACATTACGAAACTCGGTGTTTTGCTTGTTTGACATTTTGTTTCCCCCTTTTTTTTGCAGTGAGTAAACAAAATTTCTAAAATTCACAAACTTGATAAAATTTTAAAAATTTGTTTTTTACATACAAGAACTATAAAATACAAGTTTATGTTTTGCGACCAATTTCGTTTGTTTATGTTTTTTATTGTGTTTCATGTTGGCTATTTATGGTCAGATTTCTTGATTCTTAAGCTATGTACAGACGGTTGTCAGATCTTACAATATTGCCAGTAAAATGTGCTCAAAATTTCTTACAACCGTGTGAACTGACAAATTATGTCAGACCTCGTTGCCAGAAAAGGCATTGACAGTCCATTGCAAGAGTAGCAGCTGGCAACAAATTGTCAGATAACTTACAATCGTGTCAAGGCACATTTAATACAGGTACATGCATTAGGCAAAACTTTCTGGCAACTCTGTGCTTCTCACATAGCTTTACATAGTAATTGTCAAAAAATTGTATGCATCAAACAAGGCATAAAAGTAATTGTCAAACGAATGCTTCGTTATAAACTTGTAAACAAAAAATCAGCGAATGAGCAATGTGCCTGATACGTGTACCTGTTTGATATGCCTTGAATCGTGTGAACACATTGCAAAATTATTGCCAGATATTTGTCAGACATTTTAATATTGTCAGATGTGCGAAGTTTATGCATCTGCCAATGGCGTCATTGTAAGAGAATTATTTCTATGGGCAACACTGTACATGCTTGATTTTAAATAAAACATTTATGGTAAAATATATGCACAAAAAATCTTTGCAAATTCCTTCTTTATGGTCCATAATAATTTATACTTTCACTTTTTACATTTAATTCAAACACAAACGATTGATATTTAACAATTTCTAAGAAATGCTTTGAGTCTGGCAGATGAATTTATTGCAATACAACCGTCTGGCAATAAATTGTAAGATTTTCTTACAACCGTTTGAACTGACAAGGAATATTGTACTGGCAATTTTCGATTGCCAGTACATTGCCAGCACATTGACAGATCTGACAATATTGTAAGATATGACAATCGTCTGTACATAGCTTTAGGATGCAAATAAAACCAATTTATTTCATCTTTTTTCTCAACGTTTCGTCGGCTTTTTTCCGACGTCTTCTGGAGAATGTTTTTATTAAGCTCTATCAACAACTTACAAAATGTTTGTTATTTATAGTTTTATGTATGTTATATTAGTTTTTATGCTGTACTCACGATTCTTCAGTTACATTACTAAATAAATTATAAAACTGGACATCACGAACAATTAAGTGTATAATTTAAATAATAATAAATAAAAGAAAATATCACAGGCGAACTTAAAAACCGATATCACAGAACTTAACTTGTCAGGTTATTGCAATGGCATATTGTAGTTTAGTGTTGTCTATGTCTTCTTTGGTGTTTATAGATTTCTTTATGCGTTGTTGTATCCGTAGGCTTTCTAGTGTATACCTTTTGTTCGTTTTCTTTTCTCTATCTAGTATTTTCACTCCTTTAAAATCTATTTTATGTTTCGTTTCTTTCGCGTGTTGGGCTAGAGCTGCTGTCTCCTTTCCTTTACTTATATCTGCTTCATGTTCGGATATTCTAGTCCCAAGTTTCCGTTTTGTTGTTCCTACATATACTTTGTTACACCTTTCCACTTCATTTCCTTGACAAGTGATCTCATATAAAACGTTGTCTGTTTCTAGTTTGTCCAATTGTAGGAGTTGTAGGAGTTGGCAACACTTATTATACTTTTCTTGCTTCTTTCTTTTGTCGATCTCCTTACTTGCCTATGAACTGTTGAGTTGTTAAGAAGTTTAAAGTAAAGTAAAAGTTCTAGAAGTTTCAGTACAAAGTAATTATAAAATATATAACGTTTAATTCCTCTTATAAATTGAATAAATAAAGAACTATATTTTATTATACTCAATATTCAATCTGCTGTGTTTTTCATCTTTTGGCACTGAGCGTCTGCAGTTATATTGTAAATAAACCACAGTTTGTATTACAACAGGTTATGGGCCCAGCTTACACAGCTTAATAAGATGGAAGACATAAATATTAAAGTAATCAGCATAAAAAAATATGGCTTTGAAGTTTGGTGCTTCCAAGTAAAGGCTCTGTTGGAGAGTATAAATTCCTGGAATATTGTTGAAGGTACGGAGAAAAGGCCGGAAAAAATTGATGGTGGTGTGCAAAAAGATTTCGATTTGAGATGCGGTAAGGCAAAAAGAATTTTAATTTCATCGTTGGAGCCTGCAGAATTGAAAAATATTTTAAATTGTGATATGCCTAAAAAAATTTACGATAAACTATGTTCGTTGTATCAGCAGAAAGACGAAACCCAGTTGCAATTTTTAATGCAAAAATTTTTTAGGTTAGAATTTCTGTGCAACGTGAAAGAATTTTTGGCAGATGTTGAATCTATTTTAGCGCAAATAAAAGCACAAGGTGAAGTGATAAGTGACGCGATGGTCATTAATAAGATTATTTCGAGCCTTCCGGAAGCGTATTCAAATTTTAGTACGGCTTGGGAGAGTACAGCAGCAAGTGAAAGAAATTTAAATAATTTAACCAGTCGACTACTAAAAGAAGAGACAAAATCATGATACAATTATACTAGGTACATGCACAAGCCCAGCCTGTCACTGTATACATTGCACCTAGTTGTCAAACTTTGTTTACAAGCTGCAAAAATGTTAATGTATGTGTGTAAACAAAATTATTACAGTGTTGCCAATGAATTTACACATGGCTGTGTCTCCAATTACACATTGCAGAAAATTACACTACACATCTTTTGTGTAGGTTAAAATTAAAACAATAATAAATAAAAATAGAACCCAAAGTAGAATTACACACATTTTTTCAAGAATTCAATTACATCGCCTACACATGTGAGTAGAAATTACACACTGTCTAACTACACCCATATTGGCAACACTGAATAACTATAATCATGCAGGAATGCCGCGTCTGCAATTGTACTTTAGTTACCCTGTAATTGTTATTTTTATAAACAAAAGACAGTTGTTTCCGACAATTTGGGGTTTGTTTATACCAACAAAATACATGTGTTTTTTGGTGTTGCAATTTTGTTGTAGTTCTGCATGTACCTAGTATAATTGTATCATGGACAAAATTAAATGAAAAAAATGCTTCAACGGTATATAACAACGGTGCTTTTCGATCAAGTTTGCAATGTTATAAATGCAAAGGAGAACACAAAATTAAAGACTGCCCAGCAATGAAGAACATAAAGTGTTTTAGTTGTAATAAGTTTGGGCACACAAGTAAATATTGCAAAAATAAGTTCAAGGACAATAGAAAACAACAACGTAATTATGGTAATGGTAATAGAAATGAACCAGGTGGTAATGCAAATCACGCTGATTTTAACCCTATTATTTTTAATTGCGAAGTTACTGAGGGTGAGTGTAACATGGCCGACTTTGAAATGTCAGATAAATTTATTTTTGATTCGGGGGCATCAAATCATATGGTTAATGAAAGATGGTTTATTCATATGAACGATATACGCCAGTTAGAACAGCAGGCAAGAATAAATGTTGCTAAGAAGGGTGAACAATTACTTTGTAAGAGTCAAGGAAATCTGTTGCTGAATACTGAAGGTGGACCAATTATTTGACTGATGTCTTAATGGTACCAGGACTGGAAAAGAATTTAATTTCAGTCAAAGAGCTAAACCGAAAGAAATACAACGTAAATTTTTATAATGATGTAGTCGAAATTAAAAATGATGGAAGCGGACAAATTTTCCGAGTTAAGGTTTTTAATATTTTTGAAATTAAAGCATTTCCGGGCAAAGGTGAACTACATAAAAAATTTGGTCATAGTTGTCATTATAAAAAAGAAATTGATTGTGAAACGTGCTTAATGGGTAAAATGACAAAATTACCGTTTAAAGGTACCCGAAAAAGAGCGATACGTTGTGGGCAAAAGGTACACAGTGATGTGGTTGGACCAATAAATTGTTTAAGTCATGATGGCAAAAGGTACTTTGTTACATTCATCGATGATTATTCGCATTTTGCAGTCCTCTACACATTACGTAGTAAATCAGAAGTTTTTGAAGCTTTCAGAGACTATGCTGAAAAAGTATTTAATAAATTCGATCGGAGAATTGAAATATTAAGAATAGATGGTGGAACTGAGTATAAAAGTAATGAATTTTCCAATTATTGTTCAAGAAATGGTATAGTAATAGAAACGACTATACGTTATTCATCACAACTTAACGGCGTGGCGGAAAGGTTCAATAGAACCGTGGTTGAAAATGCCAGGTGCTCATTACTAGATTCTAACTTACCGAAACATTTGTGGAGTGAAGCAGTTTTGCATGCGACATATGCGATAAATCGGTGCCCAACTACAGTAATTGAAAAATATAAAACCCCTGCTGAGTTGTGGTATAATGAGAAGCCAGATTTAAATAAATTACATGCTTTCGGAATTGAAGCTTACGTTAACATCCCAAAGCAAATCCGAAATGGGAAATTTGAAGCTCGATCTAAAAAAATGATGTTGGTTGGTTATACAGTTAATGGTTTCAGATTTTATGATGAAGAAAATAAAAAGGTTATAAACAGTCGCGACGTAAGATTTATGAATTATGATACAGTCAAAATTCGATATAATGAAAAATATATGAAGGAAGAAGATAAAAAATTAGATGAGATTGAGAAGAATAACGATGGATTAAATATTGGGGATGAAACAATGGAAATTGATGCAAGTAATAATGTCGATGAAAATAATTATCAGCAAAGAATTGTAAGAGCTAAAACGGCACCAAAATATTTAGATGATTATGAAGTATATTCTACCGCGATGTTTGCTTACACAACACTGCTATGCGATGTTCCAAGTACGTTCGAAAAAGCTTACCAAGATAAGGAATGGAAAAAGTCAGTAGAAGAAGAAGTAGAAGTTATTCGCAAAAAACAGACTTGGACGGTTGTTAAAGATGAAGGCCAAGACAGAATAGATGCAATTTGGGTTTTCAGCGTGAAGAACAGTGGTAATGGTGGCATACGCAGAAAAGCAAGACTAGTTGCCCGAGGTTGTAAGCAACGATACGATTCATTTAGTGATATATACGCACCAGTTGCAAATAGTGTCACCGTACGTACTTTCATATCAATGGCCTTGCAGAATGATTTCAAGATACATCAGTTGGATGTCAAATGCGCCTTTTTAAATGGTGAGTTGAAAGAGGACATTTTTATGGTAGTACCTCCACCGTTTAAAGGAAAATTATGTAAATTAAATAGATCGATTTACGGTCTTAAACAAAGTGCCTTATGTTGGAATAATGAATTTAATACAAAGATATTAAGGTTAGGCTTCGTTAGATCAGAGAATGATTATTGTCTATATAAAAGGAATAATTTATTTTTACTATTATATGTTGATGACATCCTTTTATGTGGGGATAACGAAAATGAAATTGAAAACGTTAAGTTTGTCTTAAAAAAACAATTTGAAATCAAGGATTTGGGTGAACTTAGAGAATTTCTTGGAATACAGATAACGCAGCTTGAAAATGGAGATTTGAAATTAGCGCAGACAAATAATTTGATTAATTTACTGAAACGTTATGGCTTTGAAACATCAAAATTTAAAGACACTCCGATTGAGAAGAATTGGCATGATGGAGAAGAAAATAGCGACACTACTGAATGGGATCAACTTAAGTATCGTCAAGCCATTGGTAGTTTACTTTATTTGAGCATTTGGACAAGACCTGATATTACTTACGCAGTTAATACATTGAGCAGATATCAAGAGAATTTCGGAAGTGTACATGTGAATGCTATCAAGAGAATACTACGCTATCTAAACGCAACTAAAAATGATGGGCTGATTTACCGAAAGTTAAGACAAGGTTTGCCATTTCAAGGGTACTCAGATGCTAGTTGGGGAGAATTAGAAGACAGGAAAAGTACAACAGGCTACTGCTTTAAGTCGTATGAAAATTTATTGTGTTGAAAGACAACAAAGCAGAAAACTATAAGTTTATCGTCAACTGAAGCAGAATATGTCGCGTTAAGTACCACAGCACAGGAAGGTATTTGGTTAAAAAGATTGTTAGACGAGTTTGAAGTAACTTCCGAGAATGAACCATTCGTTATAAATGTCGATAATCAAGGTGCTAAATGTATTGCTGAACAGTTAGAAACTAGAAGATCTAAGCATATCGAGTTAAAATATCACTTCATCAGGCAGCAAGTTCAAAACGGAAAAATACAATTGAAGTATATACAGACTGATAACCAATTGGCAGATATTTTCACAAAACCGTTAGATAAAATTAAATTTGTCTTCTTTAAAAACTTGATTAATGTTAAAAAGTAGAAATTAAAACAATAATAAGATTATGGAGAGGTGTTGTAATATGCTAATCTTATTTAGAATATTAGGAGTTGGCAACACTTATTATACTTTTCTTGTTTCTTTCTTTTGTCGATCTCCTTACTTGCCTATGAACTGTTGAGTTGTTAAGAAGTTTAAAGTAAAGTAAAAGTTCTAGAAGTTTCAGTACAAAGTAATTATAAAATATATAACGTTTAATTCCTCTTATAAATTGAATAAATAAAGAACTATATTTTATTATACTCAATATTCAATCTGCTGTGTTTTTCATCTTTTGGCACTGAGCGTCTGCAGTTATATTGCAAATAAACCACAGTTTGTATTACAACAATTTTCAAGTCGAGAGACGCGGAATAGAGAATTCTGAGAATTTCCTCAGAATTTCGTGCAGATTACGTTGTTTGGAAATTTGAAATCATTCTCTTCTTTTAACGCCTCAAAGCTTTGCTCCCCTCCGTGGTACAAGTCTTCAAATCGTATCGTGCTTTTGCGTATCACCTGACGAAATCCGTATCATTTAATAAACATGTTTATGAGTTTGAAAATTTATTGGCAACGTTTGCTACGTCAACTTCTCTCTTACATACATACGCACACACGTATAAAACAAAAAGAAATACAATAACAGCTGACACATTCGTTGGCAGCTTCACGTTTTTAAAAACTAACATCAAAACTTAAACGATACAGTAGTTTTGATTTAGCTGCCTTTTGTATACCTGCACATTTAACATATTTTTAGGCAGTTTTAAATTATTCTCATATAAAAAACATAATTTAGCTGCACACACTAAAAAAATGTGGCTACATAAATATGCAACAATGTATGTTTATAACATGCCGACCACACCAGCAATAATCTTGGCAATTATTGCCGTGGCAACTGTCAAATTAGATTGCCGACACAAGATATTATCGTGTGGACCGTATGAATATGTGTTCAAATATATATTAAGCAACAAATGTTAAAATACATTGCTGAGCAATAATCTCTTGCTGTCAAACTAAAATATTAATTCTTTTTTAATTAAAAAGTAAAAAAAAAAGTTCATAATATGAGAAAAGGGAAAAGTGAAAAAACTCGCGCGGAATTTTTGTTCATAATTGGGCTGAATATCTGTGCTCGTAAACTATTGTAAATAATTTAATAATTTAATTTTAATTGCTACAGCAATATTTAAAATTTTATTCAAATTACATTTATTTTAATTAAATTTATGTTAACTAAATTATAAGACTCTTACCCCCCATTTTTGACTTAATAATTAAATATATAATTAGCTAATTTTTATTTAAAATTAAGCTGTAATTAAATACGATTTCATTTTTTAATTGATTAATTAAGGTCTTATTAAATTACGTTGAAAGTACGGCAGCACTAAAACACTTCCAAATATTATGGAAAGCTTTCCAAAGAACAGCTGTTTACCATAAACAAAAAAGTTAATTTATAAAAATGCAGAAAATAAAATTGCAAAAAAACACATTTTATTAAATCAAAGGAGCATCAGAATGCATTTTTCTATTTATTTATACCATGATATGAAACTATGAATTGTATTTGTTATATACATATTTATGAAAATTAAACGAAATTCTTCCTAATACGACCACATGATGTCACGTCTGTGTTTTCAATAAACACACACAAGCATAAAAACATATGGTACGCTCGTAAAACTTAAGTAATAATTAATTACACAAGGTTGGGCATTTAATTATTATTTAATTATGCATTCAAAAACATAATTTCGTATTTAATTCGAACCTAAAAATAATTACAGTTTGATTACAAAGTCAAGAAATTGGCATTAATAACGTTGTATGTTTATTGTGTACTAAACAATTGCTTAATTCACTAAACCTCTTGTATCTCTGCATCGATTGTGTTATCATATTAAATACAAGAGTATGAAATTTTCATATAAAAATTAAATACACTATTACCAGGGCTGCCAGATAAAATTATCGAAATCGCGATAAACTAGAAAATAATCGTCATTTTATACTCGAATATACTAGGCCGGGTCGATTTGTATGGGTTAAAAAAAAAATTAAAAAATCTTATAGTAAAAACAAAATTACATGTAATTCTAAGAAAATTTTGCGAAGAAACCTTGCATCTAAAATCAAACCCTATACCGCACCTCTCGACATGAAAATGTATTTAATCTTCCTGAGATGCTTCTTTTTTGGGCTCCTGCCTGCCCTATTTAAAGTCATTGACTTTAAAGATGAAAATGGGAAACCAAATATTATGGATATACTCGCATCTGAAGTGGGTCGCGAAAAAATTAAAAGCAGAGATTACGTACGTGGGAGGTAGGATAATGATCCTAATTTAGTACAATATATTTCAGTACTTCCATTTGAAAAGTCGTACCTTAAAAAATTGTTTTTCTAAAGAAGAGGAAATACATACATTTTCAAGTCGAGAGGCGCGGAATAGAGAATTCTGAGAATTTCCTCAGAATTTCGTGCAGATTACGTTGTTTGGAAATTTGAAATCATTCTCTTCTTTTAACGCCTCAAAACTTTGCTCCCCTCCGTGGTACAAGTCTTCAAATCGTATCGTGCTTTTGCGTATCACCTGACGAAATCCGTATCATTTAATAAAATGTTTATGAGTTTGAAAATTTATTGGCAACGTTTGCTACGTCAACTTCTCTCTTACGTACACACGCACACACGTATAAAACAAAAAGAAATACAATAACAGCTGACACATTCGTTGGCAGCTTCACGTTTTTAAAAACTAACATCAAAACTTAAATGATACAGTAGTTTTGATTTAGCTGCCTTTTGTATACCTGCACATTTAACATATTTTTAGGCAGTTTTAAATTATTCTCATATAAAAAAATTAATTTAGCTGCACACATTAAAAAAATGTGGCTACATAAATATGCAACAATGTATGTTTATAACATGCCGACCACACGAGCAATAATCTTGGCAATAATTGCCGTGGCAACTGTCAAATTAGATTGCCGACACAAGATATTAGCGTGTGGACCGTATGAATATGTGTTCAAATATATATTCAGCAACAAATGTTAAAATACATTGCTGAGCAATAATCTCTTGCTGTCAAACTAAAATATTAATTCTTTTTTAATTAAAAAGTAAAAAAAAAGTTCATAATATGAGAAAAGGGAAAAGTGAAAAAACTCGCGCGGAATTTTTGTTCATAATTGGGCTGAATATCTGTGCTCGTAAACTATTGTAAATAATTTAATAATTTAATTTTAATTGCTACAGCAATATTTAAAATTTTATTCAAATTACATTTATTTTAATTAAATTTATGTTAACTAAATTATAAGACTCTTACCCCCCATTTTTGACATAATAATTAAATATATAATTAGCTAATTTTTATTTAAAATTAAGCTGTAATTAAATACGATTTCATTTTTTTAATTGATTAATTAAGGTCTTATTAAATTACGTTGAAAGTACGGCAGCACTAAAACACTTCCAAATATTATGGAAAGCTTTCCAAAGAACAGCTGTTTACCATAAACAAAAAAGTTAATTTATAAAAATGCAGAAAATAAAATTGCAAAAAAACACATTTTATTAAATCAAAGGAGCATCAGAATGCATTTTTCTATTTATTTATACCATGATATGAAACTATGAATTGTATTTGTTATATACATATTTATGAAAATTAAACGAAATTCTTCCTAATACGACCACATGATGTCACGTCTGTGTTTTCAATAAACACACACAAGCATAAAAACATATGGTACGCTCGTAAAACTTAAGTAATAATTAATTACACAAGGTTGGGCATTTAATTATTATTTAATTATGCATTCAAAAACATAATTTCGTATTTAATTCGAACCTAAAAATAATTACAGTTTGATTACAAAGTCAAGAAATTGGCATTAATAACGTTGTATGTTTATTGTGTACTAAACAATTGCTTAATTCACTAAACCTCTTGTATCTCTGCATCGATTGTGTTATCATATTAAATACAAGAGTATGAAATTTTCATATAAAAATTAAATACACTATTACCAGGGCTGCCAGATAAAATTATCGAAATCGCGATAAACTAGAAAATAATCGTCATTTTATACTCGAAAAATCGTCATAAAAATCGGCTGAATCAAAATTAATTTTTTTAACGTGTATACAAGGCCGGGTCGATTTGTATGGGTTAAAAAAAAATTAAAAAATCTTATAGTAAAAACAAAATTACATGTAATTCTAAGAAAATTTTGCGAAGAAACCTTGCATCTAAAATCAAACCCTATACCGCACCTCTCGACATGAAAATGTATTTAATCTTCCTGAGATGCTTCTTTTTTGGGCTCCTGCCTGCCCTATTTAAAGTCATTGACTTTAAAGATGAAAATGCGAAACCAAATATTATGGATATACTCGCATCTGAAGTGGGTCGCCAAAAAATTAAAAGCAGAGATTACGTACGTGGGAGGTAGGATAATGATCCTAATTTAGTACAATATATTTCAGTACTTCCATTTGAAAAGTCGTACCTTAAAAAATTGTTTTTCTAAAGAAGAGGAAATACATACATTTTCAAGTCGAGAGGCGCGGAATAGAGAATTCTGAGAATTTCCTCAGAATTTCGTGCAGATTACGTTGTTTGGAAATTTGAAATCATTCTCTTCTTTTAACGCCTCAAAACTTTGCTCCCCTCCGTGGTACAAGTCTTCAAATCGTATCGTGCTTTTGCGTATCACCTGACGAAATCCGTATCATTTAATAAACATGTTTATGAGTTTGAAAATTTATTGGCAACGTTTGCTACGTCAACTTCTCTCTTACATACATACGCACACACGTATAAAACAAAAAGAAATACAATAACAGCTGACACATTCGTTGGCAGCTTCACGTTTTTAAAAACTAACATCAAAACTTAAACGATACAATAGTTTTGATTTAGCTGCCTTTTGTATACCTGCACATTTAACATATTTTTAGGCAGTTTTAAATTATTCTCATATAAAAAAATTAATTTAGCTGCACACATTAAAAAAATGTGGCTACATAAATATGCAACAATGTATGTTTATAACATGCCGACCACACGAGCAATAATCTTGGCAATTATTGCCGTGGCAACTGTCAAATTAGATTGCCGACACAAGATATTAGCGTGTGGACCGTATAAATATGTGTTCAAATATATATTCAGCAACAAATGTTAAAATACATTGCTGAGCAATAATCTCTTGCTGTCAAACTAAAATATTAATTCTTTTTTAATTAAAAAGTAAAAAAAGTTCATAATATGAGAAAAGGGAAAAGTGAAAAAACTCGCGCGGAATTTTTGTTCATAATTGGGCTGAATATCTGTGCTCGTAAACTATTGTAAATAATTTAATAGTTTAATTTTAATTGCTACAGCAATATTTAAAATTTTATTCAAATTACATTTATTTTAATTAAATTTATGTTAACTAAATTATAAGACTCTTACCCCCCATTTTTGACTTAATAATTAAATATATAATTAGCTAATTTTTATTTAAAACTAAGCTGTAATTAAATACGATTTCATTTTTTTAATTGATTAATTAAGGTCTTATTAAATTACGTTGAAAGTACGGCAGCACTAAAACACTTCCAAATATTATGGAAAGCTTTCCAAAGAACAGCTGTTTACCATAAACAAAAAAGTTAATTTATAAAAATGCAGAAAATAAAATTGCAAAAAAACACATTTTATTAAATCAAAGGAGCATCAGAATGCATTTTTCTATTTATTTATACCATGATATGAAACTATGAATTGTATTTGTTATATACATATTTATGAAAATTAAACGAAATTCTTCCTAATACGACCACATGATGTCACGTCTGTGTTTTCAATTAACACACACAAGCATAAAAACATATGGTACGCTCGTAAAACTTAAGTAATAATTAATTACACAAGGTTGGGCATTTAATTATTATTTAATTATGCATTCAAAAACATAATTTCGTAATTAATTCGAACCTAAAAATAATTACAGTTTGATTACAAAGTCAAGAAATTGGCATTAATAACGTTGTATGTTTATTGTGTACTAAACAATTGCTTAATTCACTAAACCTCTTGTATCTCTGCATCGATTGTGTTATCATATTAAATACAAGAGTATGAAATTTTCATATAAAAATTAAATACACTATTACCAGGGCTGCCAGATAAAATTATCGAAATCGCGATAAACTAGAAAATAATCGTCATTTTATACTCGAATATACTAGGCCGGGTCGATTTGTATGGGTTAAAAAAAAAATTAAAAAATCTTATAGTAAAAACAAAATTACATGTAATTCTAAGAAAATTTTGCGAAGAAACCTTGCATCTAAAATCAAACCCTATACCGCACCTCTCGACATGAAAATGTATTTAATCTTCCTGAGATGCTTCTTTTTTGAGCTTCTGCCTGCCCTATTTAAAGTCATTGACTTTAAAGATGAAAATGGGAAACCAAATATTATGGATATACTCGCATCTGAAGTGGGTCGCGAAAAAATTAAAAGCAGAGATTACGTACGTGGGAGGTAGGATAATGATCCTAATTTAGTACAATATATTTCAGTACTTCCATTTGAAAAGTCGTACCTTAAAAAATTGTTTTTCTAAAGAAGAGGAAATACATACATTTTCAAGTCGAGAGACGCGGAATAGAGAATTCTGAGAATTTCCTCAGAATTTCGTGCAGATTACGTTGTTTGTAAATTTGAAATCATTCTCTTCTTTTAACGCCTCAAAACTTTGCTCCCCTCCGTGGTACAAGTCTTCAAATCGTATCATGCTTTTGCGTATCACCTGACGAAATCCGTATCATTTAATAAACATGTTTATGAGTTTGAAAATTTATTGGCAACGTTTGCTACGTCAACTTCTCTCTTACATACATACGCACACACGTATAAAACAAAAAGTAATACAATAACAGCTGACACATTCGTTGGCAGCTTCACGTTTTTAAAAACTAACATCAAAACTTAAACGATACAGTAGTTTTGATTTAGCTGCCTTTTGTATACCTGCACATTTAACATATTTTTAGGCAGTTTTAAATTATTCTCATATAAAAAAATTAGTTTAGCTGCACACATTAAAAAAATGTGGCTATATAAATATGCAACAATGTATGTTTATAACATGCCGACCACACGAGCAATAATCTTGGCAATTATTGCCGTGGCAACTGTCAAATTAGATTGCCGACACAAGATATTAGCGTGTGGACCGTATAAATATGTGTTCAAATATATATTCAGCAACAAATGTTAAAATACATTGCTGAGCAATAATCTCTTGCTGTCAAACTAAAATATTAATTCTTTTTTAATTAAAAAGTAAAAAAAGTTCATAATATGAGAAAAGGGAAAAGTGAAAAAACTCGCGCGGAATTTTTGTTCATAATTGGGCTGAATATCTGTGCTCGTAAACTATTGTAAATAATTTAATAATTTAATTTTAATTGCTACAGCAATATTTAAAATTTTATTCAAATTACATTTATTTTAATTAAATTTATGTTAACTAAATTATAAGACTCTTACCCCCCATTTTTGACTTAATAATTAAATATATAATTAGCTAATTTTTATTTAAAATTAAGCTGTAATTAAATACGATTTCATTTTTTTAATTGATTAATTAAGGTCTTATTAAATTACGTTGAAAGTACGGCAGCACTAAAACACTTCCAAATATTATGGAAAGCTTTCCAAAGAACAGCTGTTTACCATAAACAAAAAAGTTAATTTATAAAAATGCAGAAAATAAAATTGCAAAAAAACACATTTTATTAAATCAAAGGAGCATCAGAATGCATTTTTCTATTTATTTATACCATGATATAAAACTATGAATTGTATTTGTTATATACATATTTATGAAAATTAAACGAAATTCTTCCTAATACGACCACATGATGTCACGTCTGTGTTTTCAATTAACACACACAAGCATAAAAACATATGGTACGCTCGTAAAACTTAAGTAATAATTAATTACACAAGGTTGGGCATTTAATTATTATTTAATTATGCATTCAAAAACATAATTTCGTATTTAATTCGAACCTAAAAATAATTACAGTTTGATTACAAAGTCAAGAAATTGGCATTAATAACGTTGTATGTTTATTGTGTACTAAACAATTGCTTAATTCACTAAACCTCTTGTATCTCTGCATCGATTGTGTTATCATATTAAATACAAGAGTATGAAATTTTCATATAAAAATTAAATACACTATTACCAGGGCTGCCAGATAAAATTATTGAAATCGCGATAAACTAGAAAATAATCGTCATTTTATACTCGAAAAATCGTCATAAAAATCGGCTGAATCAAAATTAATTTTTTTAACGTGTATACTAGGCCGGGTCGATTTGTATGGGTTAAAAAAAATTAAAAAATCTTATAGTAAAAACAAAATTACATGTAATTCTAAGAAAATTTTGCGAAGAAACCTTGCATCTAAAATCAAACCCTATACCGCACCTCTCGACATGAAAATGTATTTAATCTTCCTGAGATGCTTCTTTTTTGGGCTTCTGCCTGCCCTATTTAAAGTCATTGACTTTAAAGATGAAAATGGGAAACCAAATATTATGGATATACTCGCATCTGAAGTGGGTCGCGAAAAAATTAAAAGCAGAGATTACGTACGTGGGAGGTAGGATAATGATCCTAATTTAGTACAATATATTTCAGTACTTCCATTTGAAAAGTCGTACCTTAAAAAATTGTTTTTCTAAAGAAGAGGAAATACATACATTTTCAAGTCGAGAGACGCGGAATAGAGAATTCTGAGAATTTCCTCAGAATTTCGTGCAGATTACGTTGTTTGTAAATTTGAAATCATTCTCTTCTTTTAACGCCTCAAAACTTTGCTCCCCTCCGTGGTACAAGTCTTCAAATCGTATCATGCTTTTGCGTATCACCTGACGAAATCCGTATCATTTAATAAACATGTTTATGAGTTTGAAAATTTATTGGCAACGTTTGCTACGTCAACTTCTCTCTTACATACATACGCACACACGTATAAAACAAAAAGTAATACAATAACAGCTGACACATTCGTTGGCAGCTTCACGTTTTTAAAAACTAACATCAAAACTTAAACGATACAGTAGTTTTGATTTAGCTGCCTTTTGTATACCTGCACATTTAACATATTTTTAGGCAGTTTTAAATTATTCTCATATAAAAAAATTAGTTTAGCTGCACACATTAAAAAAATGTGGCTATATAAATATGCAACAATGTATGTTTATAACATGCCGACCACACGAGCAATAATCTTGGCAATTATTGCCGTGGCAACTGTCAAATTAGATTGCCGACACAAGATATTAGCGTGTGGACCGTATAAATATGTGTTCAAATATATATTCAGCAACAAATGTTAAAATACATTGCTGAGCAATAATCTCTTGCTGTCAAACTAAAATATTAATTCTTTTTTAATTAAAAAGTAAAAAAAGTTCATAATATGAGAAAAGGGAAAAGTGAAAAAACTCGCGCGGAATTTTTGTTCATAATTGGGCTGAATATCTGTGCTCGTAAACTATTGTAAATAATTTAATAATTTAATTTTAATTGCTACAGCAATATTTAAAATTTTATTCAAATTACATTTATTTTAATTAAATTTATGTTAACTAAATTATAAGACTCTTACCCCCCATTTTTGACTTAATAATTAAATATATAATTAGCTAATTTTTATTTAAAATTAAGCTGTAATTAAATACGATTTCATTTTTTTAATTGATTAATTAAGGTCTTATTAAATTACGTTGAAAGTACGGCAGCACTAAAACACTTCCAAATATTATGGAAAGCTTTCCAAAGAACAGCTGTTTACCATAAACAAAAAAGTTAATTTATAAAAATCAGACCTGGGAAATTTGCATTAAACAAGGTAATGCATTGAGCATTTTCCTAAATTAAGCCAAATCAATGCAAATGCAAATTTATTGCATTTACACTAAATCGTATGCTTTTAATGCATTATTTTTTCCATTGAATTAAAATCCCCTCAAAGTAATGCATTAATATTGCATTGTCATTAAATTTGATATTTTGAATGCACTATTTTTTACATTGAATTAAAATATCCTCAAAGTAATGCACTAATATTACATTAGCATTAAATTTCATATTTTTAATGCACTAGTTTTTGCATTGAATTAAAATTACTTCAAGGTAATGCATTAATATTGCATTGGCACTAAATCACAAGTAAAAATTGCACTGATTTTGCATTACCACTAATGAAGTAATGCAATATGATTGCATTGTCGCTAAAACCTATTGTACGTAATAAAATTAAACAAAGGATGAACAAAGCAAATAAAAATTAAAAAATACAGTAAAGTTCACATTGAGGCCACCTAAAAATGAAAAATATTCATTGAACATACACATCTCACTTAATCAACAAGAGGGTATTAAGTCGAAATTTTTGATATCTCACTTTTTGCAGGAAACCAACTAACAACACCAATATCTATCTACTGAAAAAATTGCAACGTATTTTGATCACTCTTTTGTTGATAAATTTTTTTTTACTTTATGATTTTAATACGAAATTTAAGTGTTTTTATGTTGAAATTGCTCAAAAATTATATGCGACTATTTTCAAAACATAGATATTCTTATATAATAATTGCAAGGTTTTAAAATTAAAACAATGTACATATATTTTCAAATGGAATTTGCTCACCATGATGTATTTGGATTTTTAAATTTCCCTAAAATGTAACCACAAACGGCTTTTCGTCTCTACTGAAAATTTTGACTTAATACTTCCTTGTTGATTAACCTTCCTTTTCACAACGTATGGTTAAGAGTTAACGTGAACTTTAACTGACAGTTCTTCATACAAAACTTCTCGTTAAAGTCCCTCTTCGCTTTTAATTGTACATTCTGAAAAGGGCCGTAAGTGCGATATGTATGTTCATTGAATATTTTTCATATGTAGGTGGCCTCAATGTGAACTTTACTGTATTCTTTAATCTTCATTTGTTTTTTTCACCCTTTATTGCTTTACTTCATTATTGCTAATGCAAAATTACTGCATTTTTTACGTGTGATTTAGTGCCAATGCAATATTAATGCATTGCCTTGACGAGATTTTAATTCAATGCAAAAAATAGTGCATTAAAAATATCAAATTTAATGCCAATGCAATATTAGCGAATTACTTTGAGGATATTTTAATTCAATGCAAAAAATAGTGCATTAAAAATATCAAATTTAATGCCAATGCAATATTAATGCATTACTTTGAGGGAATTTTAATTCAATGGAAAAAATAATGCATTAAAAGCATACGATTTAGTGTTAATTCAATAAATTTGCATTTGCATTGGTTTTTTTTAATTTAATGCTAATGCAAAAGTAATGCATTTTGCCCAGGTCTGATAAAAATGCAGAAAATAAAATTGCAAAAAAACACATTTTATTAAATCAAAGGAGCATCAGAATGCATTTTTCTATTTATTTATACCATGATATAAAACTATGAATTGTATTTGTTATATACATATTTATGAAAATTAAACGAAATTCTTCCTAATACGACCACATGATGTCACGTCTGTGTTTTCAATTAACACACACAAGCATAAAAACATATGGTACGCTCGTAAAACTTAAGTAATAATTAATTACACAAGGTTGGGCATTTAATTATTATTTAATTATGCATTCAAAAACATAATTTCGTATTTAATTCGAACCTAAAAATAATTACAGTTTGATTACAAAGTCAAGAAATTGGCATTAATAACGTTGTATGTTTATTGTGTACTAAACAATTGCTTAATTCACTAAACCTCTTGTATCTCTGCATCGATTGTGTTATCATATTAAATACAAGAGTATGAAATTTTCATATAAAAATTAAATACACTATTACCAGGGCTGCCAGATAAAATTATTGAAATCGCGATAAACTAGAAAATAATCGTCATTTTATACTCGAAAAATCGTCATAAAAATCGGCTGAATCAAAATTAATTTTTTTAACGTGTATACTAGGCCGGGTCGATTTGTATGGGTTAAAAAAAAATTAAAAAATCTTATAGTAAAAACAAAATTACATGTAATTCTAAGAAAATTTTGCGAAGAAACCTTGCATCTAAAATCAAACCCTATACCGCACCTCTCGACATGAAAATGTATTTAATCTTCCTGAGATGCTTCTTTTTTGGGCTCCTGCCTGCCCTATTTAAAGTCATTGACTTTAAAGATGAAAATGGGAAACCAAATATTATGGATATACTCGCATCTGAAGTGGGTCGCGAAAAAATTAAAAGCAGAGATTACGTACGTGGGAGGTAGGATAATGATCCTAATTTAGTACAATATATTTCAGTACTTCCATTTGAAAAGTCGTACCTTAAAAAATTGTTTTTCTAAAGAAGAGGAAATACATACATTTTCAAGTCGAGAGACGCGGAATAGAGAATTCTGAGAATTTCCTCAGAATTTCGTGCAGATTACGTTGTTTGTAAATTTGAAATCATTCTCTTCTTTTAACGCCTCAAAACTTTGCTCCCCTCCGTGGTACAAGTCTTCAAATCGTATCATGCTTTTGCGTATCACCTGACGAAATCCGTATCATTTAATAAACATGTTTATGAGTTTGAAAATTTATTGGCAACGTTTGCTACGTCAACTTCTCTCTTACATACATACGCACACACGTATAAAACAAAAAGTAATACAATAACAGCTGACACATTCGTTGGCAGCTTCACGTTTTTAAAAACTAACATCAAAACTTAAACGATACAGTAGTTTTGATTTAGCTGCCTTTTGTATACCTGCACATTTAACATATTTTTAGGCAGTTTTAAATTATTCTCATATAAAAAAATTAATTTAGCTGCACACATAAAAAAATGTGGCTACATAAATATGCAACAATGTATGTTTATAACATGCCGACCACACGAGCAATAATCTTGGCAATTATTGCCGTGGCAACTGTCAAATTAGATTGCCGACACAAGATATTAGCGTGTGGACCGTATAAATATGTGTTCAAATATATATTCAGCAACAAATGTTAAAATACATTGCTGAGCAATAATCTCTTGCTGTCAAACTAAAATATTAATTCTTTTTTAATTAAAAAGTAAAAAAAGTTCATAATATGAGAAAAGGGAAAAGTGAAAAAACTCGCGCGGAATTTTTGTTCATAATTGGGCTGAATATCTGTGCTCGTAAACTATTGTAAATAATTTAATAATTTAATTTTAATTGCTACAGCAATATTTAAAATTTTATTCAAATTACATTTATTTTAATTAAATTTATGTTAACTAAATTATAAGACTCTTACCCCCCATTTTTGACTTAATAATTAAATATATAATTAGCTAATTTTTATTTAAAATTAAGCTGTAATTAAATACGATTTCATTTTTTTAATTGATTAATTAAGGTCTTATTAAATTACGTTGAAAGTACGGCAGCACTAAAACACTTCCAAATATTATGGAAAGCTTTCCAAAGAACAGCTGTTTACCATAAACAAAAAAGTTAATTTATAAAAATGCAGAAAATAAAATTGCAAAAAAACACATTTTATTAAATCAAAGGAGCATCAGAATGCATTTTTCTATTTATTTATACCATGATATGAAACTATGAATTGTATTTGTTATATACATATTTATGAAAATTAAACGAAATTCTTCCTAATACGACCACATGATGTCACGTCTGTGTTTTCAATTAACACACACAAGCATAAAAACATATGGTACGCTCGTAAAACTTAAGTAATAATTAATTACACAAGGTTGGGCATTTAATTATTATTTAATTATGCATTCAAAAACATAATTTCGTATTTAATTCGAACCTAAAAATAATTACAGTTTGATTACAAAGTCAAGAAATTGGCATTAATAACGTTGTATGTTTATTGTGTACTAAACAATTGCTTAATTCACTAAACCTCTTGTATCTCTGCATCGATTGTGTTATCATATTAAATACAAGAGTATGAAATTTTCATATAAAAATTAAATACACTATTACCAGGGCTGCCAGATAAAATTATTGAAATCGCGATAAACTAGAAAATAATCGTCATTTTATACTCGAAAAATCGTCATAAAAATCGGCTGAATCAAAATTAATTTTTTTAACGTGTATACTAGGCCGGGTCGATTTGTATGGGTTAAAAAAAAATTAAAAAATCTTATAGTAAAAACAAAATTACATGTAATTCTAAGAAAATTTTGCGAAGAAACCTTGCATCTAAAATCAAACCCTATACCGCACCTCTCGACATGAAAATGTATTTAATCTTCCTGAGATGCTTCTTTTTTGGGCTCCTGCCTGCCCTATTTAAAGTCATTGACTTTAAAGATGAAAATGGGAAACCAAATATTATGGATATACTCGCATCTGAAGTGGGTCGCGAAAAAATTAAAAGCAGAGATTACGTACGTGGGAGGTAGGATAATGATCCTAATTTAGTACAATATATTTCAGTACTTCCATTTGAAAAGTCGTACCTTAAAAAATTGTTTTTCTAAAGAAGAGGAAATACATACATTTTCAAGTCGAGAGACGCGGAATAGAGAATTCTGAGAATTTCCTCAGAATTTCGTGCAGATTACGTTGTTTGTAAATTTGAAATCATTCTCTTCTTTTAACGCCTCAAAACTTTGCTCCCCTCCGTGGTACAAGTCTTCAAATCGTATCATGCTTTTGCGTATCACCTGACGAAATCCGTATCATTTAATAAACATGTTTATGAGTTTGAAAATTTATTGGCAACGTTTGCTACGTCAACTTCTCTCTTACATACATACACACACACGTATAAAACAAAAAGTAATACAATAACAGCTGACACATTCGTTGGCAGCTTCACGTTTTTAAAAACTAACATCAAAACTTAAACGATACAGTAGTTTTGATTTAGCTGCCTTTTGTATACCTGCACATTTAACATATTTTTAGGCAGTTTTAAATTATTCTCATATAAAAAAATTAATTTAGCTGCACACATAAAAAAATGTGGCTACATAAATATGCAACAATGTATGTTTATAACATGCCGACCACACGAGCAATAATCTTGGCAATTATTGCCGTGGCAACTGTCAAATTAGATTCCCGACACAAGATATTAGCGTGTGGACCGTATAAATATGTGTTCAAATATATATTCAGCAACAAATGTTAAAATACATTGCTGAGCAATAATCTCTTGCTGTCAAACTAAAATATTAATTCTTTTTTAATTAAAAAGTAAAAAAAGTTCATAATATGAGAAAAGGGAAAAGTGAAAAAACTCGCGCGGAATTTTTGTTCATAATTGGGCTGAATATCTGTGCTCGTAAACTATTGTAAATAATTTAATAATTTAATTTTAATTGCTACAGCAATATTTAAAATTTTATTCAAATTACATTTATTTTAATTAAATTTATGTTAACTAAATTATAAGACTCTTACCCCCCATTTTTGACTTAATAATTAAATATATAATTAGCTAATTTTTATTTAAAATTAAGCTGTAATTAAATACGATTTCATTTTTTTAATTGATTAATTAAGGTCTTATTAAATTACGTTGAAAGTACGGCAGCACTAAAACACTTCCAAATATTATGGAAAGCTTTCCAAAGAACAGCTGTTTACCATAAACAAAAAAGTTAATTTATAAAAATGCAGAAAATAAAATTGCAAAAAACACATTTTATTAAATCAAAGGAGCATCAGAATGCATTTTTCTATTTATTTATACCATGATATGAAACTATGAATTGTATTTGTTATATACATATTTATGAAAATTAAACGAAATTCTTCCTAATACGACCACATGATGTCACGTCTGTGTTTTCAATTAACACACACAAGCATAAAAACATATGGTACGCTCGTAAAACTTAAGTAATAATTAATTACACAAGGTTGGGCATTTAATTATTATTTAATTATGCATTCAAAAACATAATTTCGTATTTAATTCGAACCTAAAAATAATTACAGTTTGATTACAAAGTCAAGAAATTGGCATTAATAACGTTGTATGTTTATTTTGTACTAAACAATTGCTTAATTCACTAAACCTCTTGTATCTCTGCATCGATTGTGTTATCATATTAAATACAAGAGTATGAAATTTTCATATAAAAATGAAATACACTATTACCAGGGCTGCCAGATAAAATTATCGAAATCGCGATAAACTAGAAAATAATCGTCATTTTATACTCGAAAAATCGTCATAAAAATCGGCTGAATCAAAATTAATTTTTTTAACGTGTATACTAGGCCGGGTCGATTTGTATGGGTTAAAAAAAAATTAAAAAATCTTATAGTAAAAACAAAATTACATGTAATTCTAAGAAAATTTTGCGAAGAAACCTTGCATCTAAAATCAAACCCTATACCGCACCTCTCGACATGAAAATGTATTTAATCTTCCTGAGATGCTTCTTTTTTGGGCTCCTGCCTGCCCTATTTAAAGTCATTGACTTTAAAGATGAAAATGGGAAACCAAATATTATGGATATACTCGCATCTGAAGTGGGTCGCGAAAAAATTAAAAGCAGAGATTACGTACGTGGGAGGTAGGATAATGATCCTAATTTAGTACAATATATTTCAGTACTTCCATTTGAAAAGTCGTACCTTAAAAAATTGTTTTTCTAAAGAAGAGGAAATACATACATTTTCAAGTCGAGAGGCGCGGAATAGAGAATTCTGAGAATTTCCTCAGAATTTCGTGCAGATTACGTTGTTTGGAAATTTGAAATCATTCTCTTCTTTTAACGCCTCAAAACTTTGCTCCCCTCCGTGGTACAAGTCTTCAAATCGTATCGTGCTTTTGCGTATCACCTGACGAAATCCGTATCATTTAATAAACATGTTTATGAGTTTGAAAATTTATTGGCAACGTTTGCTACTTCAACTTCTCTCTTACATACATACGCACACACGTATAAAACAAAAAGAAATACAATAACAGCTGACACATTCGTTGGCAGCTTCACGTTTTTAAAAACTAACATCAAAACTTAAACGATACAGTAGTTTTGATTTAGCTGCCTTTTGTATACCTGCACATTTAACATATTTTTAGGCAGTTTTAAATTATTCTCATATAAAAAAATTAATTTAGCTGCACACATTAAAAAAATGTGGCTACATAAATATGCAACAATGTATGTTTATAACATGCCGACCACACGAGCAATAATCTTGGCAATTATTGCCGTGGCAACTGTCAAATTAGATTGCCGACACAAGATATTAGCGTGTGGACCGTATGAATATGTGTTCAAATATATATTCAGCAACAAATGTTAAAATACATTGCTGACCAATAATCTCTTGCTGTCAAACTAAAATATTAATTCTTTTTTAATTAAAAAGTAAAAAAAAAGTTTTTTAACTACATAAAACAAATAATATTTCAATTTAAAATTAGAAAAATATCTATTTATTGATAATTTGAATATACGTGTTAACCACCTCTAAAGGTGGAGGTACATGTTACGCGGCACCGCTTTTTTGGCTTGTTAAACGCTTAACGCTATACAAATGGAAAGTTACTCAAGAAACGCTTTTGAGTCTTTTTTTGTTGTAAAATTTCAAGCCTTTGCCGGCTATTTTTTGTCGTGTACTCTTAAGTTTGATTATTCTTTAAATGATTAATGCATTTATTTATCCATTGTTTAATAAAAAATGAATTTCTAATAATTTTTGTGCATGTTAACATATGAATCTGGCAACACTAGCTGTCGTTTTGTATGCAACGCGTGAAAGTTGAACAATGTTCAACATTTTGCGAGAAACCGGCGTCGCGAACTTCTGTATGTAACTTGCATTATTAAAACACACTATTTCAACTTTTTTGACAGAAGCGTGTATGGCAACAGCGCATTGAACGCATATTATGTACTTTCACCTTAAATACATTGTTGAACACAAGCAATTTGACGTCATCGCTCTTCCGGCGTTATTGCTTTTGTTAAGATACATCAAATCGGTCGCGTGGTCGTAGTGTAAAACTAAAGTAAAAATTTTATACCTGCACATTTAGGCAGGTAAATGCATTTAAGATAACATAATTTGTGACTTGTGTGCACAAAAAGTCATGCAGAGTTGATTGTGCAGCTGAGTCAAAATGACGGTACTACAACTTCAAAAGTAAGAAGATACGATTTGACTAATGAAGCTATTAGTCGCTTTTCCATTTTTGTGCAACCATATTCTGCAAATTTACTTTGTATAATATATAATAATAAACGCAAGTCTGCTCCAAGCCGAAGTTCGACCATTACTAATTGTAATTAAAAAAATGGTGTCCCATTGAACATAAAATAAAAATTTTTTATATTTGTATGACAATGTGTTGTATTCATTTTTTTATATTTTTGTTAAAAAGTGGTATAATTGCACGAAGAAAATTTGCTTCAAATTCCTTTTCCGAAAACCGCTCGACAGCTGATCTGTAAATAAAACATTAATTATGCAATTAATATAAGAAATAAATAAAAATAAAGTTATTAAAATTATAGTGGATGATGGACTATTTCGGACTTCTTCTACAAGAACCTTAAATTTTATTTATTTACATCTTGTTTCACCAAGCTAAAAAAATTATTTGTGCTTTTCTAAATATGTATGTAAATGTGCAAGTCAAATAAAATTATATTTTCATAAAAAATTAAATTCCTCTACACACAAAAAAGTAATATGAATGATTTTGTAATATTATTTAAAATATTTGTAGTATCAATTAAAAAATTAATTAAATTTTCACCTATAAACAATTTGATAATATCAATTAAGTTTTTCTAGTCAAATTAATTAATACAATTAAAAGTTTAATTAATATAATTAAATTCTTAATTGAAAATATTAATTGGTGAACATTTTTTCTGTGTATCTATAACAATACGAATGAAAATGTCCAAATCACTTGCAATGTAATGTTGTTTATGAAACTAAATGTAAAGACAATGAAAAACAAAGCTATGATTTAATATATGTATATACGAAAAGAGCTTTAGAAATAAGAATAAGTGAACCCAAAATGATTTCACGAATAAGACTCAACAACATTAGTTGTGTTCATTTACTAAAAATTTGTACGCATTTGTAACAATTGTTACTGGAATGTGTTCATTAACCCAAAAAATTTGCAACGAGAGAGCGTCGAAAGAGCGTAAAAAATTGAGAGACAGAAAAATTCTTGCAAGTTTTTACAAGTAAAATTTTTACTTGTAATAAATTTTCAAACAGCTGTTTTTTATGACTGTGTTTGCAAAACAATTTTCTAAATTAAGTTGAAAATAAAAATATTTTGGAAAATTTAATTTAGTTATTGAGTACTCATATATACCTATACATTACAAAACTACTTTAACTTGCAAATTTTAGCTAGTAAAGTGTTCATTTACTTTTTTTTCATTTCATTACATTTTTGAGAGTAGTTTTGAAAAATTTCTTGTTACTCTCTCGTTACTAATTTTTACTAGTAAAGTAAATGAACACACCTATTATCACAACACATTATTGATGAGGGATATTTCCATACATGTTACTTTTTCACAATGATTGAAAAATCACTAGTCACTACCGCATGGACACGGGAAATTCGGCCACGTAATTTTTCCGAAAAATTTACGAATGGCATCACAAAATGGCAATATCATTAACCCCATTTTTATTAAAGGACAGAATGATATTGTTTTGAATATGCCTGTCTTTGTTATTTTAACAAGTTAAATGTCAAGAAATAAATTACTTTATTTTTAATTCAATTTTAGGATTGCATTCACAAAAAGGCGCAAATTTATTGAAAAAATTCACAAATTGGCGCCTTTTCATAAATGCAATCCTGCACTCCACCGCAAATTTCATGGCAGCAGCCATTGTGTTGGAGTTTTTCAAAGAGGTAAGTCGTTTTGTTTATATTTGTCTTACTTTTCTTAATTATAAATTTCTTTTGCAGATCCTTTACAAAGCAAATTCCGAAGAAAATAAACATGTAAGTACTTATTTTATAGATTTTATTTAATAAACAATAATTCCCATTAATCTTTACAGGAGTCGCAAGTACATAAAAGGCTGCCCAGATGTGGAGGAGCTCCATCAGTTCCCGAAGAATCCCGAAAGGTTAGTTTTTGAATTTTAAAAAGTAACAAAATATTTATTCAATGAGTGCCAGATACTGTTTGGAACATAATTATATTTCATAAACAGTATTGGCACTCAATGAAGGTGTGGCCGGCAGACCGAGAACTGTATTGTTTCCAATAGTGTTTTGTGTTGTTATCAAATGCTGTTTGTGGTTAGGTTTTCTTTTAACATACAGACAAATGTTATTATATTTGAAATTTCCAAGTGCTGATATTTGTCTGTATAGAAAGAAAACAAACCCTTCAACAGTATTTCTAAACACACATGCATATAATGGCCTGGCCGGCAGGCACACACGTACGTACATACATACATAACTAAATTATGTGCTCTGTATTCTTATAACACTCAAAACTAAAATTAAAATATATATGTAGTCGTTTTTCCGGTTTTCAATTCTCAAAACAGGACTCAGACGGCCATTACCACTCTACTAGAGAAACGACTGTGGCAACTCTGTGCTTCTCACATAGTTTTTCAAAGTAATTGTCAAAAAATTGTATGCATCAAACAAGGCACAAAAGTAATTGTCAGAGTATAGAGTACCAGGCTTTAAGCATGGTACTATTTCACAAATTAGTACGAAATGCTGTCAAACTACATATAAAAGTATTTGGTATGAAATACTTGCGAAACAAATTCGCAAAAGTAGTACTCTGTTCTTGTTGCGAAAATAACGTAAAATCTATCTGGCAGCAATGTTTTTCATGCAAAATTAATCTGGTATCACTTTAGTTTAGCTGCGAATCAACATTAGCTCGGCATTTTAATATTTCATTCAAAAAGAATTGAAATTACTGAACTTAAGCCTGACTAAAAATTATTTCTGATTAAAAATTTTGCATACTTTTAACAATAAGAGAGAAATTAAAAAAAAACCGCGAGTTGGATACATTTAATACTGTCAAAGTTTTCACGCGAAATAATCAATAGTAATGAAATTTTTTCACAACTTCGAACATAGTACAGGCCTTTAGATGGAAAATGATGCAATTAATACACAAAAACTAAAAACAAATAGAATTTGCTTTTGAGTTCCCGGCTAATCCCAAAAAAATTAATTTTTTTAAAGGTGTTTAGACTTGTTTTTTAATTTGGTGATTTTTTAATTTTGACGATTTTGTTCCTTTTGGCGATCCTTTTTTCATTTTAGCGATTTTTTTCATTTTGGCGATTTATTTTCGTGCCAGATTTTTTTTAATTTGGTTTTTTTTTTTCGTTTTGTCGATTTTTTTCGGGTTTTATCGATTATTTTCGGTTTGGTGATTTTATAATATTGGCATTTTATTGTTTTACTGTTTTTGAAAATTTCAAGAGTTTGCCTCTTACAGTTTCCAAGATACAGCAAGTTGTCAAAATTTCATTAACTTATAGAACACCCTTTAACTTACATTTTTTTAATTTCAGTTTTAACTGTCTGTGTTGCGTTTACAACTGTGTAAAAGTTTGAGCACCAAAGGATTCCTTTGGAGCTCAGAGTGTGTTTTTTGTTTGTTTTGTTTTTAGCCCAGGTAGAATCACCATGTGCTAATATTAGTTGAAGTTAAGTCTTAGTAGAAACACTAAGACTAGTCTAGCAATCAATAAAGTTAATTTTTGTTTGCCATAATTTCTTTATTTTTCCCAGTCTTTTATACAATTTTAATTTCATACGTCTATATTAAAATTAATAGCAATGTACATTTTCAGCACTTGTCATAAAGCCTGACTTTGCATTTTATGAATTATTGTAATACTACTCTTAAAGGTAAATGACTGAATTAATTGTATGAGTATAAAAAATATCTAAAGGTAAATGACTGATTGCAATATGAAACTTATTAATTTGTAAATAAAAATTGGTTAATGAACTTAGAATACAACATAAGCAGAAATTACATTAAATATTAATTTATAACAAACCATTGGTTAAATGAACTTAAAATACTACATAAACAAAATTTCATATTTATAATAAAAGAAAAAGGGAAGGTATTCCTTTAAAAATACATACAACTTCTAATAATAATAAAGGTAATTATGTATGTATTAACATTCTCCGTCGCGTTGAGCAGTCAGCGAAAACCTGTAGTGTTAAACCTCAGAAATAGAATGACGTGGTGTTGGCCTTGGAGGTGCCGGTGTTAGGTTGACTGAGGCAGTTTTGTTGCATTTGATTCGAAATTGCCAGGCAGTAAGTGTTAGGATTATGAGTAGCGATAGAAATAGAGCAAAAAAGCCTATGTTTGGGTGATGAATTGCTGGCTGATATATTTCAAGTGAAGAATTCTTAATGTGCCTAAGTTGGTTTTGAATATCGGTAAACTGGTCCAATTTGGTATCCAAGACGAGGTTTGGTTCTAATATTTTCTTAACTTCAGAGGGTTTTCCTATTGAGGTGATATTACCAAATGTTGCATAGGAGTTGCGTAAAGTAGTGACACTAGTTTCGTGTCCACGAATGGTAAGAAATTTTCCTTTTATTATACAAGCTGAGTTCATGGTCATTATACCAGAAGTCTTGACCTGTATATGTATGATATCATTGCCGCATACTGCAGTTAGTTCTATAGGTTTCGTTGTTGCATACAGCCATTGCTTTACGTTGTGCAATGGAATAAAAGAGATATTGTTCTGGATATAGCCAAAATTACAATCAGGGGATGTTTTGTTGTTGAAGAGAGCAATTTCACAAGAATAACTGCCGGAATCTTTGGCCATTTGTATTTGCAATGCTGGACAAATGTATATGTCGACTATGACTACAGTACATTTATTGAATTGAAGTATGTTTAGTGCCAGGTATTCATCGCGGTGGTTATTAACAGCAAGATATTTAATGTCAGTTGTTATGACAATGGTCATGTTGTTTATTTGTGTGGGTATTGCAATGACCTTGTAAAGTTCAAATTTTCCTTGGTCCACCAATGGTAACTCAATAACGAAAATTACATTTGTGTTAGTTACTGTGCCTTTAACATTCATAATTTTGGATACTTCTAGCAAGTCGGTGTCTTCAACTGGTAATGTACGGCCTATAGGAAGGTGTCCTTTAATTTTAGAAATCTCCGATCTTAACTGTTTTGGTGTAAGGATAAGTGGGCTTATATTGCCATGGTTCGTATGCGTGAGGGCAGCGACCAGCTCTGTTTCAATTCTTTGTAAATCTGAGGCAAGTGTATTTAACTGAATTGCCAGAGACATTAGATTTTGGACTTGTCGTAGATTTGAATTCTCATTTTGAACTTTATTTAGATCTTGATAGATGGTTTTCTTAAGTTCTGAAAAGTGCACTTTAGTATTGTTCTCGCTTTGCTTAAGAATGTTAATGGTAGAATCTATTACTGAAGTTTGATTTTTTAGTAACAGATGTAGATACTCTTCATTTTGCTTTACGTTAGCTATAGTTTGAGCCATTTGCTCTGCATAATCTGAGTCCAGGACTCCAAATAGAGCATGGGCCATATTTCCAACGATATCGAGTGTAGCTCTCCGGTTTCTTTTTGAAATTAACAGGTCTGATTCTTGAATAAGATTGTCCCAAGTATGTTGAAGTTGAATGGAAAGCATCTCACATGATTCAAAAGCTACCGATTGCTTGCAGAGCCTTGAAAATGATGTTATACCTACTTCAAGAACCTTATTCCTATCCCAAATTGGCGTTAAATCGTAGTATATAATGAATTTCCAGGTAGCTGTCATCAACTTTGTCGAGCCCATGCCTTCGAAATATAATCCTGGATTGGAAGAAAATTCTGTAACATTGATTGGAGAGGCTAATATTATCGGCAGCAGAAGGAGCGAAACAAAAAGCATATTGAAAACTCCCAGGGAGGCATATGACACTAACTTTCGTTTTGGATGTATAATGTTAACTTCCGCTGAGCCTTGCCTCTTTTGTGACTTTGAGTTGTCATATCCGGAATGTTCTGTGAGGGAGTCGTTGAACAACGGTGCAAGTCTGTGTATTGGCCTCTTGAAAATTCCCTTTGCTGTTTTGACGTCGCATACCCTGATAAGTCCATCATCTCCTTTGTAAATGCGGTTGATTCTACCCAGTGGCCATTGGAGCACTGGAGTATTATCTTCCTTGAGGATAACAAGCATGCCTTCAATGACGTTCGGTGAAGTAGACTTCCATTTCCCCCTTTGCTGTAGCTCATGTAAATAGTTTTGAGTCCACTCCTTCCAGAATTTATGTTTGATTTCTGAAGTTATTTTCCATCTTGCATCTAATGATATGCTTGGGGGTTGCGCATTTATATCTACTGCTGATGTCAAAGGTTCCCCTACTAAAAAGTGGCCTGGGGTAATAGCTTCAAGATCATCGTAGCTTGATGAAAGAGGGATCAGTGGCCGTGAATTTAAGATTGCTACTATTTCAACCACTATTGTTTCCAATTCTTCATATGTAAGTGATGCAGCTGACACACTTCTCAATAAAAGGTGCTTGGCGGATTTGACAGCCGCTTCCCAAAGTCCACCAAAGTGAGGGGCTCTTGGTGGAATGAATTTAAAATTTATTGACTGATTGCTGCATACTCGTGTAATCTTCTCTTGCGCTGATTGAGAATATATTGATTCTTGTAATGCAGTAATTTTATTGTTTGCTCCCACGAAGTTAGTAGCATTGTCGCAATACAAAGTCTGACAGTGGCCTCTTCTGCTGATGAAACGTCGTAGTGCGCCTATGAATGCTTCTGTAGACAGATTTGATACTACTTCCATGTGAATGGCCTTAGTCGCGAAGCAACAAAATACTGCGATATAGGCCTTGTCTGGCCTTTTGCCCCTGATCTTGTGATGGATCCATATTGGGCCAAAATAATCCACTCCTGTGGTTATGAAGGGTCGTGCTGGGGTTACTCTATCTGTCGGAAGATTTCCCATTAATTGTTTGAAAAGCACCGGCCTAGCTTTAGTGCATCGTATGCATTTGTGGACGGTACTTCGTGCCAGTGATTTCCCGTTTGTAATCCAGAATTGTGACCTGGATGCTGCCAACAATGACTGTGGACCACAATGACGATTCTCTTCGTGTAGATTGTGCATCAATAACTTTGTCATAGGGTGATTATGAGTCAAAATCGCAGGATGTTTTGCCTTGAACGATAATGTTGACTGCTCCAAACGACCACCCACGCGCATTATCTGATGCTCATCCATGAATGGGTTTAAGGAGGCCAAGGGACTTGATTTATGTACAGGTGTTTGATGTGATAGCCTTTCTAGTTCTTCCCCAAACTCAGCGGCTTGGATGATCTTGATGATAATGTTCAGAGCTTCTTCTAATTCGAATGCGTCAAGCTCCCTTTTGGTTGACCGATAAATATCTGTAGTTTTGGAATTTCTAATAAATCTCAACACATAACCAATCGTGTGTTGAAGAGTTTTAAATGAGTTCCGGTGGTTTATCTGATTTATAATGTCTGCATAATTTTGCTGCAAGGCGGTTGTTGTTAGAACATGCTTAGCCACTTTACGTTCTTCGTCGCAAGGTGTCTCAATTGCTTGTGAAGTTGTCCATTCACTCCGTTGTCCCGAAAGAAATAGAGGGCCATAAAACCACATTGAATGTTGTGATAGGTTTTCGGGTGCTATTCCTCGAGATATTGCGTCGGCTGGATTTTCTTTAGACCTAACGTGTCGCCATTGATGTGAATCGCTTAGACCTTGAATTTTTGTTATCCTGTTTGATACAAAGGTGTGAAAGGATGCTGCTGACGAATTTATCCAAGCAAGAACAATTTTTGAGTCCGACCAAAAAAAGTTTGCTATATTTTGCAGACGAAGATCTTCTTTTACCCTACTTGTTAGTTCAACACCTAATACCGCGGCGCATAATTCCAAGCGAGGCAGCGTTTGCCTTTTTATGGGTGCTACTCGGGACTTGGCACATAGCAGTCTGGTTAAAACAGTTTTGTCTTTATATGTTGAACGAATGTAGATTGCTGTTCCATAGGCTCGTTCAGATGCATCGACAAACGTATGAATTTCTGTAGAGACTGGGTTTCCGTGTTTTAATACGAATCTTTCTATTTTTATTTTGTTTAGGGTTTCTATATTTGTGCGAAATTTATTCCACTCATTCTGAAGATTCATAGGTAACTCGTCATCCCATGAAAGCGGTAATTGCCACAGCTCTTGCAAAAATATCTTGGCTCGTACAACTACCGGCCCAAAAATCCCTAGAGGATCAAAGATTTTGGCTAGTTCTGAACTGACTATTCTTTTTGTTACCCTTGTGGCCGTTGGCTTTTGTGACCGTCCACATAATTGATCAGACTTTGGGAGCCATATTAATCCCAGTGTTTTAATTGAATAATCTGAATTCTCGTCTAAGTCCAAGTTGATTTCCTGGTCTTCAGGTGCAATTCCATTTAATAACTGAGGATGATTTGAACACCACTTCCGCAGCTTAAAACCAGCTTCTCTTAGGATTAAGCTTAGTTGTCGTTGTGACTCTAATGCTGTGTTAATAGAATCAGCTCCGGTGAGGCAATCATCCACATAAAAATCATCGCGTAATATTGAGGCACCTTGTGGATATTTTGTAGCGTTTTGAATAGCTAAATGTTGAAGGCATTTTGTTGCTAGGTATGGTGCCGAGGACGTGCCATATGTTACAGTTTTAAGACGATAATATTTTATGTCTTGATGTTTGTTGTATCTCCATATGATGAGCTGGAACATCTGGTCCGTGTCATCGATTTGAATTTGCCGCTACATTTTCTCTATGTCTGCAGTGAAGACAATTCTGTGCATCCTAAATCGCAACAGTACCGAAAACAGCTCACTTTGTACGGTTGGTCCGGCATGTATTATGTCATTTAAAGAGGAACCGCTGGATGTTTTAGCTGATGCGTCAAAAACTACTCTTAGTTTTGTGGTTGAGCTGTCAGGTTTCAGTACGCAGTGGTGCGGCATAACATAATGTAAATTAGGAATGTCGTCTTCTTGTATTTCTACCATGTGCCCCAAGTCTTCGTACTCCTGCATGAAATTGTTGTATCCTGTTTTAAGATCAGGATTAAGGTTCAATCGTTTTTCCAATGCTAAAAATCGATTGAATGCCATTGATTTGGAACTTCCGAGAACGGATGGATTTTCTGAGAATGGTAGGCGCACAATGAATCTCCCATTCTCGTTTCTTTTTACGTTTTGTGCAAAATGATCCTCACATCGTTTCTCAGCCAGAGATAGTGCTCGTTCTGTATTTTTCGTGTCTTCAAGCTTCCAGAATTTTTCAATTAGCTGGTTTGTTGTTTGCTCTTCTGGGGTAAACACTGCACAAGTTACCACGTTACCGTTTCTTTCTTGTAATTTACCCGTGACTATCCAACCCAAAGCTGTGTTTTGGAGAATTGGCAGTTTTTGATTGATCTTTATTTGTTGTGGGCGCATCAATTCATGGTAAAATTCTGCTCCGAGCAATATGTCAATTTTATCCATTTGATTGAAATATGGATCAGCTAATTTAATATTTTCAGGAAGATTCCAATCTGACGTGTCGAACGAATTTGTAGGCTGAGGTGGTACAATGGTTGGAAGAACAAATGCTTCGATTCTGGTTACATAGCTGCCTGAATATGCATGTAATTCTATATTGATTCGTTGGAATACGTTTTGAACCTTACGGCCAATTCCTTCAATGCACAATGAAGAGCTTGAGGAATTCAAGGAGAGTTTGTTCAATACGCGGGTTGTAACCAAATTGACTTGTGATCCTGAATGTAATAAAGCTCGGAATGTGCATGTGTGACCATTGGCTCCAACTGCCTTTACTCTTGCAGTGGCTAGTAATACGTAAGTGTTGTCGATGACCTGTTTGTTTGTTGTAGCGACGATTGGCTTGTTTTCATTCGATACAGACGCTAATTTTTGTGTTCCTTCTGCCGAAATTCCTCTTGCTAACTCTAAGTGCAACAATGTGTTGTGTCTTTTTGTGCACTTTGAGCAAGACCGTGACGTGCATGCTTTGGCAGCATGATCTGACTTAAAGCAGTTGACGCAAAGCTTCTTTTTTTGTGTCCATTGTAGTCTCCCAGATGGGGAAATTTTTAGGAACTTTTCACAGTAATATATGGGATGCCCAGGCATTCCACATACTTTACAGTTTGGAGTTGATGTAGCTGCAGTTATAAGTTTGGCTCTATCCTTCCCCCCACCAAATTCGTGAGACCTTCCACGTGTTTCCAATGCTTGGAAACGGTGCTCTATAAATCTAAGAAGATCTTTTAGACTTACGAGGTTTTTGTTGTTTTCCAGCGATTGCTCAAATAAAGTTTGAGTTGATTGATCGAGTTTTTTCAATAAAATGTGAACAATTATGGCGTCCCAACTGTCCACTGGCAGTCCTTGCGCGCTTAAACCATGGATGCATTCTTTAGTGACATCATGTATATTTTTTAGCGCTTGTGCCGTTTCGATTTTTATTTGCGGATGAGAAAGCAAGTTGTTTAGTAGTGTTGTCACAATGAGCCTTTTGTTATCGTACCTATCAACCAAAATGTTCCATGTAATTTCGTAATTTGCTGTTGAAATTGGCAAATGTTTTACTAGTGCTTTTGGTTCGTCTGCTAGATGTGTAGTTAAGTAAAACATTTTCTCAACTTCGCTCATTGATGCGTTGTGGATTAGCTGGGTATAAAGATCTTTAAAGGCTACCCATTGTAGGTAACTGCCGCTAAATTTCGGAATCTGAATTTTCGGAAGATGGGGTTGACAATGCTCAGTGCTGCGTGGATTATTTTCGCTGATATTATTCACATGCTGCTCTAGCTCACATTGAATGTCGTGTACCTCAGCTTGCAATTCGTAAAATTCATCCAAGGTGTAGCCGTCTATTTGTTCTTCATTAGTCAATTGCCATAATGTATCGTTGTTTGTAGAGAACTCGTGCATATATTTATTAATGAGCGATAATTTGCCTTGATAATATGCTATTTGTTGATTTCCCTCTGTTCTGACTTCATATATAGTTCGTCTTAATGCTCTCGTCAATGCCCGCTGATTTCGAAGAACTTTGCTTGTGATATCATCAGGTAGTGTTTTTTCCTGCATACCTCTGCTTGCTCCTTCTTCTATTTGTCTCATCGATGGTGTTGGTTTCTTCGCTTTTTTACTTTCGGACTCAAATAGTTCTTTGTATTTGAGTGTATCGTCCGAGATACGTAAGTATTGATCTGTAAAATAATTGTGTTCTAATGGTAGATTTGAGAGGCACCTTATTTTGTTGTCAGTGGTCTCAAATTCTTGCCATGCCTTGTCAAGCCGCTGTAAACGCTCCAAGAAGTACTCTGAAGTTTTTCTTGTAGAAGAGTCTTTTTTGAAATTGCGGATTATTGCCTCTATTTGCTCCGCCGTCTTCTGTTGGGCTGCTACCAGGTCTTCAAACGATTCCATTGCTTATGTACAAGGAACGATAGTTGATGATGGAATCCTGTACCTTGCTACAGGACCTTCGATTTGAAATGTGTAGTCTGATGATGCAATCCTGTACCTTGTGACAGGACTGTCGTGTTGAAATATGTCTTCTGTTGATGGAATCCTGTACCTTGCTACAGGACCGTCGAATTGAAGAATGTCTTCTGTTGATGGAATCCTGTACCTTGCTACAGGACCGTCGGGGTCACCAAATGTTGCGTTTACAACTGTGTAAAAGTTTGAGCACCAAAGGATTCCTTTGGAGCTCAGAGTGTGTGTTTTTTTTTTGTTTTGTTTTTAGCCCAGGTAGAATCACCATGTGCTAATATTAGTTGAAGTTAAGTCTTAGTAGAAACACTAAGACTAGTCTAGCAATCAATAAAGTTAATTTTTGTTTGCCATAATTTCTTTATTTTTCCCAGTCTTTTATACAATTTTAATTTCATACGTCTATATTAAAATTAATAGCAATGTACATTTTCAGCACTTGTCATAAAGCCTGACTTTGCATTTTATGAATTATTGTAATACTACTCTTAAAGGTAAATGACTGAATTAATTGTATGAGTATAAAAAATATCTAAAGGTAAATGACTGATTGCAATATGAAACTTATTAATTTGTAAATAAAAATTGGTTAATGAACTTAGAATACAACATAAGCAGAAATTACATTAAATATTAATTTATAACAAACCATTGGTTAAATGAACTTAAAACACTACATAAACAAAATTTCATATTTATAATAAAAGAAAAAGGGAAGGTATTCCTTTAAAAATACATACAACTTCTAATAATAATAAAGGTAATTATGTATGTATTAACAGTCTGTATAAAAATTCACTAATTTTACAAATTCTTAGTGTCAATATACATGCATATTACATGGGATTTAAAAATTTTTCGTTGCTCGTGTTTGAACACCCTTTAATTTTTAACTCTCATGTATTTTTTGTTGCAGCGGCCAAGGTTCTACATACTCTGTCCAAATTTCAGATCCGTAGCTCTTACGGTTCCTCAGAAAATAGCCTGTGGCTGACAGCGTAGCGAAAACAATAGGGTTCCTTTTCACCTTTGGTGTACGGATCCCTAAAAAGAGCTTACCTTTTTAATACATAAAAATATGCAATATTTTTTAATAATAGCGAAATAATTAACCGACTTTTTTCTCAAAAAAAAAACGGCAAAAAATTAATTTAAATTGCATATAACTTTTGACTTAATTGTGCTTTTGATACCAAAATTTTGTTCTTAACCCATAATACATAAGTTTTTTTTCTAAATCGAACAAAATTTGACTTCACCATTAGCAGAACAGTGGACCAAGGTAGATAAAAAAGCCAAAATTTTAATTTTTTCCCCGAATATTTCCTCAGCTTTAAACGAAACTGCATAAATGTACCAGCCTTTTTTCAACTCTTGGATTCGCAAAAAAATTTTTTTATCAGATCAAAAACATCGGTTTGAATTTTTTTTACTAACCACCATTGTGGCTCTGCCGCCATTAAAAATATGTAGTGCAAATTCCACACTTAAGCTCTGTGACACTTCCTGAATGCTGTATGAAATTTCATAACAATCGGACTATTTGTTTAGAAACTGCAGAATTATCTCCAATCTTTATGAAAATCTCTCACTGTGGTACGCGACAACGCGGATGCGACAACTTTTTCGAAGAAATTAGACAATAGCAAACGTTTATTTACTGTTGTATCTGTGATTAATTTGTTTTCGAATTTAAAAGTTGATGGAGGTACAAAATAAAAAATTCATTTAATTTTTTTCATATTAATTTGTAACAATATACAAAGTACATAATTTTAATTAAATATGTGTGTAGAAATTTACACGAACATATGATATTTAACTTAACAATATTTTCAAAATAACAACCACATTAGCTTTAAAGCATTTGATGCATGAGAAGTTTTGTGAGAACATAAGATTAGCTTGAGTTTCGAAATGAATAAATGATGTATACATATGTACATACATTCTTAAAAATAGCAAACAAAAACAGTTTTAATTTTGTAACATTGAATCATTTTCATGTGAGTGACAAAAATTGCTGTGAGTTTTTCTATGTGTTTTCGGGTATACGAAAATATGGGTAACATTGCTAACATTAGGGTTTGCACAGCGATTATAATCGCAAACGTAATTCCGATTAATCGCACCTGTTAATCGTAATCGTAAGTCGTAATATGGCATTAAAAATAAACAGCAGGATTATTATTGCAATATGCGGCAAGTTCATCAGCATCTTGTTACTAATTCCATCGATACCTGGAGCTTTCTTTGGCTTGAGTTCAGCAATTACTTTTTGTACATCAATTACTTTATGTCCAAGGACATAATGTCATAATGTCAATGGACATTATGTCACTTTTTGTCGTGTCATAGTGTCCATACAAATATAAAAGCAATTGTTGTCCGACTTGTAAATTTTTTGACTACCGTTATAAATTTAAAGTACTAAGAATGCAATGGAATACATACATTTTAGTGTGTGTATGATCGTGATAGAATACAGAACTAAAAGTCTAAACGTGCTAAAAAATTTCAGATGGAAAAATTGTGTTATAATTATGAATTTGTTAGTGGATTTAGGAAAAATTCTAAGCTATTGGTGTTAATAGATAAAAAGCAATTTTTCCGCCAGAAACATGTATGAAGAATATTGCCGATATGGGTGTTATATTAAAGATTGTAGTGTGACAGTTGTACTTAAAAAGGATGAAGTGTGTGAGCTGTTGAGCTTGGACTACCATCACAACCATCCTCCACCAGAGGAACTAATAAATAAGTTTAAGATGATAAATAAATTAAAAAATTAATGCGCCGATAGGTCAGCTTATAAAAGGAAAGCAGTCCCTGAAATTTTTGATGAACAATGTATAAATAGCAAAGACCTTGCCTCTGTTGTATCTTTTACAAAAATGAGGAGACAATTGTATAGGATTAAAAGCACTGGAATGCCAAAAAATTCTAAGACGCCTCTTGAAATTAAAGAACTGTTTGAAAATTATGATTTCTTCAAAGAACACGGGATTTCCAAACATATTAATAAGCTTTTATATCGGGACACTATAATAGAGGATGCATTTTCTTATACTATTTTAATATCACCAACAATCGTCGATATAATCCGAAAGAAACCCACAGGTCGACGATATTTAATAGATGGAACTTTAAAAACTGTTCCCTATTGTGGTTACAAGCAGCTTCTTATTATTCACTTTTACTATATGGAACATGTAAGTCTTAGGGCCATTATTATGACTTAACGATAAAGTTTCGGATAGTTATTCCTAACTTTAGCAAAACTGAACTATAAAGTGACCTTTAAAATTTTCCATTATTACAACTGTCCGATAAAATAAATAATAAAATGTTTGGTTGGTGGCAACATTTCTGTGGATATTGTGGATATTGTTTGTTAAAAATGATTAGTGGCAACTTGCTTTTGTTTATTTGTCAAATTACAACATAATGAAAATATTTTTGTCAATTCTTTTGTTTTTTTATTATTCTTATGTGTTTTGTGTTGTATTGCTTTTGTTTTATGCCATATTTTGACCAAATAAATTTGATTTTGTTTTATAAAGTAGAAAGTGTGGCAAGTGGCGAAAATGTGGCAACTTTAAATGACTATACCTCACAATAAAAGTTACAGGTAGGATCAACTTGTCTTTAGTTTATAGCTCACTTTTTGTTAAAATGAAGTTGTAATAATGAAAAAGTGTTTATCCATCCAATAACATCCTACTTTTAGCTAACGTCAAGTTATAATAATGGCCCTTAGAATATATATTTTATTTCTTAAAAAAATTGTATACAAATGTATGTATTATTTCTATTTACAGTCGTTAAGCAGCTCTGGGTCGGGGAACATCTCTCGCGTCATCGTAATTATTTCTTAAGTGCGGCCAGGCTTGTGTGTGTTGTTTGGCCTTCGAGAGTTTTTCGTCTCACTCGCACTGGTTGACTGATCTGCGACGGGTAACCGTATAATCTTGCGGTTTTTTGTGGAATTTCTTTAACAACCACGTTGCCTACTTCATATGTGAAGGCATAGGTCGTGTACAGTCAGTCACAAAACCTTTTAAAATACTGTTAATACCATCTTGGGCATATGGTCTACGTTACTCCGCCCATATTTGTGCAACACCATATTGTGCAAATTTACTTTGCATTAATATGTTTAATAAATAAATAAATAAATATGTATGTATTTTAGGAGGCGCTAGTGTCATTGTAAAGGATTGACCAAATGTAGCGAAGCTACATAATCATAATCAGTTCCTGAAGAATCCAAGAAGGTAAGTGTCAATGAAATATTTGTGTGAGAAATATTGAATGAGTGCAGATACTGTTTGCATGTAATGTTTGTATGTTAAACAGTATTTGCCCTCATGTGTTTATGTATGTACATTGTACATATGTACATACATAATTATTGTGTTTTGTAAATACTGTGCGTGGGTTTTTTTTTAAAAAAGATAATCCCCCTTATTGTGATTGGCGATTTTGCGGCGAAAGTCAGGCGTATTGTACTAGATTAAAGAAAAATGTAGCTTGTTTTCTTTAATCAACTACAAATAGTCGAATTTGAAGTCGAAAAACGCCAATCACGATAAGGCCCAATGTGTCTGGCTGGAAAACCCACCCTTAAACAGTGCTTCCAAAAACACCATCACATCACCATGATTGTCTGGCCGGCAGACATAAAAAAATAAGAAATTGATCAAATAAATAGTCAATTAAAATTAAATTTTTTTATTATAAGATTTTATATTTATATTTTCAGCTATTCCATGACGCTTGCGGTGGTTCTCCATATAAAGAAGCCTACAAATTGGTTTGACACTTTTTGTCCAAACGGTAATCAAAGAAATATCTAAAGAAATTAACAATTCAATATTATAATATTAAACTTTAATACTTTCAGGTTTTTTTTAATACTTACAGCCGTTTTAGCCGCTTTTGCGGCAACGAAGTCTCCAAAAGACATGAGTGCATCCATGTAATTTTGCTTACCATCCCCAGTTGCAAGGTATGTATCAAAAATGTAAAAAACATTTCTAATTGAGAAACATATTTCTTAATACATATCTTTTTTATATATTTCGGAATTCCTACCTTTATGGAAATTGTGCATGGTGGAAGAATTGCCAAAAAACATTTGGGAGCGATTGTGCAGTTGTATGTAAATCCGTTTGTGGCTGTAAGTTAATAAACAATTTCTACTAAATAAACTTGTTTAAAACATAAATATCTTGTTTTTCAGCTTATACTTACCATTTCGATGTTCAGCCAACAATTTCAGCAGAAAAAATTAATTGAAAATTACAATTTCATGTATGTATTTAAATTTTTAATAAAAACTAAATTTTTTCCCAACAAATTTTATTTGTATTATGTTTGTTTACATTTTTTTGGCAAAATTCTTGGTAATGTATAGTTTTTTTATTCTATCACATTGTTTTTCAGGATGCCACCTAGAATATAACTCTTCTAAATATGGGGTTAACTAAAAGCTGAAATGGGCCTTTGACATACGTCAGTGCTGCCATATCTGCTTATATCTGTGACCGCAACTGTATTTAGCAAGTACATAACAGCTATGAAATTATGAATCAAGTCATATGCCGAGAACGAAGCCGATTGATTTTCAGCCGCCGCCGATTTATTTTCAGGTATCTCAGCCACCGCCGGTCCTGGCGGCTGCTTTCGGCTAAACGATATTTAAACGAGAGAAATGTATATTAATGTATGTGTATTCATTTCTACGAGAAGCCAATTGAAGTTTCACACTCTGGTGTTCCTGTGGCCCAGGTATGATACACAGCGATTTTAACTTAAACATTTAAAACTCTTAAAACCAGTGCCTGATGGACTAAGTTGAAAAATCGGATAACTGTTTCATAGCCATTGGCGTAGCTAGAAATTTTTATTTCTAGGGAGGCTTATCACTGGTAATTTTCATGACTAATAATAAAATAAATAATTAAATGCAATTTTTAATAGTTCTAGGGGATCAACAGCATATCTTGTGAGCTAAATGCATACTCCAGAATGGCCTTCCTACGCATACGTTCATAGCATTTGAGGAGATGTGTCTAACACATAATTTGTGAACACATTTTAAAAGATTATAAAAAAATATTTTTCTTATATTTCAAATAAAAATATTTCATCAGACACATCTAATACAATATGACAACCCGTTTAATTGTGCTCAGCCGCCGCACCGACTTTTTTCCTTCGGCTTCGTTCTCTGGTCATATGCTGATACCATATAGCATTTTTTGACACCGCATGCTTTCCATATAAAAACCATAATGTGAAGGGCGTTGCACAAATTTTGAAAATGAAAACACAAGAAATGCCAGATGTGTACTAAGCAATAGATATATAATATCCCAGGCAGAAATTGTGACTTTGCCCAAAAAATATGTACCACCACAACACTGCAAATACAAAATTACGACTCTTCCAAAATTTTTGTACCACCACAGTACTGTAAACACAAAAATATGACTTAACCACTACAACACTGTATATACAAAGATTCGACGTTAGTTTCCCAATACCTCGTCTACAATAATTCTATACCGCTACAACACCGTATATAGAAAAATTTGATTTAAGTTGGGAAATTTCCATTGGTTTTCCATATATTTGTATTTAGAGTATTGAGACAACATTGAAAACAAGAGTAGGAGGACGGTCATTCGACGTTATCATTTTAATGTTAAGAGTACATTAAAATTTTGGTAAACGAATGTTTTACTGATTTTAGTTGTACCCGAAGACAATCGTAGCAGTGTCATGCTGATTGTCTTTTTCTGCCTGGGATGTCATGATATACATATAGAAGGTACTTCCATTCTCTAATTTTTTCTTGACATCCACCTTCTGACAACTATACGTATTCTGAAGTTTTCGGTAAAATCGTGCTACCGTATTAATTTAATATTTCCCCTCTGTTTCCTGTTTGTTTGAAAATTTTATTCAAAAATTATTTCAAAATTGTTTTTATAAAATATAGAATGTATAATTTAACAATTTATGTCCAAATTCTGTTCGACGATTCTATCGTCTTGTCTATGGACAAAAAAAAAGCCGCAGTTGTGATTCTTTAAAACATTATTTATTGTCTATGGTAGAAGGTTCGTGTATTTGCTTTATGATTTTTATTTAAACCAAAACGCTATTCGTATATATATTTTGATAGTTTGTGAAATTTTAACTATTCAATTGAATAGTGCTCAGTCAAGGTCCAAATTTATTCCTCTTTTAATCATTCTTGATTTTTCGGAGAGTTTTCTTGGACTTTGAATAGTAAAATATCTAACGGTTTGGTTTATTCGTTCGTTCGGTACTGTGATATATTTTTTGTGCTTAGTAAATCACTTTTTTTGTGAGCCTTCAAAAAGATTTACCACGTATCCACACACAGCGATCTATTGTTAAGGTAAAAATCACTAAAATAAAGAATCCTTCATTTTATACACGTTAAACAATTGTTTTTTATTTCCTCCATCTTTACACGCTAACATTTGGTGTAATTATTTCATTTTCTAAAGATACATACATACATACACATACGAGATCAAATTTTCCGACGGAAAAATTGTCGTTTACTCCTTTTTTTACAATTTCACTGGATAATAAAACGTGCGTAAGTCATTTTATTATTTTTTTACATCATATATTTATTAAAGTGAAATAAAATAAGTGTAAAAAGTGAAAAATAAAATACATATGTGGAGGAGAACAATTGTTGTTGTTTTCATGCACTTGCATTTTTGCGTACATGATTGATCGCTTTACAATAATAATACAAGGCATATTTGTGTTGAACTCGCCCTCTGGCTTTCAAATATCCTTGCTAAATTATTAATTGTGACGTTGGCTTTGAATTATTTTCGCTTTCTATATTTCGTGCTAAATAAATCAACAGTGCGTTTGTTTACGTTGACGGACAAAACTATTAATAAAAAAGTAAAACTTATTGGAAATTTTCTCATCGGTGAATTTTTAAAGTGAAAAGTAAATTAGTGACAAAGTAAAATAAATAAATTCAATTCGCGATTGCATAATTAAAGCATTAGTGTTGTGATACATAAAGTATTTATTGTTGTGAGACATAAATACATTTAGCTTTTATTAATTCTCTGCTTCTTCATTTCATTTTCTATATGATTAATGTGCACCCTCTATAGTCGGTCAAATTGGTCGAGTTAGTGTTTGTAGGAATTTTTTTGTGAAAAAATTTGCAAATATATATTAATAATCAAATTTAACTTCAATTTTATAAAATTTTAAATTACAATTCTATCAAATTTTTGATACGAATATTTTGTGGAAAAATTATTTTAATTAAATCGAAAGTTTTTATATATTTCAAATAAATTAAAGCAAAGCAAATTTGTATCACAAACTGAAAATGTCTTCTGCAATTTTAAAGAAATTTATTCGTTTTTATATATTTCAAATAAATTAAAGCAAAGCAAATTTGTATCACAAACTGAAAATGTCTTCTGCAATTTTAAAGAAATTTATTCGTGTATCAGATGCTCTTATCAAATTTGAAGCAAAACTTAATGATATTCGTGAAGATGTACATAATATATACACTTAAGAAATTCACCGTGACGAATTAAAAGAATTATGGGATAAAACAAAAGTTGTTTATGAGGATTGTCTTGAGGAGATGGACAATAATTCAAAAACCGATCCCAAGGATGCCTCTATAACAATGGCTAAATATGAGGCGTCTTATGTGGCTTATTTAAATTGTTTGTCTGCAATTATTGAAAAAGTGAATCATTTTGAAAGGGTGCCAAAATTAAATGAGTCGATGGTGGGAAACGCTACTGCTACCACAAGTAATTCTGGTCATAATTTATCTTTACCCCCATGTGATGTAAACACATTTGAAGGTGATTATGTTTCATGGCCAGCCTTTCGAGATCTTTTTACGGCTTTATATATAAATAGTTCACGTCTAAGTAATATAGAGCGATTTTGTCATTTGTTAAGGAAAACTGCCGGTGAAGCGAAACAAATCGTATCAAAATACCCACTAAAGGGCCACTCAGACAATAATACAAGTATTAATACTTTTGAAGAAAATGCATCCCCTGGTATTATATTTGTTTCAAAAATTTCAAAAAAACAATAACAACTCAACATGTCATAGCTGCATTTTCCACAAAAGTATTAATACTTGTATAATAGTCTGAACGGGGCTTAAGTAATGAGGGTTTTGATATTGCCTGGCAACATTAAAAACAGCTTATGAGAATCCTCGTATGCTTGTAAATAATCAATTAAAAATTTTGTTCAAGCTTCCTTCATTTGATAAAGAGTCTAGCGACGGTCTAAAAATTTTCCAACGAGGTATAAATAATTGTTTGACTTCGCTTGCGATATATGAAGTTTCAACCGAAAGTTGGGATCCAATCTTAATTTTTATGTGTATTCAACGTTTGCCCACGTCTACAGTAAGTTTATGGGAACAAAGTGTTAGCGAAAAATCCGAGTTGTCTAAATGGAAAGATTTTGACGCCTTTCTGATAGAAAGGATTCAAACTTTAAAATGCGTGCGCGATCTTCAAGACTTATCGGTTGGAAAACCTTCAATACAAAAAACTAAAGTTCATGTAGCGAATTCGAGTTCTAATTCAACTTCTTGTGTTCTTTGTCGTGCACCAGGGCATTTCCTGAGAACGTGCAAACGATTTAAGGGTCTTTCAATTTCAGAGAGGTATTCTATGGTTAAAAAATTCCGTTGTTGTGTAAATTGCTTGTCGCGGGTGCATGAGGTGAAAAAGTGTAAGAGTGCTTTCAATTGTAGTACATGCAATAAAAGGCATCACACCTTGTTACATCGTGAAGCGACGATTTCTCAGGATGTGCCCACCGCTACTCCAGCTTCGGTGTCCACTACTGCTGCACCAAGTGAGAGCCTAGAATTGCCATCGACCTCCAGCGGCATACGCTTCGGTGGCACTTTCCATCGTCAGGCATTTCACGTTACTCAAAATCGTAAAGTGATTTTGGGAACTGCTATGGTAAATCTTATTCACCATGTTATGACATATCCAGCCCGGGCTCTCATTGACCCGGCCTCGGAAACTTCGTTTGTTTCACAAAATTTAAAAAATCGCTTGAAACTACCTACACATTCGACGAATGTTAAAGTTTAAGGTATTAACCAAACAGTTTCTGCCACAACTAGAAATGTTTGTCCCTTAAAAATTAGTTCGCTGGTAGACCACGCTGTTGTCCTAGAAACAATGGCCTTTGTATTACCAAATATTTCAGGTGCATTGCCATCGTTCTTAGTCGGTCCAGAGCTTCGTAACAGGTTTCTAAATTTACAACTGGCCGATCCCAATTTTTATCAATCAAGACCAGTTGATATTTTACTAGGGACTGATATATATCCGCAGTTGATCGAATCGAATCTTTAATCGCTCAAAATACCATATTTGGATGTATAATCACAGGGTCTGTAATAGAAACACCAGTTCAAGTGTATTCAATTACTATTGAAACTTCACCGGAAGATAGTCTGAATAGGAATTTTCTTCGCTTTTGGGAGCTAGAAGAAACACCGAAAAGGAAAATAGCTTCACCCACTGACAAATTTTGCGAGGAAATTTATAGGAGAACTACGCGACGCAACTCCGACGGCCGCTATATAGTGACGCTACCTTTTAAGCCGGAATTTCCTCATTCTATTAGTTTGGGCTCTTCAAGACAGAATGTGATGGCACAATTCTTGAGAAATGAGTCCTACCTTTTGCGAAAAGGTGATGCCAAGGAATTATATGATAAAGTGGTTAAAGAATATTTAACTTTATATCATATGAGACCAGTGATGAGTGATTCTGTTAAACCCGCACTTTCGTGTTATCTTCCTCATCACCCTGTGATTAAACCTGATAGCAAAACTGCGAAATTGGGTGTTGTATTCAACGCATCGAATAAGACCTTGAATGGTAATAGTTTAAATGATTGCCTATATGTGGGCCCCACTTTGCAATCAGATTTAGTATTGTTAATTCTTCGTTGGACTTCTAATGGTATTGAAATTTTAAATGGTTTTCCTTCCGAGTACCTGGTAGATTCGAAACTTTTAACATTGGTTGAATCCAGCAGCTCAAAAACATTAGCTATTCAATGGAATGATCAATTGGATTCATTTTACTTTAAAGTGGAGCCTATTGCTGATAGGTTACATTATACCAAAAGAGAAGTGTTATCTACCATAGCAAAATTATTTGATCCCGTAGGTTGGCTAGGACCTATCATCATTATTGCCAAGATTATTATGCAAAAAATTTGGCGTGACAATATTGAGTGGGATGATAAGTTGCTTCCTTTCACGGGCCATGAATGGAGAAAATTCGTAAGTTTTTACACGGAAGTAAATAATATACAAATACCAAGATGGGTAAAATATGGGCCTGGTACTTCTGCTGAACTTCATGTTCTTTCTGACGCCTCAGAAAAAGCATACGCGGGGGTAATTAACATTCGAATTGAGTCATTTGGAGAATATTATACGTACTTGCTTTCCTGTAAAACGAAAGTTACTCCTATAAAGACGATTTCTCTGCCTCGCTTGGAACTTTGTGGTGCAGTGTTGGCTTCTAAACTGCTAAAAACTATTGTTACTGAAATTGATATACCACTTAAGCAAGTATATTGCTGGACAGGCTCAACTATTGTCCTTTGCTGGTTGAGAAAAACGCCTAGCAGCTGGACAACGTTTGTCGCTAATAGGGTTTGTAGAATTCAAGAAAATGTGGGAAAACACAACTGGTATCATGTTAGGTCGGAAGATAATCCAGTGGATTTAGGTAGTAGAGAACTTTCACCATCGGATTTGAGTAGAAGTGATCTCTGGTGGCACGCGAGCCTAAATATAAGTGGAGCATCAAAGATCTTACCCCTCTAGATGCTGATGTTGAAGTCAGGGCTACCAAAACACACTACTTTCTTTTCGAATTTCGAAGATATTCTCGATAGATTTTCTAAGCTTGATCGTGCTCTCATAGTGATATCGTACGTGCGTCGATTCTGCCATAGGACACATTCTTCGCACAAAGGAAAGTACTTGTTTGAGTCTACAAAAATTTCAAGCGAAGAAATAAAGGAAGTAAAATTACGGTTAGCAATTTTGGCTCAGAAAGTTCATTATCCTGAAGAACTGCAAGCTCTTTTGTTAAATAAACCGATTTAAAAAAAAGTTCCTTACAATCGCTGAATCCATTTTTGGATAACAACGGAGTAATGAGGTTAAATTGTCGTTTGGCGAAATCTCCATCTTTGTCTTATACTGAAAAACATCCCATCATTCTACCGTATTCCTGTCGTTTTACCCTTCTCTTAACCGAGTTTGTACAAGTACTCTCAATTCATGGTGGAAATCAACTAATGTTGAGAATTATTCGCATTGAATATTGGGTTCAACGTCTGAAAGTTTTGGTCCGTACTGTAGTAAATCGATGCAAACGTTGTATACTAGATCGGAAACGCTCTTGCACTCAAATAATGGCTGCTTTGCCTACAGAAGGAACTGTTTTAGATCGACCCTTTAAATACTGGTGAAGACTTTGCTGGCCCATTTGATATGAAAAGTTTTAATGGCCGTGCTTGTAAAATCACGAAAGCATACGTGTGTATTTTCGTTTGTTTTTCGACAAAAGCAGTTCATTTAGAGGCGACAACTGACTTGTCAACGCACCCTTTTTTGGTTTTTCATCGTTTTATTGCTGCACGATTTTGTCCGCTCACAACATTTTCTGATAACAGTACGAATTTTGTGGGAGCTTTTAGAGATATTGAAAGAGATTTTCATACATTTCTAGCAGAATGTAAAGCCCGAATGTCTTCTACCTTCGGCCTGCAAGGTCTTAATTGGCGCTTTATTCCCGCTGGTGCCGAACATATGGGGGGATTATGGGAAGCAGCTTTTAAAAGTTTTAAAACGCATTTTCGAAAAGAAGCTCAGGATTTAAAATATACATATGAAGAACTTTCTACCATATTAGCCAGAATTGAAGCTTGTCTTAATTCTAGGCCCTTGTGTCCCTTATCAGACAATCTTAATGAGCCTGTGGCGCTTACGCCTGGTCATTTTCTAATAGGATGTCCAATACTAGCTCCGCCAGAACCAACTATTTTGGAAACCCTCGATAGTATAATAAATAGATACCGTAAACGCAAAGCTTTTCCACAAGACTTCTGTCGCAGATGGAAAGATGAGTATTTGCAAAGTTTACAAAAACGATATAAATGGAAGTTTCCTGAGAGAAATGTACAGATTGACGATCTGGTTGTTATTCGACACGAACACCTTCCTCCTACGTCTTTGAAATTAGGTTGGATAATTAAGACTTATCCCGGGACTGATATCCATATTCGAGTCGTGGACATACGTACTGCAAACGGCATTGTGAAGCAACCAATCACAAAATTGGTAATTTTGACCACATAATATATAAAATTTTATTAACTTCCTTTGTTTCCTAGTAAAATGGATCCCCTATGTTCGTTGTTGGAAGAAGCTCTCTTGGAAGAGAACGAGGAGGCAATGGAAGTAGCCACTCCGGCTCCAGTAGCGTTGGACACCATGTCTCCAACAGTTGAACCAACTCCTGTGGCGTCTTTACGTGCAAAGGAGTTGCCTAAAACCTCGCGGGCGGCTAAATCCTCGGCAAGCCCAGCCAATATTACTCAACAGACTGTGGCTTCGAAAAATCTACCAGCTAATGAGCGGCCTAAAACCTCTGCAAAAACCGCATCCCCTAGTAGCTTGCTTTCGCTTTAGACGCTTGCGGCACGAAGAAGAATTGTGACATTTGTTAATTTGCGGTCACTGCTCTCGATGCTTGGCCAGCAATCACAATGCCAAAGATTGTGCCAGTGTTCGCAACTGTAGCAAATGCAAGGAGGACCACCACACGTTGATTCACTTACCAAAAGGAAACGACAATATTCCACAACAACCGATTGATAAACTCCCAACGAAACCTGTTCCGTCGCGAGCGAGTCAGGCTAGTATGACGCCTTTGCCTTTGCCACTTCACCATGGTGTGACCTTCTCCCCGACAGTCCAGGTAAAGTTGCAGGTGGGAGCTCGTGAGTTTCCAATTCGGGCAGTTATCGATGTCTTTTGCGACATTAGTTATGTTAGCGATCAACTAGTCCGTAAACTGGGGCCGAAAGCTGCAGCTGGATATAGTCGTTTGAGCGTACGGTAAATTTATGGTTGGCAGAAACTAATTTCGCTTACGGCGAAAATTAAGGAAATGTATGGCATTAAGACGCTTCGCGTAAGTGTAGCAGAGGCTGTAAAGGAAATGTTTCCGGGGTTGCAACTGGCTGACCTCACATTTTATCATTCCGGACAGGTGGCTTTGGTTTTGGGCCCTGAGCTTAGTCCGCAGATTATAACGGGAAAAGTATTTTCGTCTCCGGGTTCCCCTTAGCCCAATATACCACCTTTGGTTGGGTGATATCCGGCCCATCGCCGCTGTAAATTTTTAATCTTATCATCATAGCTCTGTATTTTAGAATGTTTGATTTTTTTTTCTAAATACAAGATAAAACCTTTTATTGAATAACACTGTTATTGCAAGCTCGGCAATGTTTAAACCAAAACGGTATTCGTATATATATTTTGATATTTGAAATTTTCACTATTCAATTGAATAGTACTCAGTCAAGTTCCAAATTTATTCCTCTTTTAATCATTCTTGATTTTTCGGAGAGTTTTCTTGGACTTTGAGTAGTAAAATATCTAACGGTTTGGTTTATTCGTTCGTCCGGTACTTTGATATATTTTTTGTGCTTATTAAATCACTTTTTTGTGAGCCTTGAAAAAGATTTACCACGTATCCACACACAGCGATCTATTGTTAAAGTAAAAATCACTCAAATAAAGAATCCTTCATTTTATACACGTTAAACAATTGTTTTTTATTTCCTCCATCTTTACACGCTAACAATTTTCTTCTAAACATTATATCCAACACATATTTTTTCATATATTTTTGAAACTATCGTATAATATTTTAATTTAATTTCAATGTTTTAAAAACATGGTAATAGTTGGAGTATTCAGAAGGGTGTCTTAAGTGTCCTAAGTGTCATAATGTCTTAAAATTTTAACATAGTTTAAAAAATTTGTTGTTGTGGCTCAAAAAGAAAGGTCATAAAGTAATAAGACTTTCTCAGCTATGTTTATTATTTGTCATAACTACATGTAGAAATGCGTGAGAGTTTACCAAAGGAATTGAGAGAGAGAGAGAGTAAGCAATGTACAAAGGTGCTAAAACCAAAATACAAATAAGTACAATATTTATAACTAGACATACCAACGTACGGCACAATCGTCCGTATTCTAGAATCTAAATGTAAATAATTTTATTAAGATTCAAAGAAAATTTATCTAAACGTCATAAAAAATTCATTAAAACACAGCCATCCACATACTTACATACATATGCATAATTAAATAATAACTAAGCTAATTCAATAATATTGAACTATCTTCCTTTAAGTTCAAAACGCGCCAAAAGTGAGAAAACACACGCCATTTACAAAAAAAAAAAACGCACCAAATTTAGAATTTCTTTTTTTATTTTTATTTAATTAATTTTGCATAAGAAGTAAAATATTGAGGGTATTCATTTCAAATTCAAAATTTTTTTTTAATTTTTTTTCCGTGTTTGTTGTAAAAAATTACATTTTTTCATTTTTCTAACGAGGAAAAAACTGAAATGAATACCCTCATTATTTGTTTGTAAATGAGAAATTTTTTTAGATTAATTGAACTGTAGTGAATTTTAATCAGCAATATGTTCTTTTTCGGGCTTAAGATCAGAAATTTCAATTCTTATTGAATTAAATATTTTTTATTAATTAATGTGAGTTTCTAAAGAAGAGAAGAACAAGTAAACTAGACTTTTATTAGCTGGGGGAAATACCGATATTTTTCTGAGCAGCCACGCACTTAATCAGCATCCTAGTCTATATACTGGGGTATAACTTGTTATTAACATCAGGTATTTAACGTAAATTTTTAATGAAACGGAATATGAGAAATGATTGTTGTGTATAGAATTATTGATTTGCCTTTGGTAAATACATTTGTAAGTATCTGTATTCATTTTCTGTTTTTTCCATGGAAAAGGTAAATCTATAATTGTATACACAATCATTTCTCATATTCATATCAAAAATTAATTATTCCAAATTAATAAAGCTAATATTTTCATCCTTATTGTTATCAGAGTGTCATAAAAAAGATTTAATTTAAAATTGTGATGCTTTGTAAACATCATTACTATTAATATGGTAATTAACACTATCAGGAAGATGGTAAAAGTTTCACAACAAGATTTTTCCTGTTTTAACCCACTGTCGTGTTCAATTTGCGTTGGTGCCACCAAAAATTGAAAAACGCACCAAAATTTAAAAATATGGCACCACGCACCAACTGAGGAATTTTTCGCACAAAAAATTTCAAAAAGCACGCAAAATGGTGCGAAACGCACCATGTTGACAATGCTGATCATGGCTTTCATACAATAACAAATAAGAGAAAATTTTTTAGATCAAGAGAAATACAACACACACACAATCTCATGTTTTGTTACTTGTTTACTTGTAAGCTTATAAATGCGTGTGTAATATGTGTGCAAGCACTAGTAGCAACTTTAAACACTTCCCTGTCGGAAATTTGGCTAACTTTAAACTAACTTTAAGCGAACTATTTCGCAAGTAGTGCTGACTACACTTGGATTACTTCGCAATGTAATCAACTGACTATTTTAACATTGCGATGTCCTAGGCGGTAGTCAATTGGCTCACTCTTCATTACTTTCAGCTAACTTAAAGTTGACTTTTTTAAACCAACTTGTAGTCAGTAAATTAAAAAAAATTTCTGGGGCTCGAACATGTATCATCACAATTTGCGTATTCAACGCGCTACCACTCAGCTAAGCTACCATCTAAAATAACAACAGCAAAATGTTAACATAAAACTGAAATGAGTTTCAAAGTAGCTGAGAATAAGTTTGTTGGCTCTTATCAAATTCGACTACGTACTCAACTTGAGAATTAATTTTGGGTTTGTTCTGGATGACATGGCAGTTAGCTTTTAGTCAGTCTAAGAAAAGTTAACTATTTTTGTAGTCAACTACACATTCTCCGATAGGGTTATAGCTCCCAAAATACTAAACCGATTCTGCACATCTGTAGCGAAAACACTTTAAAATCATAGAAATCTTTTTAAAATCGGTGCAGTAGTACCAGCGTAAAATTGATTACAAAAAAAATGTTTGCCTATTAATTATATAGATAGGTAGATTGTAAATTATAAGTGTTGCCCACAGCAGTCATATTTTACGTTTTATTACTTTAAAACGTGTAAATTTATGAGTACCTTCTGAATACCCCAAATATTTTTATTTTTCATTATCAAAAACAACAAACATTTAAACAGCAATTCAAGTTGCATATCTGTAACCATTTTGGGACTTTCGAAAAATGAGTAAAAAAAAGTCATATTTCTGGAGTATTTCTCAGTAGCCATTGTACGGAAAATATTAACCTAAGAACACCAGGTGATATTGAAAATCTTAACGAAAATATTAAACAGGCTGCTGAACATGCCACTACTTATCATCCGCAGACTGGGTTTAATAGAATTTATTCTACAGACATTGAACGTCTTTTACGTGAAAAAAGGACAGCTAGAAGGGAATGGCAACAGCACAGATCACCCCAAAATAAAATTAGATTTAAAGAGTGCACTAGACGACTCCAATAGCTGCTGGCATATGAAAAAACTGTATGTCTTAAAAATTATCTGGAAAATCTTGATGCCACACCTGCATCTAATTACTCCTTGTGGCGAGCTGCTAGAAAGCTTAAAACACCCGTTGAATATAGACCACCTCTGCGCACTTCTACCGGAGGTTGGGCCAGAAGCGATACCCCAAACACAGATATGCAACTTGATTTGCTGTTTAACGAGCCATCAGGAACACTATTTCTATATAGTGCGATATATGCATGTACTAATATCCAATTTTCCACTGTGGCAAATAATCTTCTCCAGAAATATGATTTTTTTAAACTCATTTTTCGAAAGTCCCAAAATGGTTACAGATATGCAACTTGATTTGTTCTTTAAGGAGCCATCAAGAGCACCATTTACATATAGTGGGATATATGTACTCATCTCTTATTTCCTACAATGACCCATTTTCTTTCCAAAATAGGACCTTTTTAAAATTAATTTTCTGTGTTATTGATATATCTGTTATATATTCCATTAGTATAAATTCATTATTCAGAACTCGGACCATATTTTCCATTAATTTTTTGGTATATAGCATCAGTCCTGTTCCTGGATTTCGCTACCAAAATAATGATGTCTATTCTCAAATACGCGTCGACTTGGTGAAACTAACATGGAAAACAAAAACAAAATTGTGTAAATGTAAGAATATTGTTTTTGTTTCTCATACAAAATTAACCGTTTTTAAAAGAAAGAGTAACGCGTTGAAATTCTCACGTTTATTTCATTTAAGAAATACATGGCAAACAAAAACAATTTTTGAAAATTTGTTTTTGTTTGAATCTAAAGTTTCACTTCTTCGACGCGTTTTCCAGAATAGCCCCCAATGTTCCTTTATTGTACTAGGACTGTTAAGTGCTTAACAGTGCTCTGTTACCTTGAAACTGAGCTCTGTAAAATTTTTGGGTTTTTGTCTCTGCTAGTTAAATTTAAATTTATCTTCTTTGTAAAGCTTTTATTCAATTTGATGAAAGACAGATACGAATATGCTTTCTCATTCATAGTGTGCAAAAATCGCTATCACGAAAAAATTAATTGAATTTAGAGCTAATCACTACATAATTTCGAAATTGTAAATAGAGCTTTTTTATGTAGCATTAAGAACATTTATTTATTTATTTATTGGTACATATTCTACAAAGTAAATTTGCAGAATATGGTTGCACAAATATAGAAGACCATATCGTCCCCTCAATAAAACAATAGTGTATACGCATATACACCATTGTTTTTTTTATTGCATAATAAAAATTTACATAACTGATTCTGAATGTGGTCAAAATTTTATGAAATTCTACTTCCACAAGTGGGTCAAATAAAATAGCATAAGTGACATCATGGTACTTTGAATCCCATTTTTTTACAATCAAAGCACTTGTAAATTAATGAAATACCATCTACTAGTAGCTTGACCACAACTTAAAAATAGTGTAATAACACAAAAACTTCATTATCTCGAAATGACAAGAAAATTATACACTATTGTTTTATTGATTGTCCTTGATGTTTAACAGTATTCTTAAAAACGTTTTTGTAAAGACTATACCAGACCTATTAAGAACATTTTTCTAGAAATAACAGAGGACACATAAAAGAATATAATAACAAATATGATGAAGTTGAAGAAATCCAGAAGAACGAAGCACTACAAACATGAAGTTCATATTTATGGAAATTTAGCTAATAATAGTCCATTTTTAAAACTAAATTTTTAAATCTATTACCATTAACATTACTGAGGTGAAGGGCCATAATTTCAAAACATTTCCACTTAAATTTTATTCAAGTGTTATAATATTTCGACTATACCGGATGATTTAGTTTTATATATGTATGTTAGAGCAAAATAAAAAATACTTTGCTCAATTCAGTTTGAGGTGTTTTTAAAATTTTGTCATAAAGGGTATGACGTCAGATCTGTACACCCGAAAAGTATAAAAAGGAAAAATTTAATTGAAAAGTATTAATTTTTATAAAATATTTGGTGGTGTACAGAATTGAAGAATTATAAAAACTAAAAGTTTATGAAAAGAAAAAGTCGAGATCTAACAATTTTGTAATTACGGTGGAAGCAATTAATAAAATTTTAGAATCCACACAAGGGTCACAATCAACCGGCGCGTTGGTGGGTTTTCCGAGTTTTGATCCGGATCACTACCGCGTTGATATTCAGAAGTGGTGCACGGATATTGATGCAAGGGTACAACGAGACGGTTTGCAGAATTTTGACATTTTGCCTAGAATACAAGTTTCCCTGCTTGGGAGGGCAAAATTATGGTTCGACAAGTACGGCTATCAACTTTATAGCTGGCCGGATTTACGTGCTTCTTTGATACACGCTTTTTGTAATGGTACAGACATTATTACACAACTCAGGAAGGTTGCCAACTCAGAAAGCAATGAATATGCTTCCTATACGGAATTCGTAATGGAAAAGGTTTGCCAAATTAATCAGGTACCTTTAGAAATTCCAGAAGACAAAATGGTCAAAATTGTTATCGGATGCATTAGTGAGGTGAGTTTAAGAAATTCTCTTACGCTTGTTATGCCATCAACTGTGCAGAGTTTGATTAGTCATTTGTCTTCGATACGAGAAAAACCTTTGCGAAAGGTAGAAAATATAATACGCCGTTTGCAAGAGAATAAACCAGTATCCAGTATTGAAAAAGAAGACAAGTTTTCTAATCCATTGAAACGTAGGCGCGTAGAGGATGAGAAACGTTGCTATGGATGTGGCAAAAAGGGTCATATTAGAGCTCATTGCACAGAAAAACTAAAGACTACTAAACTAAAGAAAGTACTAAGCAAACCCATAGAAACCAAATTTAAGTGTTCTTTCTGTGGAAAATCTGGACACGAAGAATAAACCTGCTGGGCTAAACAAAGAGCTGACCGAAAGCAAATAAAGATTTCGTTGGTATCAGATAATTACACTCCAGTGGTTATCAAGGGAAAATTATATCATTGTCTTCTCGACACGGGATCTGATTGTTCGTTGATAAGATCCGATATTGCTGACAAAATATCTGCAAAAAGAAATACAAATTTACTGTATGTGCAAGGTATTAGGAGAGAACCTATTTTACTATCTGAGAGGTTTGAAACATTTGTAGAATTTGAAGATCTTATTGTTGAGGTTAGCCTTTATTTGATTGATGGAAAACATTTACAAAATGAAATTATTATTGGAAGAGACATTTTGAAAGATCCTACGATTACAATTACGGTTACTGCCAACGGATCGTACTTACATCGCAGTAAGTCAGCTTTTTGCCTCAAAAGCAAAAATATTGTTACCACAACTGGTAGTATGTCAAAGCCGCGTGCAAAGGAGCTGAATGTTATTTTGGATAAGTACTCCAAACACTATATAGCGGGATTTCCTACGGCAAGGGTAACCACAGGATCCCTAAGTATACGTTTAACGAAAGATGTCAATATTTTCTTTAGGCCGTATAGGATGGCGCACAGTGAGCGGCAGATAGCAAAAGGAATTGTTGCAGATTTGATGAATAATGGTATTATAAGAGAGAGTCACTCACAGTTTGCGAACCCAATGATTCTTGTCAAAAAGAAAAATGGACAGAATCGCCTTAGTGTAGATTTTAGAGCACTAAACAAAATAACTGTAAAGGATCGCTATCCTTTGCAGAGGATAGAAGATCAACTAGATGAATTGTCTGGGAATAAATATTTTACATCATTTGACTACTACTATTAAATACTTAGGACGAGAAGTATCTGGAGATGGTATACGACCAAGCAAAACCAAAATTGATGCGTTAGTGAGTTCCCCGACGCCAGGTAATGTTAAGCAAATACGTCAATTTATGGGGCTAGCGAATTATTTCCGAAAATTCGTACCGGAGTTTGCTGCAAAAACTGCCTGTATCATGGCATTGACTAAAAATAATACGGAATTTGTATGGAGTAATGAATGTCAAGCAGCAAAAGATTACATAGTAGAACAACTTACAACTCGACCATTATTAGTATTGTTTAATACTGATCTTCCAACAGAGCTGCATACGGATGCAAGTGCAAGCGGATATGGAGCTATCTTATTTCAGCGAGTTAATGGAAGATTGCATGTAGTTGCTTATTATAGTGAGGCAACTAAGTCATATGAAGCAAAATATCATAGTTATGAGTTGGAGACACTTGCGGTGGTAAATGCGATGAAACATTTTAGGCATTACCTAATCGGTGTTAAGTTCTTGTTGGTTACTGACTGTAACGCTTTAAAGGCAACAAAAGAAAAAAAGAATTTACTTCCTCGCGTCGCTCGTTGGTGGATTTTTCTTCAAGACTTTGAGTTTGAGATTGTATACCGAAAAGGGAAGACTTTACCACATGTAGATTACCTTAGTCGAAATGTGCCAACAAAATCTTGTTATCAAATTGAGAGTTTGTCAGAAACATGGGTACATATTAAGCAGCAAAATGATGCAGGTACATTAAAAATCATAGAGAAAATTAAAAGTAGTGATACCAACACAGTTCAAACTCAAAAACGGATTGTTATACAAGAAATTGGAAAATACTAACAAACTTTATGTACCCCAACAATGTCGATTGTCATTAATGAGACGTTTCCATGAAGAGAACTGTCATGTCGGATGGGAATAGACTCTTATGAAGATGCGAGAGCATTTTTGGATGCCGCATATGACTAAAAATGTCAGAAAATTTGTGAATTCTTGTTTAATCTGCTTGGTGACTAAAAGGCCGTCTGGAAAGAAACAGTGTGAACCTCACCCAATAGAAAAGAAGCCAATTCCATTCGATGTGGTTCATGCTGATTTTATGGGACCATTTGACGAAAAAGAATATCGTTATATTTTCATTTTGTTTGATGCCTTTACAAAATTTGCAGTTTAATTCCCTTGCAAAACTCTTACAGCTGCGGAAACTGTTCAAATGTTTTATAACTATGTAATACTATTTGGAGCTCCAGCCAAACTTGTAAGTGACCTAGGCACTAATTTTAATAGTGCTGAGTTTAAAAACTTCTGCATGTCGAAGTGAAACGTTATGTGGACACTATTACTAACTAATTGAGAACTAATTTAGATAAATGTGGCGAATGGACTGGTTATATCAGTCGTGTACAACTAGCTCTTAATACAACGGTTAATAAAACAACTGGATTTTCTCCGTTGAAGGTATTAACAGGTATATCGGGACGGACTCCAGATATTAGTGCATTTTTAGCAGAGCTCGAAATTGAGCCACAATTTGACGACGTAGAAGAAATACGAAAGCTTGCCAGTGAACGAGAAGAGTTAAATGCAACTCGAATGAAAATCAGATTTGATCAAAATAAATGCAAACCAACTCAATTAAAAATTGGACAAAAGGTTGTCTATTGTAGTAACCAGAGGCGCAAATCTAAGTTACAGCCGTATTATCGTGGTCCTTATGAAATAGTTGGTGTCCTTCCCAATGATCGATATAAGTTGAAGAAAGGAAACTGCAAAACTTTTACTGTTGCAGCAAGGGAGGTCATTCGGCCTTTAAATGAGAGTGAAGACGAGAAGGATGTTGGTAACTAATATAAGATAAAATTTTCTACAAAATTCTCTATTCAATAAGAATCGAATTCATGAGCAAGCTTAAAATTGCCTCTGAGTCATAACTTTAAGTTTATGTGTTGAAGTTTTGAACAAGCTTAAGATTGCCTCTGAGTCATAATTTTCAGTTTACAGTCAGAAAACAAATGATTGTTTTGAAAACAAGAAGCTCTGAATTCATCGAGAGCGATGATTTTACAGGATGGCCGTGTTAGAGCAAAAGAAAAAATACTTTGCTCAATTCAGTTTGAGGTGTTTTTTTTTCAAATTTTGTCATAAAGGGTATGACGTCAGATCTGTACACCTGAAAAGTATAAAAAGAAAAAATTGAATTGAAAAGTATTCATTTTTATAAAATATTTGGTGGTGTACAGAATTGAAAAATTATAAAAACTAAAAGTTTCTGAAAAGAAAAAGGTTTCTATCATGTATGTGTAAAATAAAATTCGTAAAAGTAAAAATTGAAATCGTTATCCTGTACATATGTATGTACATATAAACATACATAGTTATTGCATTTAGTGCGTTTGTTTTTTCTCTCAAAAAGTTGGCATCACTGGTAGGCATAGATAATTAAAAATTTATGCATTTTATTGCTGCCGAGTTTTAAATCTACCTCGATTTATCAAAGCTACAATATGTTACAAGAACTACAATAGCCAACCGTGAATACCGCTAATATAATTTTTCTTTGTTTATTTGAACTGTATAAATTGGTTGTAAATTATAGTTAAAAGTGACTTAGAATACTTAAGATTGTCCTCTAAGTAGACTTACAGCCGTATTCATAAAAAAAAGTTGATTGAGGTTTAAAAACCATATTAGTTAAAAAACATTTTAAGGCTAAATAAGGTTTTTTAAATATTTGTATTCATAATCAGTGTTTTAACTAAAAATCAATTAACTTGCTTTTTTAAAAATATCGTGGCAACACTATTTGCCACTTGCATCCTAGTTCTGCTAAACAACGATTATTAATTCACAAAGTACTCGTATCTGTATTTGTTTTTTGTCCATTTTTGGAAAAATATTGTTTTTATACAATAAAAAATGTGTTCCAACTCGTCAAAATTTAAAAAAATAAAAATAGATTACAGCGAATCTTTCTTAAAAGTGATTATTACATGATTTTTTTATTGCAGATTACGAAGCACTAGAATAACGAGTTCTATTTTATTTTTTGTGAGTTTTTATACATCACTATAATTATTATTTTTATTTTTCTTTCTTCTCTACATTGAGAAAAGACGAAATGGGAATGGAAAGCTGATTGCTCCTTCTCTGGTAAATATTTATTTGGAGTTCATTTGAAATTTCATCATGAGCTTCTAAAAAAATACAATTTTATTTTCTTCTTCTAAATAGCATTCACATGTACATATCTACGTACATACATACGTACACACATACATACATACAGGCAAAACTAAAAATGTAAACAAACACAAAGCAAAAATACAACAACGTCATCTTAAAATTGGTTTAAACATGGGGCCAGTCAATTTTAAAATTTGCTAATTTACGCAAGGTTTAAAAAACGGTTTTTAAGCTAAAATTCTATTATGAATACAATTTTAGCGAATATTGCTTAAACAACTTATGAAACGCTGTTTAAAATTTTTATGAATACGGCTGTTAGCATCTATCTGGTGGTCCTTTCTCCCCTACAATTGACCTCTAAGTACATATAGCGTCTTAGTTTGGAGAAAAATTTAAACTAATTTTTTTTACTACTTAATTCCACACTAAATCATGCTAAGGCCTCATAATCGACTTCCCAATTATATTTTTATTTATCTTTAAATGCAACATACATACATAAGCGCCGAATTCATTTTTTCAGTACAAAGTTGAGAGACATTTAAATGAATATTCTTTTGAATTTAAATTCACATAGTTACCATGTGATTTTCACAGATTGATTGAACAGTAATTTAAAAAAAACAAGTAAATTTAATAGAAATAAAATTTAAATTATAAAAAAATAATAATAATGAGTTCCGATGAAGAATATTAGTGACGCAGAGATTTCATTAATATTAAATAAAACTATTATGCGGAAACCACGAACTGTCCGTGCACGTCCCAACTATTTCAATATTTTCGGAGTCGAAGAACTTTATGAAAGATTACGAATGTCAAAGACGTCGGCATACAGTATTTTGGAGCTTATTGGTCCTCATATAAAAAATCCAACCAATTGGTAAGTTTAATATATGTACATATGGATACAAACATAAAGCCTAAAAATTCAACTAATTACAGGAATGACTCTGTTAGTGACGAGCATATGTTGCTCATAACTCTGAGGACGTATGCAACTGGTGGAATGCTAAGAACAATTGGGGATGTGCATGGCGTCTCAGCGACAACAGTTTCCAAAATTGTTGCCAATATTACTCACCACATAGCCTTACTGCGAAATCGCTTCATAGTATTTCCAAAAAGCCGCGAACAACTTTTGAAAAATAAGCAAATTTTCTATGACAGCAAAATTTACTAATGTTGTTGCCGCACTTGATTGCACTCATGTTAGGATACAATCTCCAGGTAAATTTAGATTCGAGTAACATTGTTACTACTTGAAGTAATCAAATATACAAAACTATTTATTTTGTAGGTGGAGAAGATGCTGAATTGTATAGAAATCGAAAAGGTTTTTTTTCTATAAATGTTCAGACGATGTGTGACGCACAATTAAAGATAATCGATATAGTTACTAGATGGCCAGGCTCTTCACACGACTCAAATATTCTACTCAATTCGAAAATATACTACAGATTTTGTAATAATGAATTTGCAGATGGCTGACAGTGGGTACCTCAACAAAAAATTTTATAATGACTCCATTAGCAAATGTGCACAATTCAGAAGAAAATCTGTATAATGAATTCCAAATACGGTCGCGTAACTGTATTGAAAGGAGTTATGGTGTTTGGAAGAGAAGTTTCGCCGCCACTGCCTTATGTATTACTTTCCCGTTTCTTTTTATACCCTTTACCAAAAAATGGTAAAAGGGTATATATAGGTTTGTCATTCCGTTTGTAATTTCTACAATATTAATAAGAGACACATAAAGTATATATATTCTGGATCCTTATGCATAGGGAAGACGAACAAGCGATGTCCGTCTGTCCGTCTGTCTGTACGTGAAATCGGTTTTCCCAAGCTCCCAGAACAGCTAGAGACTTCGTTCTTGGACTGGTGTGTCAGAAATTTTCCGAAAAATTTTCAGCAAAATCGGGCAGACGGTTTCAAAGCTGGAAAACTCAAACTCTATTTTCCCATAGAAAATAACTACCGAAAACAAGTTTTTATTACTTTTTTATTAAATTAACTTATTTTATACTTCGGTATAAATAAAATTGGTATTTATAAATAAAAAAATTTTAGAATTTAACAAAATAAAAAAACGTTTCCAGGGTTAGAAAACTTTAACTTTTTTCCTAATAATTATACATATTTCATGTTTTAGGAATAAGGCTATTTTCTCAGGAACGGTAAAAGCTACGGGTCTGAAATTTGGACAGTGTATGTAGAACTTTGGTCGCTACAACAAAAAATATATAAAACCTAAAAATTAAAGGGTGTTCCAAAATTAGTGACGAAAACTTTTAAAACCCTATGTAATATACATACAATTGTATGTATGTATGTACATATGTATATTGACACTTGAAATTTGTAAAATTAGTGTATTTTTATATAGGCTACAACAATTAACACTAAGATTTAAAAAATTTAAATTAAAGGGTGGTCCGACAGTTAATGAAATTTTCACTATGTAATTTTGGCAAATTGCTATATCTTGGAAACCGTAAGAGTTAAACTCTTGAAATTTTCAAAAACGGTAAAACTAAAAAATCCGGAAATTATAAAATCGCCAAAAATTTAAACAAATCGCCAAAACGAAAAAAATCGCCAAAATGAGAAAAAAACGCTTAAATTAAAAAAAAACGCCAAAAACCGAAAAAAAATCGCCAAAACGAGAAAAACTTGTCAAAACTAAAAATAAATTTCCAAAATGACAAAAAAACGTCAAAAACCGTTTCCAAAATGACAAAAAACGCCAAAAACCGCAAAAATCGCCAAAACAAACAAAAAATGCTTATATGAACAAAAATCGCAAAAAATTAAAAAAAATCGCCTAAATGAAAAAAAATCGCCTAAATGAATAAAAATCCCCAAAATCAAAAAAAGTCGCCAAAACGAAAATAAATCGCCAAAACGAGAAAAAAGTCAAAACAAAAAAAAATTCCCACAATGACAAAAATCCTCAAAAATCGCCATAACACAAAAATTTTATTGAACAAAAATCGCCAAAAATTAAAAAAAATCGCCTAAATGAAAAAAAGTTGCGAAAATCAAAAAAATCGCCAAAACGAAAATAAATCGCCAAAATTAAAATAACGCCAAAACCGAAAAAAAATCGCCAAAACAAAAAAAAAATTGCCTATATGAAAAAAATTCGCCAATAAATTAAAAAATCGCTTAAATGAAAAAAATCGTCAAAATCAAAAAAATCCGCCAAAAAGAAAAAAAAAATCAACAAAAACCAAAAAAAAAACGAGAAAAAAGTGCCAAAACTAAAAAAATTGTCAAAAAGAAATAAAAACGACAGAAACCGAAAAAATCGCTAGAACAAAAAAAAATTGTTTATATGAAAAAAAAAAATCGCCAAAATATATAAAAATCGCCTAAATGAAAAAAATTGTCAAAATCAAAAAAATTGCCAGAAGGAAAAAAAGTCGCCAAAAATAAAAAAAACGCCAAAAACGAAAAAAGTCGCCAAAACGAGTGAAAAAGTGTCAAAACTAAAAAAATTGCCACAAAAAAAATTTAAAAAAAAATATATATAAAAAATAAAAAAATCGCCTAAATGAAAAAAAAAATCGTCAAAATCAAAAAAATCGCCAGAGCGAATAAATCGCCAAAATTAAAAAGAAACGCCAAAAACCGAAAAAAATCGCCAAAACCAAAAAAAATTGCCTATATGAAAAAATATCGACAAAACTAAAAAAATCAGCAAAATAAAATAAATCGCCAAAAATTTAAAAAGCACCAAATTAAACATAATGCCAAAAACCTAAAAATTGCACTAGAGAAAAAAGTATGCATTTTTTCACAAAATTAATATGAACCATCCTATCAGTGGACACTGATAGGATGGTTCAGTGCGACACCTGCGACAATTGGTTTCATTTCGAATGCGTTAATGTGAACAGTGATGTCGCAAATATTGGCTGGAGTTGTGACCTCTGCGGCCGTCAACCTGCAGTTGTAATTAGTACACCAACTGCTCGTAATTCCCATACCAAAACTAACATGCGTTGTGTGGAACAAGCCGCTGGTACAACTCAAGTCAAATTACCTACACCATCTACGATGACTACGCTAAAACCTACCACTGTAACTGGAACTCAAGGCACAACATCTACCACTTTCAGCTACAATCCAGGCAATGTTTTAACATGGAGCAACACTTTTTTGCAATGTAATTCTTCAAGCTTCGCACGGGAACATAACCCCCCATCAAACGCAATAGAAGAAACTCAACAGCGGCAATCTAAAGAAAATTCATTCACGCTTGCTAGAAGAGGAAAAAGAACTACAAAAAGGTACCTGGAACGAAAATACGAAATCCTGGCACAAAACGAGGGTTATACACATACCGCGATTGGTATCTCACAAAATTTTTTACCAAATCAACCTACATCCTTACAATTAGCAGCAAGGCAGGCGATTCCAAAAGATCTTCGAATATTCGATGGAAGCCCAGAAGATTGGCCACTGTTTTTGAGTAGTTTTAATAACAGCACTGAAATCACGGGATACTCCTATGCTGAAAACCTTATACGTCTGCAAGCCTGCCTGCATGGAAAGGCAAAGGAATTGGTAAGAAGCAGATTATTTTTACCCTCCATGGTACCCGAAATTATACGAACTCTCGAAATGTGCTACGGCAGACCAGGGGGCAAATCACGGCACTCGAAATCGAGTGCACGTTCGTGTAGAGAATTATTTCGATGGCTACAATTTTTTCATCACGGTATTCGATCGTATTTTATGTTACCTACTACTATTTTTTACATTGCTGTTAGCATAAGACAATAAGAAAAACAAAACGAAAAACAAAACTTTATTTGTATTTGTTCTGGAAATGATTTTTCCCTTATTTATTTTTTTGCACTGCCTATTGGACAATTTTTGTATTGATATTCACTTTCCTTAAAAACAATTAAAATTAAATTAAATTATATTTTCTAAACTAATTGTTCGAAAATATCCGGAAAATACTTATATTTTGATTACATACTTCTTTCTTTTTCCCTTGTTTTGTTTCTTTGGTTTGTTTCGCGGCAAAAAGCTAAGAGTTTACTTGTTTTCGATAGTAGACTACCAATCAAGTGGAACTTCGAGTAGGTACGTTTCGTTAACGATTGCCGTGATCCACGTTAACAACATTTCGAAGACAAAGTACTCGATTTCGAATGCGGTGATTTGCCCCCAGAATACATCATCGAAAGTTTGATAGAAAAAACTCGTAAATTTCCACCACCGAAAGATGAATTGGAGAACTTCATAGAATATGCTCTCATGGTCAGAAATTTTTGTGCCACAATGGAAGCATGTTCTATGCAAGCCCACCTCAACAACCCTATGCTAGGTAAGGAACTTGTGGAAAAACTTCCGAATACTCAAAATTTAAACTGGGCAATGTACTCGAAGCACTACAACGAAATACCGATAGTTAAAGTTTTTAGTGATTGGATGTACGAAATTGCAATGGCAGCCAGTCAGGTAATATCTCCATCGATAAATAGACGCAACGTCTCTATGGACCTTCATATCACGGAGGCAAAAAAGAGTCCAACAGGCCAAACTACGACTTGTGCGATGTGCGATAGTGAAACTCACAAAATACAAAACTGTGAAGAGTTTAAAAACGCAACATTGGATGAAAAATGTTCTATAGTGAAATCAAAAAGACTTTGTCGACAGTGCCTCAATTTCCATCGTCGCAAGTGTTTCTTCAACAGGCTTTGTGGTATCGATAATTGTCTCGCTAAACATCATCAGCTGATGCATAAACAAAACAACACAGGGTCACCTGAACATCATACCATCTTTAACGAAAAGGAAAGTTTGGTTAACGCTCACAATAATATTAAAGATGATATTAATCTAATTTTCAGATTTATTCCTATACGTCTACATGGCAAGTATAAAACCCTGGACACATTCGCCTTTTTAGACGAGGGGTCGTCCGTGACGTTAATTGAACACGATATTTTTAAAGAACTAAGTCTAGAAGGTATCGAAGAGTCCTTGACTCTTAAATGGACTGGTCAAACTACTCGTAATGAAGAAGGATCAATACGATTTTCGGTTTTTGCGTCAGTTGTAGAAAGTAAAACACAATTTATGTTAAACGACGTGCATAATATTAAAAATCTTGACATACCAACTCAATCAATGAATTTGAATCAAATAGTTAAAAAATACCCCTAAAGGGTTTACCATTAAAATCATACGAAAATGCAAAACCAAAAATCTTAATCGGGGTAAACAATTGGAGAATTGATGTCGCACTAAAAATTCGCGAAGGTAGACGAAATCAACCAATAGCATCAAAAACGCGCTTAGGCTGGTCCTTGCAAGGTTGTACCCCAAAAAACACGACAGCAGTCTTCGTAAATCTACACACGTGTGAGTGTTAAAACCAATACCAAGCCTTACACGAACATATAAAAACCAACTTCTCAATTGAGACCTCCCCAGAAAAGAGTATATTGTCGCATGAAAACCAGAAAGCTCTAAAAATAATGGAAGACACATGCGGAAGAAAACAGGGACAGTATGAGATAGGCTTGCTATGGAAAAGTAACAGCCCCCAACTACCAGACAGCTATAACTCTGCGGTACATAGTCTTTTTTAAATTTATTGTGTAGGCATCTCTACACAATAAATTTAAAAAAGACAAAGATCTACGCATTACCTTGCAGAATCAAATAGACAAGCTTGTTAGCAAAGGCTATGCGAGGAAGTTATCTCAAGTAGAACTCGAAACACATTCCAATCCAGTTTGGTACTTGCCCATATTTGTTACGTTAAATCCAAAAAAGCCGGGGAAAGTACGTTTAGTCTGGGACGCAGCAGCGAAAGTTAATGGCACATCGCTCAACGACTTCTTAATGACTGGACCAGACATGCTAAGGTCACTTTTCGATATCTTGGTCGATTTTCGTGCAGTGGAAATAGCTGTTTGCGCAGACATCTCCGAAATGTTCCATCGCATAAATGTTCGCGATGAGGATATGCAGGCGCAGCGTTTTTTGTGGTACGATGACTTTCAAAGCCAAGAAACTCCAAGCGTGTATGTGATGCGAGCTCTCACCTTTGGTATATCATGCGCACCTTGTATAGCACATTTCATTCGTAACAAGAACGCAGATAAATTTGCTACAGATTATCGCCGTGCAGTGGAAGCAATCAAATTTCATCATTATGTAGACGATTTAATTGATAGCGTAGACACGTATGACGAAGCTTTACAACTTGCATCAAACGTCAAAGCTATTCACGCCGCAGCAGGTTTCAGCATGCATAACTGGACAACAAATTGTGCCACTTTGCAAAAGCTTTTCTGTATCGACAATAATAAAGATCAAGTCTCCCACGATTTCGGCGCCGTGGAAAAAATATTGGGAATATACTGGGAACCTCAGAACAACGTTTTCAAATATATTTGTAAATTTTCCAAGCTTAAAAGAGATGTATTTCGCGACGAAACAATACCAACGAAAAGAGAAGTTTTACAAGTATTAATGGCCCAATTTGACCCGCTTGGACTTCTGTCAGTCTGCACAATAAGTCTTAAAATCCTTCTTCAAGATATCTGGCGTTCAAAGATCAAATGGGACGATAAATTGATAACCGACTTATACAGTAAATGGTGTCAATGGAGATTAACATTGCCAGACATATCAAACGTTTCAATCCCACGCTACTACTCATGCCTTCTCCCAACCGCTAGCAATATTGAGTTACACATGTTTGTAGACGCCGGAGAATATGCCTATGCAACGGCATGTTACCTTCGAGTTCTATGCAACACTGATGTTGATGTATCACTTATAGCCGCCAAATGCAAGGTGGCACCATTAAACCCTATATCCATACCAAGAATGGAATTACAAGCCGCGGTTATCGGCGTAAGGTTAGCCTCAAAAATTCTTAATAGTAGACGTATTAAGTTCAACAGATGTTATTGGTGGACAGATTCAAAAACAGTGCTGAACTGGTTATCAATGGACCCTCGAAATTTTAAACCCTTCGTAATGCATCGTGTAGGTGAAATCTTAGAGACTACAAACCTCTCATAATGGAACTGGGTTCCATCGAAATCGAATCCTGCCGACGCAGCCACAAAAATCTCAAAGGTAAATAATAACCAATGGTTTAATGGAACCCAATTTTTGAAACACATAGAAGAAAACTGGCCCGCACTTCCAAACTCTAATCATCTAAAGCTAGATATCGAAAAAACCAGTAATGAAACATGTGAGCTGCGCCACAATGTCTTTCATATTTACAAAGAATATATATCGAACCCAGCATCAAGTATTTCCCATGCTGGAGAAAACTTTATAGAGCTATCGGAACATTTATACTCTTTATAAATCGGCTTAAATTGATCGCAAGTAAAAACGAACCACCAGCAGAAATGAGTTCTCATATGATTCAACAGTCAAAGAATATTTTGTACAAAATAGCCCAACATATTGAATTCGGAGAAGATATTGCAGACATCTGCAGAAACAAAAATTTAAGTAAAAATAGCAAAATAAAGGAACTTAATCCATTTCTAGACGAACACGGTGTTCTGCGAGGTGAAGAGAGAGCGCAGTCATTAAATTGGTACGTAAAGAATGTCAACGGTGTAAAAACACGTCAAGCTTACCCGTGATACCCCAGATGAGTACACTGCCATACGCCAGAATAGCTTACTTTGAAAGACTATTTACGTTCGTTGGTATCGACTTTTTCGGCCCCTATTATGTCATATTATGGGAAGGCACAAGGAGAAGAGATGGGGAGTGGTATTCACCTGCTTAACTGTTCGAGCAATACACGTAAAAATAGCGCACAGTTTAGATATGAACTCGTGTATAATGTGTATTTCTAATTTCATAAGCCGGCGTGGAATGCCCAGGGAAATTTTCACAGACGGTACCAACTTTAAGGCCACAGCGAAGGTCTTCAAAGAAGAGCAAAAACCCTTAAATCTAAGTGAATTTACCAATAAATTCGAAAAAATTAGGTGGTCATTTAACCCACCAGCTGCCCCCCCCATGGGAGGAGCTTGGGAACGAACGGTGAAGTCTATCAAAACGGTCCTAAATGCTGCATTGCCTAATTTCAAGTTCAATGACGAAAGTTTCAGAAGTGCCCTACATGAAGCCGAATTTATAATCAACTCACGACCTTTAACATTCGTTTCACTCGATACGGAAGACGATGAGCCCTTAACACCAAACCACCTTCTTTAGGCTCTTCTTAAGGCTACAAGCCTATTTGCTCAGATAGCACCTTACGTGATCGATGGAGGCAAACGCAAAGTTTCGCAGATTTTTTCTGGCGACGATGGGTTAAAGAATACGCAGCCAATTTACTACGCCGTGGAAAATGGTTTACTAACAAAAACCAGCCGCAGTGGGCGACGTAGTTATTTTAGTCGACGAAAATCTGCCCCGACACAACTTGCCGAAGGGTATAATCATAGAAACTTGCACTGCAAAGGACGGGAAAGTTCACCGAGTTAAAGTTAAAACATCAACTACTATTCTGGAAAGACTCATTACGAAAGTGGCTATTTTGGATGTCCGCGTCTAATTATAAGGTTAACTCATCGTTACCGATTCCTTTACGTGGGGGAGAATGTCGCCACCACTGCATTATGTATTACTTTCCCGTTCCTTTAATCTCTTTTATACTAATCATAAGAATATACTAAATAAATACATATGTACTTATATATAAAAGTTACAACATTTATAAGAATCACTCCGAGTAAAACCGTTCACGCGACGATACAAATTTTTTTAAAGCTTACTATTGGATTATTTAATGAATGAAGAATGTCGCCACCACTGCATTATGTATTACTTTCCCGTTCCTTTAATCTCTTTTATACTAATCATAAGAATATACTAAATAAATACATATGTATGTACTTATATGCATACATTATCTACTTTAATATCAAACATATACATATTTACTGCGTAAAAAGTTACAACATTTATAAGAATCACTCCGAGTAAAACCGTTCACGCGTCGATACAAATTTTTTTAAAGCTTACTATTGGATTATTTAATAAATGAAGTTTGCTATGAAAAATTGTATTTAATTTCACTCAAAGCTAAATAAATAAAATTAACAAGAAGATTCCCTATTTTGTCCTTAGGAATTCCCTTAAGGTTAACAAAACTAGAAACCATTACTGTGTCTACTGCTGTTTTAAAGTTCGTAAATAAAGTACCAAACAATGTTATATCAAGTAATTCAAATGGCAATACTACCCGACGCGATAAATAACTACTTTAAAAATTTAGTGTAAACTGCAAATAAAAGTCCAATCCGAAATACATTTTTAAAATTAAGGGTTTTATTCATATCAGTTCACTTTTTCTTAAAAAATTGATTTTAAAACGAAAAATAAAGCATAACTAAAGAAAAAATAACAAAACAAACATTTAACAATAAAAAAAATACTAAATGGCTAAAAAAATGTGACAATTCAACCAATTGAAGTATTCTCCTTATTAGACGTTGTTAAAAAAATATAAAAGTGTAATTGAGAATTTTGTTCTACGGAAGTACGGAAATATTAAGACGACGTTGTTTTGAAGAGTTCCATTTTCATTTTAATGAAATCAATTTATAATTGAAGCTGCTCCATCTCGAGATTATGCTTCTGCTTAAGCATCTTCATTTCAAGCTTCTTCCTCTCCAACTTAGATTCTGCAACATTTGCCCACGAATGTGTGGTAGTTTTTTTCTACTTAAGCTTTTTGTGCACAGGCTTCTTTAGCATTGTTGGCGTGCACTTTTCCCAAGATACAGCAGCTATAAATTAAAAATTACAAAAATAGTTGCGATTAAGAAATACATTTTAGGGCCATTATTATGACTTAACGATAAAGTTTCGGATAGTTATTCCTAACTTTAGCAAAACTGAACTATAAAGTGACCTTTAAAATTTTCCATTATTACAACTGTCCGATAAAATAAATAATAAAATGTTTGGTTGGTGGCAACATTTCTGTCGATATTGTGGATATTGTTTGTTAAAAATGATTAGTGGCAACTTGCTGTTGTTTATTTGTCAAATTACAAACATAATGAAAATATTTTTGTCAATTCTTTTGTTTTTTTATTATTCTTATGTGTTTTGTGTTGTATTGCTTTTGTTTTATGCCATATTTTGACCAAAAAAATTCGATTTTGTTTTATAAAGTAGAAAGTGTGGCAAGTGGCGAAAATGTGGCAACTTTAAATGACTATACCTCACAATAAAAGTTACAGGTAGGATCAACTTGTCTTTAGTTTATAGCTCACTTTTTGTTAAAATGAAGTTGTAATAATGAAAAAGTGTTTATCCATCCAATAACATCCTACTTTTAGCTAACGTCAAGTTATAATAATGGCCCTTAATCAATTCGAGAAATATAAACTTACGATCACTTTCTTTTTTTATTTAAATTTTTTTCCCTCCAATTTTCCACCTACTGCACCACTTTCGCTATCAGACTTGTAGCATTCGCCCACATATTCAATATCGGTGAACTCTACATCAAATATAAAGATGTGGATATGATATTAAAAGTTATAAAAACTAAAGTGCATACTTACCATTTTCGTCTGCATCGCAATCATATATGGACTGTTTTCCCAAAATTTGCGCCTCCTGGCAAATTTCCAAAATTGTCTGTTCTGTTTTGGTAGTTACACTTTGGTTTTGCAGTCGCCTTAACAGTTCCGTATTTTGTTTTCAGTACTTTATGACTGCGGAAAGTGTGAGTAAACGTACTATTAAACTCACGTTCTACACTCTTCCAATCATTAATTTTTTCCTCTGAGCATATTCTGTCCTTTTTTTTATTTACAATTACACTTTTATATTTTGTAACAGCTTCTAATAAAAAGTTTATTTCAATTGAAGTAAAATTTGGGCTTCTTCTTTCCATTAAAAAATTTTACTACCACTTTTTTTATTTACATTAAACATCTGTTTTCTTTTAGAACTATCGATAATTATTTGACATTTCAAAGTGCTACCATACTTTCATAGTATTTAAATCAACATTAAATTTTATGACTGAAAAAATTAAGCTACATTTAAGTGCCACTTAAATTTAAGTGGCAGTTAGCATTGGGAAGTCGATTATTGGGCCTACGTGTACTTTAAACATATAAAAAGAGAGGTTATTTAAACTTGACAAATTATGCTAAGTATATTTTTGCTTACAACTTTTGATAGAATAGTCCGATTACTATCAAAAATTTCACAGAATCTAAGTTAATAAATAATAAATTCAGAAATGATATTCCCAGCATAACATGCTATGTCGACTTAGCGTTATAATTTTATTTATGGAATGGGACCGTCGATTATATGTATGTGTGTTTGTTTAATTTTTTTCTTTCAGGAAATTTACAACAAAAGACGGAAAATATATTCAAAAATGTATAACTTAAAAAGACTGTCGCGTCAGATCCTGTAATCTTGGGGGGGGGGGGGGTTATTATGTAATTCAATTCGAAGCGGAAACTGTTCGAATTTGTATGTTATTAACATTACAATTCGAACACATTTCCGTTCGAATCAGGAAGAAAAGAAAATTTTTAAATGCTTATGTTAGTATTATAAAATAATATTTATTCTTTTTCTAGTTGTCGATGCAGAGGCGAAATTTGGTGTTGAAAATTTTAGAGGCAAAGGAATATCAGCTAATGAGTTCGACATAAGTATATTGGATAAAATGCTCTTAATATAGATTCCAACAAATGCTGGAATCTAAATCAAGCTTAGATATTTTAAATGAATGGGCAGAATATTCAATACCTTCTGGATTCCAACTGGTAAGATCTGGAATTAAAACACGGTTTGCTTCCATGTTTTATATACATACATATGTATGTTTGTACTTATCATAACTATCAGACTGATATTGACATCACCTTAATATATGAAAATGCCAAGGAAATGTTTCCCATATGGGACTCCTATCACGAAAAAATTCTTAAATTGCTGACCAGAAAAATTACTAGCGCTTTTGTTTCCCAACAGTTATTTAGCTTCGTGTTCTCAAGGAGATTACATACATATATAAATTCTTTTTATTACGTTCTTGAAAATAACTTTCTTCCTTTTTTAAGAATCAACAACTTCTGAAATTATTTGTTTCCACCGCAGCAAAAAGTGTTGACGAGTGATGATGGCGCCAAAATAAGGAAAAAGTATTCAGTGCAGGACTCGCAGGAATCCTTGGCGGTTATTGCCAGTTCTTAACAAGAACTTGAAATGAAGCTTAATTTATTAAAACTTCAAAAGTCCAATATTCAGCACAGACTGTTGATTATTGACAGTGTTTTAGATGTGCAAGAATTATTAGTGTATTTTGATATCCAATGTAATGCCAATGAAAAATTTAAACAATAAAATAAGAGAGATAATTAATGAGGAAGTAGTTATATTTGGACACAAACCAAACAAAACAACAAATACACTGTTCACAAATCTAAAAACAAAAATAAATAAAAAAGACCAAAGCAATGTGGTATATGAAATAAAATGTAATGGAAACGCAAACGAAAGCTGTAAACAAGTTTATATAGGTACAACAAAAAGGAATCTGGGCGTAAGAGTAGCTGAACATGAAAGTGATATTAAAAAAGGACGACAATCTACTGCATTAGCTCAACATTGTTTGGATTATTCTCACACAGCTGATCTGGAAAATGTGAAAATACTGCACAAAGAAAGAAAATACCACAAAAGATACACTTTGGAAAGCTTAAGTATTCAACAAAAAAATGGACGTAGCAATGAACAACAAGACTGACAAAGACAAAACTAATGCTGCTTATAACATTGTATTAATTTAAGTTTTAATGTAGTTCCAGCTGTGATATTAGAACGTTAAGAAAAAGCTTTATACTGTGATATTTACATTTTTGATTATTTTTGCAATTAATTTTAAATTATGTGTTTTATGTTGTATGTTGTCATGTCGCGTAAAATAACATTATTGAAACTTAAATGCAAATTTTATTAGAAGATAGTATATGTAAGTTAAAGCAAAATATTAATTGTTTTATTATTATTGTTGTTATTGCATTAAAATTGTTCTTTTATTTATCAATGTTACCAGATTTCTATAAATATAGTATCCCTGAAGATGTTGGAAAATCCCAACGAAACGTCGGATATGAATAAATGAAATAAAATTTTTCTTTTATTTGCATTTGAATCAATTTGAATGACCTTGGAAGCCTGAATAGAGTAATTCTATAAAAACGCATTATATTTTATATAAAAGGTCGAATAATTAATTATATATACATACATAGAAAAATTTTTCAATTCAGACAAAAGTGTGTCAAGTTAAAGAGTAGACAATAATGTTGGATTCTATGACATTGTCTATTAGTTGTATTAGAAACTGTTTAAATTTGATTTAAAAAAAGTGTCTGGATCAATATTTTTCCATTAGTGTTTGTTGGTTACGCTTTCTTGGGCAAATGTTTGACAAGTGTAACCGTAGCTTTATCAACATTTCTGACGTTGTTGATTTCAACTCTCCTAAACTCTATGCCTATGAACGATGCAAAATAAATAAGTATGATTCGCAATGCGCATACGAACATTGAAGTTCTTATTATGAGGTTGTGTGTTTGTTTTTTGTTGATTTTTTTTTCGTTTTTTTTTGGTGCAGGAATTGAAAGACAACCCTATTTACTACTATTGTATACTACTTTCAAACTGTTTAATGCCAGACTTTTCAAACTGGAACCAGAGTGCCGAACATCAATCGGCTTCTTATGCAAATGAATACACATGCGCGAATACATTTCTCTCGGTTTTCTCTCAGTGGCCAGTTCTGGTTTAATGACTAAACTTTTAAATAAACATACATACATGAGTTAAATGACATAAATCAATGTGAGTAGTACAAGTATTTTCCTGAAATTACTAATCAAACTGAGGTGCTTTGTAAGAGTGAGTGTGGTATGAATATGAATGTCGACGTCACATTTAAATTTATTTCAACCTATATTTACAAATCAATCTTATTTAAAAGATGGGAACCGTTTTTGGAAGATACATAGAGATTTTGGTTGAAAGCAGTGTGCACAATGTCCATAATATTATAAATTTCTAAAATAAAATCTTGATTTTATTTGAGTAATCACTTCGACATAAAATTTTCTACAGTTTTCAAGTATGATAATCCTTTCGAAATTGGAACACAATGCTAAATATTCATTTGCTGCAATACCAATATAAATTTCATTAACATTTAAAAAATATTTTTGTCTGTATTGTTAATTTTCCATAAGATGCTATACTTTAAAACGTTCATATTTATATATGTAATTTTAATAGAATGTTTGTAAAATTCGTGAAATTTCAGCTTTAAGTTGAAAGATATTACCTACATATGCACTTCTTTTTTCATGGTAAGTGTTGAAAAAACGAAATAAATGAAAACAAAAATGATTTAAAAAATAGTGTTATAAAACAAAAGAATTTCAAATTACCCGTGAAATACACCTGAGAGCAATTACCCACGCGGTACACATGCACATACAAATTACACCCGATTCGGCAACACTGAGATCACATCACGAGACGAGCAAATAAAAAACTCTTATTAGCTGGCGCTTCGAGGTTACCCGTATTATTGTGTCATGGTTTTGCTTAATACCTCTTCTCTTAGGAACAATCAAAGTTTTTATCAGATATTTAATAAGTTTTTAAAATAATAAAAAACCCAAATTGCAAAATTATTCCTTGCTAAAATTTTTGATATATTAAAAAGATTTTCATATGAATTTGAATGAAGTTTACTTTTAAAAACAACACAGCCAAACGAATTTTGCTAAGTAATAAAGAAGTTATGTGCTAACAATTAAAAAGTTATGGTTAAAATTAAAAAAAAATCAAGTCAAATAACTTGGAAGCTGTGAGATATAAAATGGTGCTCTAAGCATGTTTTATTTCTGTTTCCTAATGTTGATTGTCCCGTTGATTAAGATCGGTCCATATTTACAAAAGTTACAAGCTCCAAAAAATTTTCGACACCCGCACCTTCCAACTTCAACGCTCTTAGGAGCAACCCTGTTTTAAAACAGGGTTCTTTCAAATATACTGACTCAAAAGTTCAAAACTTCTTTTTTTTTCAAAACAGTTGGTTTCATTGAAATCGGTTGACTAGTTCAAGATTTGCGGACTTTTTACCACTTTTTTAAATTTAACGCCACAGTGCGCACGAATGAATAGTTGCAATTTGCATGTCGATCGATATTTAGCTCTGTTGAATTTTCCTTTCAGTGCGGAGTCAATAATACCGCCCACTATTTTGATTCGTAAAGCAAATATGGACCGAAGAACAACATTCACGTCATCGTAATTATTAAATATTATTCACTTCATCCCTTACAATTATTTTGTGTATTTTTTTAAACTATTACTTCTTATACCGAGGAAGTTGCTACACATACCTTGGCTATTTGGCTGATTTTATTTTTAATAAGAATACAAAAAATATATATTCTGAAAACACTGCATCGAAAAGCTAAAAATTGTATTCTTCCATTGTGTTTTTCTAAATTAAATTTTTTAGAATTATGAAAAAAAAAATTATCTTACCTTGCAGCTTTTCTGATACGGTCGTTGTCCTCCTTTGAATTATAAATTATAGTTAAAATGCATTTTGCATATTCAACTGCATCAACAGCTAAAAATCCATTTTGACTTCCTTCGGATGTTTCTATAATATCTAACAAAGGTCCACCTGATTTGTGAGCCACCATTATAATACCGGCTGCCATACATTCAACAACACCAATACCGAAGTGTTCATTCCACATTGTGTGAATCCCAATACTAGCTTTCTTATATAGTTCTAATAATTCATGATATGGAACATTAACTTTAAAATCGACACTGTTTTCCAATGACAAATGTTTTGCCAAGTCTTGCATATTTTTCAGTCGTTCATAATCAGACTCATTGCGACATGATCCGACAACAAGTAATTTTATTTTGTTCCACAAATCCTCGTTATGGTTCAATAAAGTACGCAGTTCATACATGGCCTGTAATTGAAGTGGGTGATCTTTTTCTGGTCGAAATTGTCCCACTGATAAAATAATTATTTCATCTACGTTTTCGCATCGCTGCAAACTTTTCATATGATTTACTTCACATGGAGGATACACACGATGTGTCTTAAAAGGAACGTCCCATAAATCCAAAATGTGATTCTCCGTCCAAGAAGAGTTTACCATAACTGTCTCAGAACTCTTTCCAACCCAACTGTAAAACTAAGAAAAAGAAATAAGATTATGGTATTATATATGTACATAGAAGTAAGCTGTTATTTTTTAAAGTGGTATAAGTCCACTTCTTAAAAAATTAGTTAACTTTTATTATTGTTCAAACTTCATTTGTTTCTATATTTATGATTTGATTAGGCTAAATTTCTTAATGAACAAATAACACCAAAGTTAATTGTAAATATTCTGACAAACATTACTAGAACGGAACAACTAGCTGTTTTCGAAGTTCAATGCACGTTCATCATCATTGTTCTTTGTGATTGGTCCACAGTGTGTGGGGTCAATTGATGTAGATTTCTGCTTTATATACTCAGCTTTTCATTGCAAATGGAATATGTCAATTGTTTTGATTAAATTACAATTTGCTGAGAGATGTTTTTGTTGTTCCGTTCTACTTAGAGCTGCAAAACTATCGATGGTACTATCGATAGTATCGATAGTTTTATTTTAAGTGAACTATCGATATTATTTTTTTTCGATAGCAATACTATCGACCAAAACACGCTACTGAAAAATTAAAAAAAATCAATAAAAACATTATGACGGCGACTGTGAAATAAAAAATGCAATATTAAAATTTCGCCGCTTGTAATGCTTTATAATAATGGTTATCATTACATTTGTATATACGGGTTATAATTTTTGGCATGTTTTGCAAATATCAAAATTTGACAGGTGGTGCTGAATAGTCCATGGAAAAATAAGAATCGCACCAAATGCGATGAAGTTTGGAGTTAGAATTTTTTTGATTGCAGTATTTAAGATAATTTTTCTAAATTTAATCACTGTTTGTATCAATGCCGGCATATATACAGAATGCAATTTTTACTTTAATATCTAGGGAGGTATTGAAATATATATCACGTTAATAACATTTAAACTTTTTCGCTCATCATTATTAAAACCAATTTGAAAGGTTTTAGAAGTTCATTAGGTGCGGAAGGTTATTATTTCCAACTGTCCTAAGACATACATTGTATTTAAATGTGAAAATATTCCAATTAGTTTTGTTTTTTTTTTCAACATAAGATCACAGAATACACAGAAGTGAAGAAAGTGACAGTTAAAAACAGTTCCAATCAGGTTGTTTTTAAAACTCGTGGAAAAAAGAGAAAATTATAGTGTATTTGTACTGTAGTGTATTACTACTTACCAATTAACACAGCTAATAAAAATTTATTTCACTAGAAAGAAGTATCAAAACAAAAACGCTGACAAAATTTGAGGGAAAACGAGACAAATCGAAAAATATTCTTATCTTACGTCTCGTGAAAGTTCTGTATGATTTTTGATGCTTTAACACATGAATAAATTTGGCGGCTGTTAAATTTGGCTAATTCTAGTTGACTGTCTCCGCATTCACATATTCCTGATTTGCAAAACAACGTCGTAATTTAAACAAAGTTGTTTTTGTGTTAATACTCTCACCTCTGGGAAATTGTTTGTTATAGATTCCCATTAAAAACTAGCTAACATATTTTTTTAGCTATGACATTTTTCCAGCAATTTAGCAATATATAAATGTGTCTATAAGTAATAAAATGTGATTTCCATATGGGCATTTCCACAGAAAAGTCCACTTTTTGTCACGTTACGTCACCATGCAATTTAGCTTGTATTTTAGAGCTATGCTGTTCGATTGCTTTCTAGTTTTTACCGAATGTAGACTTAATTGCGCTCTACACCGACATGCAAAAAATTATATGAAACAATACTTTTTCTTTGCAAAACATACATCACGTATCGTACCGTGATTAAAGGTGGACTTTTCTATGGAAATGCCCATATGTTATGTAAATATTTTTTAGCTAACGAGAATAGCTTCAGTAATGATGAAAGATTTTTTACTTTTTATTCGTTCTGATTTATTTCTTATTGATCTATGTTTTGTTTCCATTTTTGTTTATTTTTTTATTATATAACTATGTGTGTTTTGTTTGTTTTTTCGTTAAAGTTAAGTTTTGAAAAAATCTACTTTATTTTTACTTTAAGGAATGATTAAAGAATTTCTGATTTTATGTTAAAAATATACACAATTGACAAGTTTACAAGTATCAAAAACTATCGATAGTATCGATTGCATCAAAAAATACTATCGAAACTATCGAATGGAGCCACTATCGATAGTTTTGCAGCTCTAGTTCTACTAGCGTTTGTCAGAATATTTGCAATTAACTTTGGTGTTATTTGTTCATTAATAATTAGCACATGTAATTTGGCTTACAGAGCGATACGAAGTTTAGCCTAATTAAATCATAAAAAAATTAGTTGACGTTAGATTTAATTAGGTATAGATACCTTCTATCCATATTTATTATCACCTTTTCAATGAAGTGGTCATATAAGGTGGGTTCACTTACTTTCGTAGTAGAAACTCGCAAAGAGAGAGCAAGGCAGAAATTTCCAAATTACCCAGATACGAAAAATTAAATTAACGCTTTACTTTTAAAAAATTTTCAAAAAAAATTTATTCCCGTCAGAACCATGGATGGAAATCATGATTCAATTGTAACTTTTCTAATGTATGTATATTGGATAATTATTTTTGATAATATTTTATATAACAAAATTTTTAAAAATCGCCATACTTTACACATTTTCATGTATTATTTACTATTTTTAAGAATTTTTCATTATTTTTTAAATTTATTCTATTAACAAATACAAAAAACACATTTTCAATAAAATTGAATTTATGTGGCTTAATGAAAGAAAAACAATAAATTAAAAATATGATTTTTTTTGCATACGTATACACGTTTTTTAACAAAGAAATTCGCAGTTTTGAGTTTTCCTTTTTCAGATATTTTTTAAATAATTAATTTGAAAACAAAACACACAACAGGTTGTTGAATAATTCTTGCAAGTAAAAATTTTACTAGCAATAATTTGTAAGAATTGTTTGTCTCTCCTTAGTAAGGAAACGTTGTCTCTACTCCGGGAGAGGCAAGATATGGTTTACTACGAGTTTCTGTGCATCATACTACGCAGCTATCGGGGTATTGACAAACCCGATCCCGAAAACCCCGTTGCAACAGAGGTGTCGTAAGGGATATACGTATATTGATAAAAAAAAAGCCAATGCCATAGTTGAACCTGCGGATTCAGTCGCTTCGGGGTGCTTCCAAACAGGCTCTTGTCTGATTGGGGACCTCTTGGATAGACTTGACTTCCTAGATGATGAAAACGGTTTGGACCCAAACCCATTAGACGCAGACATCGGTGTCAACTATGACCCTGATATCTGAGAATGGCGAAGTTAATTCTAATTAACCTTCACCACTCGAAGGCAGCCTTAGCTGCTTTAACAAACCGAATTTTAGGAGGTGTGGACATTGCGCCTATCCAAGAACCATGGACTACCAATGGTAAAATTCTTGGACTCAGCGCAAAAGGATACAGACTAGTGTATGTAAATAAATCAGGTAACAATGACAAGAACATTGATCCTGTCTTATGGTGAAACCCAACTTTAATGTCTTCATTCTGTCTAATTTTAGTGATGAAGATACTCTCATGTGGACCCCACCAAGCATTCTGGTCCAAAAGCCAGTAAAGGAAGCGAAAACGTGCGGTATTCCTATTATAATAGGCACTGACGCAAACGCACATCACCAGATCTGGGGCAGCTCAGATACGAATGATAGAGGTGAGTGCATTTTTTATTTTATTATGGATAACAATTTGGTAGTACTGAATCAAGGTTCGGAACCAACTTTCGTAGTCTCTAATAGGCAGGAGGTATTAGACATAACTCTAATCAATTCGAGGCACGCTTATTTAACAAATAACATAACATAACATAACATAAGTAGATAACAAATGCGTTTAAAGAAGTTACCGGTTTATCCTGTAAGGCAAAAATAGGAGACTACCTTGGTGGTCTGATAGTATTGCAGATACTTGTAAGAACTGCAGAAAACTCTTAAATGCAGTCTCATTAAATAAATTCAAAATCGAAGTCAAGAACGCAAAATGCAAAGCTTGAAGATTTCTGCATAAAATCCTAGCGAAAAACCCGTCGATACCCAGCTACATCCAGTACAATGATGGAAACTGGACAACGAATAGTAACGGATCTCTAGAGGTCCTAATGGACACCCATTTTTCGGGCTATCAACCCTGTGGTGATATTCGACCAATATACACGTCTCATGCTAAGGCACAAATATTCATAGTCATTACTGTGGAGAAAGTGAAATGGGCCTTAAAAGCTTCCATCCACTTAAATCTCCAGGTCCGGATGATATCACTCCTGCGGTCTGCAACATAATGCCGATCTAGTAATCCCATGGTTACTTGTAATATTCAAGGCATGCATGCCATGGTCATATATTCCAATTGTATGGAATAAATTTAATGTGATCTTTATACCCAAAGGCAAGGCGAAGGATTTTAGACCTATCAGTTTAACTTCATTTCTTCTGATAACCCCTGAGAGAATAATGGATGTCTATATTAGAACACTTATTGATAACTCTCAACTCTCGGCCTCTCAACACGCATATACCAAGAACAAATCGGTTGAGACCGCCTTACATTCGCTTGTAGGATGCATAGAGAAGTTACTCGAGCATAAAAATTATACCATGGATATTAAAGGTGCCTTTAATATTGATCCGATGGCAATCATTCAGTCTCGCAGAGAGCTGGAGGTTGACAGGGAGATTTATCAGCTCATTGAAAATTTGCTACTACGCAGAATCATCACTTCCACCATGGAAACAGCTACCATCACAAGGCAGGCCCACAAAGGTACACCGCAGGGTGGTGTGGGTAACCCCTATTGTGGAACGTGACAGTCAATAATCTGATCAAAACATTGGAATCACGTAGCGGCCTCTGTGTCAACCCGGACAAAACGGAATTAGTACTTTTTCCAGGAGATACAAAGTGCCCAACTTCAACCACCTAAAGCTAAATGGCATTACACTAACCCTGTCGGATAAAGCCAAATATTTGGGTGTTGTCCTCGATAGCAAGCTTTCCTGGAGGGAAAATCTTCAGGCAAGAGTAGCGAAAGCCACAACGGCAATCTACGTCTGTAGAAATGCAATCGGCCCTACCTGGGGAATAAATCCTAAGGGAGTCGGTTGGATACTAGAGATGATTATAAAACCTATTTACTTTATGGAATTTCGGTCTTGTGGAAAGCACTCGATTCAGTAAGTAATCAGTCCCGTATAGAGGGAATTCTCCTAAAAATGGCTTTTATTTTAACAGGTACTCCAAGATCAAGGCCAACAAAAGCGCTTTTCGTTATGTTGGGTTGGCTTTCAGTGGACTTAACGGCTAGAAGGCTAGATCTACGTACCGCCGTCATACTAAACGCAATAGGCGCATGGAACCACCGACTTTGGGGGCATGCAATAATTTTATATATAGTGGATAACATACAAGATCTTATCGACTACAGCATTCCGAAACCCTACTTCAAAAGGAATTTTCAAATATCATTGACAGAAGGAGGTTCCCCACTGAACGGAGCCATGCAGGTCTTCGCAGACCGTTCAAAAAACGAGGAGGGTTGGTGGGGGCGTTTATATTCCAAAATACGGAATTGAAATGTCCTTCAGACTCCCGGAAGAATGTAGTATATTACAGGCAGAGTTATCTGCCATTAAAAGAGCGATACACTGGCTAAGGTTCTATCGGATTTAAAAGAGAGATATCCATACTATAACTGACAGTCCCTCATAGGAGTGTACACCACATCCTCTCTTATCCAAGAATGATGGATGGACTCTCGTTAAACTGGGTGCATGGACACGGGACTATTTCAGGAAACATACTTGCGGATGACCCAGCATACTAAAAGAAGCCGATATCGACTATCTTTGTGATCTCCTACTGTCATCCTGCTGAAGACGTTTCGATGTTACCTTTCTTGAATTAGGGTAATGAGTCCACCTGTGTAATAGCGAGAACCCTCTGGCTTCGCCTGGACTGTCGTAGAACGAAAAATATGAACTTCAATAGGAATCACTTGAGGAACATCGTGAAAACGTTGACCGGTCACTGGGCCTTCGGAACCCATGCTAAACGTATGGGTCTTCGGTATAATGACTGCTGCTACAGTTGCAATAATGGGGAAGAGGAGGAAAGTATCCTGCATCTCCTGAGTCTTTGTCCCACTCTGGAGGATCTCCGTCTGCACCTGCTTGGCAGAATATCCTTCGGATGCTTATCCGAGTTATCGGAAATTGGGCTCAAAAACCTGAGCCTCTATATTAGGAATAGTGGCTGTTACAATCGCTGACCCGCCTAACCAAATTTCTTGACCCACTCTCACCTCACACCTCCCTGAACAAGTTTTATCTCTTTTATCTCTACTTCAACCCCTATCATCCTCCTCTTGTTCTCTCTATCTTATTTCAACTTAGAGCTAGAACAAAAGTATTATAATGTTGCACCCAAGTGAGCTGGACTCTAATTTTCCACTTTTCCTTGCCAGCAGCCTGCTAACCTAACCTAACCCATATTTTTGTCTCTCAATTTTTCTCTCTCTTTTGACGCTATCTTCTTGAAAAGTTTTTGAGTTAATGAACAATTTCCAGTAATAATTGTTTCGAATTCGTAAAAATTTTTATTAAATGAATAATAAATAATAAACAAATTTATTTAAGCCAGGTACCGTACCGGTTATAAGTTTCATTTTAAAAATTACTTTTTAATAATTATTTCTTATTTTTTATTTCTCAGAAAATAAAAGTTATTTCCTAATTTTTATTTATTCCTCACAAAATAACGGTTACTTTTTTTAATTTTTTTTTGCTTAAAAACTGTAGAAAGCGCATTTATTGCATAAAAATTTAATGTATAGCCAGTCTGTAAAAAAAACTCTTATATTTTAAATTTAATTTCCTTTTTTTATAGTTTATTCAGTTTAAAAATAATTTTTTTTTTTGAGCAAAATAAAAAAGATCAAATAGTAAGATAAAAAAAACACTGTTATTTGGTGAGGTATAAATAAAACTCGCAAAATAACTGTTATTTTCTGAGGAATAAATAAAAATCAAAAAATAACACTAGCAAGAAATTTTTAAATTTTTGCCATAACCTCAAAAATTAGATGTTTTCTTAGTTAATTTAGGGTCGCTGAACACATATATGGCATTTATTTATTTTTCTTAAGAAACGTTTTCGAGATATTCGCGAAAAATGTTTTTCGGCCATTTTTTTCGCGTGATGTGTGCCATGTGGCACCATCTTGCTGAAACCGCCTGTTAGCCAAGTCCAACTCTTCCATTTTGGGAAAGGGGAGGGGGGCGGAAGTAGCAGAGGCCCAATTGCTGAAAGTAGCACCGAATCGATAATTCACGTTCACCACTGGCGGATACTGCTGCGATATTTTCCTCTGTCCGCACTCTACGTATGCGTGTTGGTGGTTTAATGTTTTTGGGGTATTGTTTTAAAGGCAACTAACAATGTTCTAGTTATTATTAAAATTTAATATTAGTTTATTTAATTTACTAAAGGAAAAATAATGAAGGCGTGTTCACGTGTAGACGATTTGCAAAAGAGAGACATGAAGGATCTTTCGCCAAAGTTAAAATATAAAAAGGAACATATATTATATATATTTAATAACATATATAATTTAATAATAATTTGGTGCGAAATTTAATAACAAGATTCTGAATAGCCACCTCAGAAGATCACCCAAACTGACCATAAAATGGCAGAACTGCAAGGATGCACTTTCTTAACCGATCATGAATTTTGATTATAAAATTTCATAATCTGCAAGCGTTGTTCACTTGCAAGTCGATTCATGGTTAAATTATAAACCAAACTGAACATCTTTATCAGTAACATGATACACGAAAACAGCTGAGTTGCCAAAAATAAAGGTGCTAAAAAAACAGCCTTTATTTGTAAATTAAATTAAGTCTTAATAAACTTGGTTATTCGTATATTTAAATATCTCCATGTTAGTAATTTTTCCGTTTGATTAAAGCAAATGTTCATATAAAAATATGGACTTAAATTTAATCTTGTTTTCATTTCTTATAATATGATATTTTTTAATGTGACATAATTTCATTTGGAGTTAAAAAAATTATTTATAATTAGGGAAGTAACGATACGCCGTTTTGCCGATCCGATACCGATATTCAAAAAGAAATATCGACGATACCGATTCCGATACGCATATTGAATTTGAATTCATTTTTAACAAAAAAAATTGTTTTTTGTAATACATACATGATTTAGCATTGAGAGAACATTTAATTAAAATTGAATTCTTTGTTCAAAACAATTGAATTGTTTGTTCAAAACAGCTCTAAAAATTTAAGAAGTATCGCCGTATCTACAGTAAAATATCGACGATATCGGCAAATCAGAAATATCGCCGATATATCGGAATCTGTATTCGTATTCGTTACTTCCCTATTTATAATTATAATGATTAATTTTCCATTATAAAATTTAAATGGTGTAGAGTCGTAAAATAATTTTAACACCGCGTTACAAAAACGAACGTTTTTTCTGTCCTATGAACCAAATATACTTTTTCGGAAAGGAGAAAAATTAAAAATAAGGGTGTATCGGCGATTTTCATGTACACGTCAGAATATTTTTTTGTATAAAATATAAAGCTCGTAGTGTTCGCCTGTCTGAAAAACTTTGGATAAGTTTTTATTAACCCTTTTTCCGTGATCCAATCGAGCTGAGTTTTTGAAGGCAGACTCGTGGAAATGTCTGTATCATGTCAAATTAAAAAAAATTGATTTTTATCAATTCTCAGATTTTTTTAATTTTTTTAAAAAATTTGTTATCGGTTTTTTTAACGGTTTCAGCTCCTTAAAAACCGATTTTTTTTATTAATTTTGTTATATTAACATTGAAAATTTTTACATTAAAAATTTTAATGTTTTTAAAGAAAATTCGGCCTTTTATTCTTGCGTTTGTAAGCATTTGTGTCACCATCGCGACAAATAGACCAACAGTATTCGCCAAGCATATGCGTAATATCTTCTCCTTTAAAGCGCTTTTTAATATCCGTAATAACCTGATGGAACCTTTCGCCATGCTCATCGCTACAAGCTCCTAAATCATCAGGAAAAAAATCTAAATGATTGTGAAGGAAATTGATCTTTAGCGACATTAATATGCTCATTTTGCCATATGCCGAAATCATTTCTGCGACAATATTTTTATAATTGGCAGCTCGTTTGTTGCCAAAAAACTGCTCAATATCTGCGGACCATTGAAAACACCTTAAATCATACACATCATTAAAAAAATGTACTGAATGACTTCTTAAAAAGTACCTGCATGAATCTTTGCTCCGCTCAATTTTGGAAAAATTTTGGGCAAACTTGCAATCGCCTCGCCCTCACGATACAGTCTTTTAACAAAATTTGATACGAGACCGAGCTTAATGTGTAGTGGTGGCAAAATGATTTCAGATGGCTGCACCAATGGTAAATGCTCTATACTTTCTACGCCTACTTTGTAGCATGTTCGCGGCTTCCACTTAAATTCAGTGTAATGCTGATCTCTTTTGCGACCTTCCCATGTGCACAAAAAGCACTGGTGAGTTGGAAATCCACGCTTAACAACCATGAGTAATCCGACAACTGAAAGATCGCAGCAAATTTCCCAATTATGCTCTTGGTATTACGCTTTATCAGCTGTAATATTAATTCCCTGCCTTCGTATGTTTGTATGGATGTTTGTTACCTATATGAAGCAGCACGACTTTAGGGCTGTTGACCGATGCATCGATGAAAAGCCGCCACTCCTCTGAAATATGAGGGTAACAAATTTTTGCAAATCTCGAATCAATATCATAACAATAAGCCAGGTTTTTTCCCAATCTTCGTGCAATTTAAAAAATTGGTCATATGGAATAGTGCTACCTCGATCACGAGCGGCTGTTATTTTAAAATCAGCCGCCACTATATATTCCACTGCTTAAAGCGTGATGCAAAGAGTTCCGCTGTTCTCCTCGAAAAATTTCCGTCTCGTACAAGGTCATTGAAGTCGGCTTGTGTTATTAAATGTGGGACTGCAGTCCCAAGTTCACTGGATGTTGGTCCATATTCCGATACTTCTGGACTCTCGCATCTCGCATTCGATGCAAGAAATGTTGATAGCATTGTTGGTTGATTTTCCATCGCTTATTTCGGGAACATCATCAAAAATCTTCACTGAAGCCGCTATAAGTTCTTCTGGTGAGTACAGATGTGCACGTGTGCGTTTTTTGACTCACGACACGCACGCTCACGCACGAATGATATTAAAAATTTTCAGCATCACAGCACGTTCACGAATAAAATATTCTTAATCACGCACGAGTGATTTAGAAACTATCACGATCACGCACGCTCACGAAAAATTATATATAATCAAATTTGTATAGTTTTTGGGCTGAAAAATAGGTTTTTACACATACATATGTATGTATGTACATGTGTATGCACGTGCATATGAAAAATTTACATTGCACAGTGGGGACTTTACAAACATATGGTTATAAATCTGGATGTTCTAAACTACTGATTGGATTTATATGAAACTTCTAACATCCGTAAAGAAGGACTTCGGCTTTATAACACATGACATGACAGCCTTCTGGCTTGAGCTGGAGAGGAGTTACAGTTGCATAAAGTTGACCACCAGGGACTCAAACTAAACTTCTGAGGGTTGTAACTTTTTAAAAATTATCCGGTTTTTACCGGATAAAGCATATTGAGCTAACTTTAATTTGAAATTTATTTGCTGGTGGTTCAGCGTTGTCTATATGCTGTAACAAGTTATCATTAGACTTCAACCACACATTTTAAAGTCACAAACCTCTTTTGTGATTTTCAAAAATATTATTTGTGAATTCTCAAATAGTTTTGAAAGTCTGTGCAGGATTGATATTACGTGAGAGCGTGAGAATTTAAAATAGGTCACGCACGATCACGCACCAATAATTTATTTTAAGTCACGCTCTCGCACGATAATTATAAATTTAATCACGATCACTCGTGATTCACGCGTGACACAATAAAATTACGACATTTGAACATCTCTACATTAGATCACCCAAAAAATTTATGGGATGACGAAAGTATTAACTTTATTCGATCCATCGGCACACAAATGACCATTTCGCGAGAAGGCGGTCAACTTTTGTCTGGATTGGAATTTTGTATTTTTGGTTTACTTGCTGACAACATAGGCTTTAAGTTTAAGATAAAAAACTTTAAAATCGAACGGTTAGAAAAGTAGTTATGATAGGTTCAAAATGCATTTTAAGTTGTAGCTGATTTTTGGGAGGTATTAAAACTTGTTTAAACAATTTGTTTTGCACAGTCTCATATTTCGTGTCTCCTTTACAACTTAAATTCCCTTAAATTCTCTGAAAAAGTGTCAAACATTGGACCCCGTGAAATTTTTACTACGAAGGGCCAAAGGTTGGTTTTTGAAAGTTTGAGTTAAAAATTAGTTTATTAAGAAGCGAACATTTAAAATGCAAACATTGGTTAAAATTTTCTTATTTAAATCCAAAAATTATTTGTAAACTGACATTTGATTAATGTACATAAAATTTTAAAACGATTAAATAACGGTACATTCATTCTAATTCAATAGAGCTAGTTTTCCATTTTTGTCGAATACTGGACATATAAGGATCTGATGCGCATAATAAAATAGTAATCAAATCTTCAAAAAATTTTAAATTTGATAATATGGTGGGATTTGTGTTAGGAATATCGGAGACAGGACTAGTTAAAATCCATCCAAAGACGGTTTCTTGTACTATGAAAGATTTGCACACATTATATTTTATCCAGAGTTGGGCAAAATACATGGCTTGCGGTATTTAAAATACAAAATAAAAAATACTTGCTGGTCATGTATTTAAAATACAAAATACTTTCAGGCTATGTATTTAAAATACAAAATACAATATACTTACATTTCATGTATGTATTTAAAATACAAAATACTTTAATTTTTTTGTACGTATTTAAAAAAAAAATAGGGACGAATTGTTACGTCGGTTAAAAATCACATCATTTATACATGTACATATGTATTTTATAGGGTATTAAATTAATCTGGTTTTTGTTTTCAACGGTTATTCACTCGATTAATTTATTCAGGGGAAAATCGCGGCACTCGTTATCGAACGAAATTACGATATATTTCAATAGAGTTTATATGGAAATATTTCGTAATTTAGTTCGATAACGAGTGCCGCGATTTGCCCTCAGGTTTTATTTAATCGGTTAATAAGTGGTTAACTTGTGATTAATCGGTTCGCGGATTAAAAACAATTTTTATAAATTTATTAATTCCAATAAATAAAATACATAAATTATTCATTATTTTGAGATTTTATTAAAGAAAAAGGATAATATAACAAAAATAACAATTTTCAAACTAAATCAGGCGAAGAAAAATGTATACACGGAGAAAACTGATGTTCACTATTTATGCATAAGCTGTTCATAACTTTAAAAATTTTAAAAATTTAAATTTTGTGCATATATTATGAACAATAATCACAAATTGTGCATAATCTATTAATCTTATGCATAAGTTATCCACAAGAAGGGTGCATGTTTTGTGATAAATGTTCATAACTTAATAATTTCATAATTATACACTATTGATCACAATATATGCACATTGTACATGACTTGTGCCTAACTGCAGTGCATTATTTATGCACAAGCTGTTCATAACAATAAAATGTTTCGTCTGTACAACGTTAGGCATAAATTATTCCCAATGTTCATAAATTCACCGCAATCTATTTATTTTGTACATAAATTATACACAGAAGCTTGTATATTTTGTGCACAATGTTCATTTCTTCATGTATACTCTATTGATCACAATATATGCACATTGTACATGACTTGTGCACAGCTTTTTTATCTTGTGTAGAATTTATGCACAACTAACCACAATTTATTTCATATTGCGCACAAGTTTGCTTTAAATTACAGTTAGATCCTGAGCAGCGTTGCTGAGCATGAGTATACATTATTTATCATTTGGTTTCATTACATGTGTTTATGTCAAGAGTGCCGGTTGTTTAACAATTTAATAAGTGAAATAAAATAAAATAAATATAAAAAATAAAAGATTTTGTGTGAATTTAAAAAATCAGAGGTAAGTTGTGAATATACTTTAATATGTGTTGGTTAACATAAATATTATAATTTAGAGTATTCGATATGGAAAATTTCACCAATCTACAGGATAGTGAATGTTTGATTTCTGACAATGAAGGTATAAATTAATATTGCACTTTAATTAGAGGTTATTTATACTGGATTAGTTTTGAATACAGGTTTGCCTCACACTGACATTGTAACAATAAGTGGCGAAGATGCGCAGTTATTTAATCTTTTGAATAAGCATGGACTACAATCTTTTTTTTTTCAATTGACAAATGCCAAAATTAATATCGATTGCTTCAAGTCAATGTCAGAGAGTGACGTTAAAGATCTTTTCAAAGAAGAAATTGGCAATCGCATAAAGTTTCGTGCTTTGGTCAATGAGTGGCGATTGGAAAATGTGAGATTGTTTATCTTGTATGAACTTAAGTATTTAATATGTAATTATTTTATTCGCAGAATTTTGCCCCAATTTCAACATGTTGTTGTGAACATATGTCTGCATCATCAGCAAGTGGCTCAGTCAGTCAGGTGGAGTCAGTCAGTCAGGTGGACTCAGTTTCTACATATTCAGGCTCGTCTAGCTCTACATACAAATATGTATAAAACTCTGTTCCTCTTAGAAGTATCGAATTTATAATCTATTTTTACTACTTCAGAATTTAGATAATTTCTTAAGCTCCGATTTGGGAAGAAAAATTTTGGAAAATTATAAAGCAAAAAATGAAATGGGTACATCGGACAGGGACATTTTGATATCCAACATAGTAAGAGATCACCTACAGAAGGAAGTACCTATGAATACTGCAATGTTTGCAGAAATATCAGGAGACATAGTCAAGCGATTTTCATCGGAAAAAAAAGTACAAAATAAATTATATAAACTTTTATAAATATGCAACTGTTCTATTTTATGTGATTGTTTTCAGGAATATTATTTTGAAAAGGAAAAACGGAACGGAAAGTTATATAACAAGTACCGGTCGATGTCAAGAGCTTTCAGAAAATCCGGATTTTTTAATAAATATATTCGCGTTAGGAAAAATATAACCGATAACCCAGAAGTAAGTACTGAACTTGCCACCGACTCAGAGGATAAAATTTGGCTGAAAACGCTAAACACGCCGTGGGAGACTGTTGAATTGAAGTGGGATTTAACATTTGAACTTCGGTGCCAGGACATAAAAAGTAATAAATTGGAAATTATATTGTCCGAATGGCCATTATATACACATTGCAACGGATATCTTTTGGTAGGAATTTCAAACATTAATTTGTATATGTATTAAAAAAATTTATATCTTCATATTTAGGTGGACATTGACTTCAATAAGTTGCATCCGGAGAGAACCAATTTATTTTTTAATAACTGGACAACGCTTAAAAACAAGATAATAGGGTTATGCCGAAAAATTTCACGACTTTTCAATATATAAACACCACATTTCAAATGATTGTCGGTGTGAAATAAATTCATTCAACCATTTTCGTATTCAACAAAAACTTACAACAAACTTTAAAGAGGTGATACTTGATGAACATAACAATGATATAGAACTGGCAATTCCTGTAAAAAAACCTAAAATTGAAACCATAAATGAGGTAGACATTGAAACTGTTTTAAAGCAAATGGAAGAGAATGCGTTAGCATTTGTTAGCAATCTTTTTAGTGGAAATCATATGACCACCAAAGCAATAAAATCAATACTAGCATGTTTCACAGATACTATAACCAAACAGATGTTTAAATCACTGGCAGAAATCATTATTCCAATTCTTCCTTCAGATGAAAAATCTAAAATAAAGAAACTTTTTAATGGCTGCTCTGAACCTTTTAAGGGTATCAATACAGAACATTTGTTTTTGAAAACCATGGCTGAAAAAGGTTTATACAAACCTCCTATTAAACATGAAATCGATAGTTCTGTAGCTCAAATATATAAAAAAAATCGTAGTATTTTATCAATAAAAAAAAGTAAAGTTATTTTTATGCCTATTGAGCATCAAATTAAGCTTTATTTTGAAAAAGGAAATGTCCTTAAAACGACTCTTAATTATACAAATTCATTAAGAAGTACTAACCAACAAAATATTAAACATTTTGTTCAGGGTTCTATATGGAATGAGAAATTAAAATATTTTGATGAAGCGGACCATGTTATCCCAATGGTCTTATATTACGACGATATAGAAATGGGTAATGCATTAGGAAGTCATCCTGGTAAACAATCAATTGCTGCATTTTATTATCATTTTCCGTCATTGCCCGAAAATTGCAATTCGGTAGACAATATCCATATAGCAATGTTAACGAAAACGGCCTATTTCAAAAAATTTCCACTCTCAAAAACACTTACTGAATTTGTCAAACTTTTAAGAAGTTTAGAAAAGGGAATAGAGATTAAAACACTAGATGAAACTTTTCTTGTTCACTTTGTAGTGGGACTTGTTATTGGCGATAACCTGGCTTTAAATAATCTTTTAGGATTTTCTGGATCCTTTAGCCATAATTTCTGTTGCAGAATATGTAAAATGCCTAAATCTGAAATGAATAAAGCTGTACTAGAAAACAGCAACTTGTTAAGGAATTCGACAAATTTTAATGAAGATCTACTTCAAAATAATTACAGCGCAACTGGAGTAAAAACAAATTCACCACTCAATTCTTTGAAAATGTTCCATGTCACAAAAAACTTATATTCAGATTTTATGCATGATTGCTTAGAAGGTAGTGTAAAATTCGGCTTAATTGAATCCTTAAAATATTTCATACAAAAACAAAAATTTTTTTCTATCGATGTGTTAAATTACAAAATTAATACATTTGAATACGGTTCCATAGAGGTCCGGAACAAGCCGCCAGGCAATATAACATTAGAACATTTGAAACAAAACAAACTCAACCTTTCAGCCAGAGAAACCTATTCATTATTGCGTTATTTTACACTTTTAGTAGGCGAATTCGTACCTGAAGGAGATGAAGTATGGCGGTATGTGTTAAAATTGAAAGAGTTGACAGATTTTTTATTGAAAGATTGTTTTAGCAACGCAGAACTTATAAGTTTGACTCTCATAATATCAAAACATCATCAAATGTATATGCGTTGCTTCAATACTAATTTAAAGTCAAAGCACCATAACATAACATAACGTAACACACATTACGTTACAATGATTAGAGCAATTGGCCCCTTAAAAAACCTGTGGTGTATGAGACATGAAAGCAAAAATAAAATCATTAAAGAATATAGTAAAGTCTCCTATTCTAGAGTCAATTTAGAACTATCAATAGCAAAAAAATTCTGCGTAAAATTTTCTAATCAAATGCTTTTGAAAAATGACCCGTTCAGTATCATTGAAATTCACAATATAAAAAGTGTAACCATCCAAGAATATTCCTTTAAAAAATTTTTACTTCCATTTGGTACAAAAGAAGTAGTAAATGTTACAAATTCTATAAGTTACAAAGGAACAACTTTCAAAATTGGTTTTTATGTTTTCATGATGGAGTGTGTTTATAATATTGTTGATATAATTTTATTAGATGAATCTATATTTTTGTTACTCAACGAATACCAAATAGAAAAGTTTGATTTGCATTATTATGCGCACATTATTGGGAAAAAAACAGAAAACTATATATTAAAACCAATTGAAGCGCTAGCATTTCGAAAGCCGTTTCAGCTTCACCCAATACTAAAAACACAAGAATGTTTTTTAATAAATGTTTTATAAGAAATTATTATTTGTTCATTATATTTATTTTAATAATTTTTATATTAATTTCATTTTTTTATATTGATTAAATATTAAATAAAGACATTTGAATATAAACTGAAATTTTGTTTCTTTAATATGAATAGTAGGTTAAAAAAATAGTCTTAGTTGTGCATAATGTATGAGCAACTTGTGCATAATATATGAGCAACTTGTGCATAATATATGACCAACTTGTTCATAACATATTCCTAGTTGTTCATAACATATTCCTAGTTGTTCATAACCTATTTCTAGTTGTTCATAACCTATTCCCAGTTGTGCATAATGTGTGATCAAGTTGTTCATAGCTTACTAATAGTTAGTCACAAAACATGCACAAGAAAATGTTTCATCTAAATTTAAGTTATGCACAACTGGGAATATGTTGTGAACAACTGTTCTTAGTCATTTTCCGTGAACGATTTGTGCATAAGTTATGCCCATAGCGCATAATTTCTGCACACTTTTTTCTCCGTGTATACATATACATATTGTTACGTAAAAATATTCCTACATGGTTAAAGAACTATCTAGAAGTATTTAACTAATACCGTAGACAGACGACAGCGCTAATTTGCATTAAGAGCTCACTAATGTGAATTAAAAATTTACCCTGACAGACGACTGTTATTTGCATTAAGTAAACAGCTAGCAAAATCTGTGCATCCCTTTCGTACCACACATTTCAATTATTTTCCTTGGAAATCTTAAAATAGAAAAATTATGTCTCGATTTTAATATTCTTTTTTTCTTTTTCTAAAAACAATTAAAATAACTTAAATTTCCTGACTTTGAATCCATTTTAATTTTGAAAACGAAAACAATTTGCCACAATTTGATGGATGGTTGACAGTGTTACCGTGTTACCATAAGAGGGCGGTGTTATCATATAGTTAAATTCAGTATTAATTCAGTTTCATTTAGTGCATTTACGGTAAATCTAATACGCATTGGAATGGGGATAATTCACAAGTTAATTTGAATTAAGACAGTTAATGCAAATTAACGCTGCCGTCTGTCTACGCTATAAAGCACTAAACGTACACACATATTCACGTGCAAGCACTATAGCAACAACAATTGTGTACAAAGCTACAGACATACACATATACAAATAAAAGTGCGAGCACTTATGGTAACCACCCTGTACTAAAAATAGCAAACTGCATAACCAACATACAAGTCGTTACTTTGAAAATTCAAAAACTAACAGTCAATCGAATCACCTACAAACATCTAGAAACGGCGACATGAATTTTCCCGATTATGCTAGAAGACTGTTTGAACATCTGGCTACCAATAAACAAACACGCCTAAACAGCCATATGGTTTGAGCGGAAATAGTTTCTTCCAGTTGGTGTTTACTAAGTACATACATGCGTGCATGTTGATACGCCATCTATTTGCGAATATTGTAGATCCGGTTTGGTAGTATAAAAAGAGCTGCCGTATGTGAGAAGTCAGTCAGTATTAATTGGAATTTAGTGGAGTGAACATCGTTGAAAGTAAAAGACATCGTGCCGTGGATAATAACGTTAAGAAGTAAATAAGAAAAGACAAGTTGTAATTGGCTTAGTGAAGAATAAAAGGAAGTTCAGTTGCAAATAAGAAAATCGTGTTGTTATTTATTTTTAATTTTGAGCAGTCAAAAGAACTCACACGTTTAATAAAATTTAAACGTAACAATATGTATTAATACAAAAACAAATACATAAGTGAGTTTTTTAAATTGTTTAATAGATTATGTAATCATTATCGCATAAATCAAAATGTTTTGGTTATTTATTTAATTTTATTATAAAATTAAATGGAAGAAAAAACTGTTGACTTGTTAAATGAAATGCAGCTGACTGAAAATACTTCTTTGTTTGCATGAAAATCAATTTCACAGAACAAATTCTGATCTTCATAATAAATATATCGCTGGTTTAACATGCAAAAGCTCTAAGTCCACTTTTATTAGAAGTTGAGATTTTAATGCAGTAATGTACAATGTGGTGATGCCAACTCTAAAAGTTGATATAGTTATACTTTTTTAGCGATTCTAATATTTTTTTTATTGGTTTGACGAATAATACGTTATAGATTGATCAAAATGAAAACACCAACAATTTAATGTATTTTGTATATGTATTTTGTAAAATATGTATTTAAAATACAAAATACTTGAATGTCATGTATTTAAAATACAAAATACTCCCACTTCATGTATTTAAAATACAAATACAAAATACGTAATACTGCCCGACCCTGATTTTATCCCCGAACAAATAATAGAGGGCAAAATATCACCACCAATCAACATATCAATTCTTGAACTACTGTAAAATTTCGGATCAGCAAGACGAATTTCAGGAAGTGTTGAAAACTTTAATATAGAAATGGTCTGAGTTGGAAGATTGTTCGATAATTAAGGAACAACGAGAGCCGTTACTGGAATTTCGATAGTCTTATTTACGTGAGCCTAAAACGAGAGAACAGCGATGCTGAGCTTTGGTAGTTTTCTTAGTCTGATTCAGGCCTGAAATTATAGCATTTGTAGAACTAGAAGGAAGTTTAAGCAGTTTGAAAATATGTTTTGAAATAAAGGTGCCTTCTGACCCAGAATGTATCAATGCACGGGCTTGATATTTCATACCTATATTTATCCAGGCTGTTCCTAGTAAAACACTCTTAGTATTAGAGGCGAAACAGGATTGGATTCCACCAGAATTCGAAGTGCTAGCGGACTGTAAATTGCCAGAATTGTTGTGAGAAAAGGGGCTGAATTAGGATTAAGAGTCGAATTGGTAACTTGAGGCGATGAACTTAGACTATCAACTTCCTTATGTAGCAGTGTATTGTGTCTTTTTTGACACTTAAAACAACTGTGCGTGCTAGTACAATATTTTACATTGTGAATTTTCGAGAAACAGTTTATCCACAAACCCTTCTTTTTATCTCCTCTATGCGATGTTTATAATCCAATTTGAGGAATTTGGGGCACTTGCGTATGGTGTGGTTCCCTTTTGGACATAATTGACAGCTTGGACTGGTTAAATGTACTTGGAAACTATGAACTTTCTTGCTAGTCTTTGCGTTGGAGTCCTCCTTAAATTTTGTGTCATTATGCTTGGAAGTTGTTGAACTTCGGATCTCAGAAATTGATTCAAGAGTTCTATATCGATTGTTTAGGAACTCATCTAACTCACACCATTTAGGAATAACTGTCTTATCTTTTAACTCTTGTTCCCATAATGTCAATATGCTATCTGGGAGTTTATTTGTGAAGATAAAAACAAAAATTGGGTCCCAACTTGTGACGTCAATATCATACAGTTTTAGAATGGAGATACTGGAGTTTATATCTCTTTGCATTTGCTTTAGAGATTTTTCAACGGGGTTATTATGTAAGTCGATTCGAAACGGAAACTTTTCGAATTTGTATGTTATTAACATTACAATTCGAACAGCTTCCGCTTCGAATCGAATTACATAATAACGCCCCAGATTCGCAATTAATGGTCGGAAGGTTAAAACGGATCTTTAATTGACCATTTACCAGAACTATTCGATTTTCAAATCGCAAACATAAGCTTACTCCACGCCAGATCAAATCCTTGATCGTTAGAGGAACTTTTTGCACAATTTCTTTTGCCTCGCCTTTAGTTTTTTGCGTAAGGTAAAACAACTTCTCAACATTACTGGCTCTAGAGTTAGAAACGACCGCCGTAAACATGTCACGGAACGTAGGCCAGGAGGTATAATCTCCGTGAAAGGTTGGAATTTCAATAGGGGGCAAGTAAATGTTATGTTGATCAGAGTGGATATGGTTCTGTGTACCAGACCCACGAGAACCGCTTGGATATACCTTAGGATCGGATGACGGCATTGTAGCTGCTGGTTTAGATGCTGTCACTTGTTTAAGTGTAGAAGATATCTCGACCAGCTTAACTAAACAACTACAATATGTATTGTAAGTACTTTTGTACTTCACTTTAAATTATTCCAAATCATGTACTTTTTGTTCATCATCGTCATCATCATCCTTTTCGGCAGTTTCCTTCTCAGCTTCAACAAGATAGTTTTCATAGGTAGCCTTAACTCGACCCCAGTTTGACTTCAACTCAGATTTATGGACCTCAACAGCAAGTTCTGAAGTCAAATTAAGCTGATTGTCATTGAGATCCGCCTCGAATTTAACTATGTTGTCAGCTAAACGAATGAACTGATCCAATGACATTTTTTGTTTGTTTAAAGTGATGGCTGCTCAAACAAAATACCCGTAATCTAGCTAGAATTTATGATAAATTTATCTACCGACATCAAAACAAAAACAAAATCTTTTTTTTTCGTTGTTAATGAATAAGAATAAGAAAATAACTAAATCTCAGTCAAAGATTTAGGAGTTAAAAAATTCATATATGTATTTAAATTGATGGCAATGAAATGATTTCACTGATTTCAGTGTCTGGGATTTGGATCAGCTGTTTGATAAAATAAAACTTTTTACAGTTCGTTCACTCTAGTTGACTGGAAAATTTAATATTATTCCAGGGATTTCTCAGAGAAATAAGTTTGTTCACGCACTTGCGCGACACTAACTGGACCACAGTAATAAAAAAAATTTATTAAAATGTTTGTAAATCAAGGAAATATCTCCAAACTTATTGTTTTAATTATTTATTAATTCATTTTGAATACGCATATATATTTTTATTTATTGAATTGTGTTTTTATAAGTTGGGACAGAAATGAAGCCATTGACTTCTTCTTAAGTTTGCTTCAGTGGACAATAGTTAGCCAGTTTGCTAGTTATGAATACACACTAAAAAATACTTTTCAGTTTCAATAACAAAAATGCCGGAATTTAATTAACAACCTTTTTTTAAATTTCCTGTGAAATATTTCCAGTATTGATAAGTACAATTACAAATAAACAAAGAGAACTTCTTTCAAAAAGCAAAGAATTTTCAAATCGTTTTTTTATAGAATTTGATAAGTTTTATTGTGTTTGTTGTATATGTTGTTGTCAAATCTTTTTTTTTTTTTTTTGAATGTATGAATATATTTGATAATTTATATATCAAACAGTTATTTTTGAGTTATACAGCGAAAACTTGCTGTATTGATAAATATTATTATTGAATTAAAGGATAGAGTTATCAAAACACATCTTCGTAACCAACGACACAGTTATCGAATCTAAATTGTGTCTATTTTTTTTTTGTGTAGTTATAAATTTATGAAAAAAAATTATAATTTTGCAAGTTTAAAATTACATACATATGGCTACAACCAATATTTAATATTTACATTTAAGTCTACGAAGAGGTATATTTTAGATTAATTGGTTTCCAATTATCCAGCATTAATGCGTTTAGAAAGCCAGTGTTGCCGGCTTGTAATTGATATCGCTGCAACTATATTATTTTGTGGACTTAACACTACTTGTATGCAGTTGGAATTTAACCTGTGATAAAGAATATACTCTGACACTTTCCTTAATTACCCAGCGGTAAATTAAGCGAAGTACTTCGATAATAATCACTGACGTCAGTATGACAATGCAAGCGAGCAATCTAAGTACTTGGATTGTAATGTACGTGTAATCTGATATATCATGTGTTACTGATAACTTCGATTACGATGTAAGCAGGGATTCAGTTATTGTTTAAAAAAGTAGTTTGTTCTAAAATAAAATTAAGATACTGGCCAACTTTTAGGGTGAATTTATTATCATGCCCGCTTACAACTCTGCTGTGAATGCAAGTGCAATGCTAGCGGCACGTACTGACATCGTACCGTACTTTGTAACCGAGAGCGCACCACTTACGCGTCCTATGACACTTTTATGGTAAATCTAAATAGCAAAATAAGTGAACGAATCACCACTGACTGCTACTAAGTATTACTGATATCATCGATTACGTAATGAATATTTTTACCCTGGGTATGTGGGTATGTCTATATGTTATGTACATATGTAAATAAATATGTAAAGAAAAATAACTTTGTGTCAGTAACCCGCAAGCCATAGCACAATTGTGCGGATGAAAATCACATACATGCTTATGCTCTTTCATTTAGTCGTCACTGAGCAAGCGACGAATTAACCCTCATACCTAAACAAGAGCGGCAAGCGTCGCGTTTGCAGCAGGGTACGCATTTTCAGTACATTTATATGTGAAAATATTATTTCATTGTACTGAAAATACGTACCATGCTGCTAACGCAACGCTTGCCGCTCTTATTTAGGTATGAGGGTAAGTAAGGAGTATGCAATGCATTTTATGTTATGAAACATTAAAAAATAATAGGGAAAATAGTTTAAAAAGGCATTTTAATTTAATCCACAGAGCTGTGAATACACTTAATTTTATGTATGGACATTAGGGTGGCCGTTATTTTACTTTTTTTACTTATTTCTTTTACTCTCACCCCCTAAATCGGTTCAGTTTAATGAGGGGTGCGTCCGGCCACAAAAGTTTTCCCTCAAACCCATATATTCAATGTAATTTTTTTTTTAGTTTTATTTTGACTATATATACTGTATATGTATGAAATAATTCAATATGCATATATAAGCTCTTATTTTACATGCTTAAAATAAAAAGTTTCCATATATTGGTGGTATTTTGTTGATTATTTTCCTCATTATTTTCTAAAATATTAATTTTAGCAAAATACTTTCTTTGAGACTAATGTTATTGACTTGAAGAGATAAAATATTGCCATATGTTATATTCTTGTAAAATGATTATTTAAAAAGATAGTCATATGCTAAAAATTACATTGAAAAATGGGCTTGAAGGCCAACTTTGAGGGCCGGACGGCCCCCTAAAACGCAACTTATCGGTATTAAATTTTGGTTTGCATTTTTTTTACATAAAACTGAACTGATTTGAGGGGTGAGAGTAGAAAAAATCAAAAAACAAAAAAAAACAATTAACGGCCACTCTAATGGACATACATATGTATATAAGAAAAAAGGCGCGAACTAGTTCGTTAGGAACGAACAAAAATTACAAGGGTATACTTTACACAGGTGTATGCCACTTTTCCGTGTATACAGGCCTGTCACAGAAATACATTTTGATCGAATTTCGTTTTAATCCGAAAAAAGCTTCTTCAGAAAACGAAAATCGATCAATTTTCTCGAATTGAAATCACTTTTAATTTTGTGGTCGAATTAGTAGTTTTTGTACCTGTTAGTACAAAAACAAGTGCATAACATTTTTATTTGTTCAAGGGAACCTCTTTTTTAAGCTTTCAATTACAATTTATTGATATTTTTATGTTATTTTTAATTATTTGTAAAAATTGTTCAAGTTAAAATAAATACGTATAGAAACAAGGAAAACTGAAAGTAAGTGTTGCCACATAATATTTTAATCGAAACCACCTTAATTTGTATGCAAAAATATTCATTGTTCAATATATTAACACACTGGTATCACGAAACACGATAAAAACAAAATAAAAAACACATGTGTCTGTTCTTAAGCTTTGGAAGGTGGTTGAAAAATTTAAGTTTTGTAATTTTTTAGAAAATAACTTGAAATTTTATTTAAAATATACTTTTTTTCATCTCTTAAGCTTCTTCGACGTAACTTTTCAACGGAATGTTGACGGTTTTCTGTATTCAATACCAAAATAATTGAAACTCCCACCATTTTATTATTTTAATTTTTTGTAACTTTTATATAAATTGTTATTTCTTTACTTTATTTTGTTTTCTTCTTTAATAAACATATGTTTTTGTTTTGGTTTACACAATGTAGCTACATTTAACGCACAATATTGCCACATGTAACTGAAAAATAACAAATCTAAAATTTGTCGGAATGGAGTAAATCGAGCAAAGTCTGAAGAAGGTAAAAACAACTTGATCGAAATGAAAACTCGGAATCAAAACCATTCCGAATAATTTCTGTGACAGGCCTGATAATGTATTTGGAAATGTGTATGTATGTATGTTTTTTATAAAAACAAAACTTGTTTTTTTAACTTACAGGTGATAGTGATCAAGGAAACCTATCCAAAAGACAATGAATCCTTGCTGGTTCTGTGGTGATATTATCTATTTTTCTTGTAGACAAATTTCGTTCTCTTCACACTTCGGAAAAACTTTTTTTTTATTTTTTACACCAACTTACATAGTATATATATATATATATGTATGTATGGATGTATGTACGATTTCTACCCCGGAACGAATATTTAAATATTCTTATTTACACCCTTTTTGCAATCCTTTTTTCTTTTTTAATTATTTGTACACTTTTGTTGTAAATTTAAATTTTATTTTATTAATTCCCGCTTATTTGTGATATCAAAGAAATGCACTTTTAATACTAAAGCTATTAAGCTAAGTATTTACATACATACATATGTATGTATGTATTTATGTATAAGACAAACAAAGAAAGAATGATGGAAGTATGTATTTATGTACGGATGTAATTTTTGTTTGCGCTCTTGTATGACTAAAGTGTAACCCAGTATAGCAATCTCTGAGAATTAATAAGTTCCAATCCGGTTCGATGTGGACCAAATGTTTAAATGGATGATTTTTTCTGAACTTAGAAATGTGGAAGTCAATTAAACGCAGACCCAAAGGAGGAAAAACGAAATAAGTCGAATTATTTGGTTTTTTTTTCGAAATGAATCAAACCCCAATGAATTGCAGGAAATAAACCGAAAGAAATGAAAAAAACAATTTATTAGGATTTTATATGAAATGGAATTTTATTTATGATAGGAGAACAAGAAGGTTTAATAAATTCAGTGAAGTGCGACGACTTTGACCCGCGCACGAAGGGTTCCGTACTGACACGAGATATGTAATTGAATACGAACTTTAGTCAATATAAACTATAGTTTGGGCATTTTTTTAGATTTTGGGTTTTTTTTCGGTTTTAAGCTTTTTGTTAGCCTTGGGGTTTTTTGAATTTATTGGCGCTTTCTGAGTTTTGGCACTTTTTTTCTCGTTTTGGCGACTTTTTTTTTGGTTTTTGAAGTATTTTTATTTTTGCGATTTTTATTATTTTGGCGTTTTTTTATTTTGGCGATTTTTTTATTTTGGCGGTTTTTTCATATAGGTGATTTTTTTTTTGGTTTTGGCGATTTTTTAGTTTTGGCACTTTTTTCTCGTTTTGAGCATTTTTTTTTTTGGTTTTTGGCGTTTTTTTAATTTTGGTGATTTTTTTTGGTTTTGGCGATTTTTTTTAATTTTGGCGATTTTTTTTCATTTTGGAAATTTTTTTTCATACAGTTAATTATTTTGGTTTTGTATTTTGCCAATATTGCTAAGTTAGCACATTATCTAGAAATTATATAACAGCCTTACGATTACAAATTTATATAATGCATACCATATTGCACTGATAGGTATTGTACCTAACACGAACTTGGTCAAAATTTGTATCTCACTACTTTTGATGGCCGAAATTTTGGAAAGGAACTTGGCCTTTTTTCACATTTATGTTTTTATGAGGATCTGACTACTTTATTTTTTTATTTTTTTTAATACATGTATTTATTTATTGTATCTTCAAATATGAACTAACAATAAGTATTCAAATCTTAAATCTAAAATATAATTATTATGACCGACCACTGTCGGACATAAACTTGTTAATAGTTATAAATAATACATATGTAGTGATAATCAAAAAAGAAAATAACATTTATAAAAAAGTATAAAAAAAGTATTTTCAAGAAATCCCATTTGGCGTGTTGAGTAATAGAGCCCTTGTGTCCCTCTTTTTTAAGCGGATGTGTCCAGTAAAGTTCAAAATATTACGAGCAAGCGGATTAGGATGTGACTCGAGTTTTGTTAAATATTTGCCTGCGTATTTTGCAATTTCTTCAATCACTAGTGGCATATTTAAATCACGATGGATATTGGAATTTTTGATGTACCATGGAGCCGATGTTATTAACCGTAAAATTTTGTTTTGCCTTCGTTGGATTCTCTCTACATTGGAAGCTGAAGCAGTGCCCCATAACTGGATACCGTAACACCATATTGGCTTTAAAAGCGACTTGTATAATAAAAGTTTACAGTCCAGGCTAAGTGTTGAATTTCTGCCAATCAACCAGTGTATTTGAGATAACTTAAGTTTCATCTGTGTTAGCTTAAAGTCAATATGATGTTTCCACGTAAGCCTTCGATCAAGGTGTATACCAAGGTATTTCACTTGGGAATGTTGAGGAATATTTTGATTATTGATTCGAATTGGGGAACAAGTATCTCTTCTTAGGGTAAACGTAATATGGACACACTTTTGTTCATTTACCTTAATTCTCCATAAGTTCAACTACATTTCCAATTGTGTAATATCGGGAAGCCTCGTGCGGGTTTTCATGCATACTAAGGCAGGCTGTATCATCGGCAAACGTAGATGTATGGATATTGCTGCTCAAAGGCATATCACAAGTATAGATCAAATACAAAACTGGCCCCAGTATGCTCCCCTGTGGCACACCGGATGATATAGATTCGGACACACTCATGAATTCTCCTTCCACAACCGTGAACTTCCGGGTAGTAATGTAACTTTCTAATAAATTCACTAAATTTATTGGTAGATATGATTTTAATTTCAGAATTAGACCTTCATGCCACACTTTATCAAATGCCTGAGAAACGTCAATAAACAGGGCAGAACAATACTTCTTTTCCTTAAATGGTTTTCTTATAAATTGAACCAATCTATGAGTTTGTTCAATGGTGCTATGCTGACTTCTAAAACCAAATTGATGGTCTGGGATGCACCCACTATCAGTTAAAGTTGGGGACAATTTTGTCATGAGCAGCTTTTCGAAGAGTTTTGACATAGTTGACAGCAAACTTATTGACCTATATGACTCAGCTTTAGTAAGATCTTTGCCCGGCTTTGGAACCATTTTGATTTTTGCAAGCTTCCACAGTTGTGGATAATACTCCAGTCGTAATATGGCATTAGAAATAAACAGCAAGATTCTTATTGCAATATGCGGCAAGTTCATCAGCATCTTGTTACTAATTCCATCAATACCTGGAGCTTTCTTTGGCTTGAGTTCAGCAATTACTTTATGTACATCACGCATCTTAAACTTTAAGGCTCGAGGGGGTAGAGCAACTACACTCGGCAAATCAGCAACACCAGTACATGTATTTGGTGTAAATACGGATTTTAAATGCTCAGCAAATATTTTACATTTTTCCGTATCGCTTCTTGCCCAATCTCCGGTAGATGTGCGCAGAGGCGGCTTAAACTCAACGGGAGTTTTAAGCTTTCTAGCAGCGCGTCACAAAGAGTAATTAGATGTAGGTGTGACATCAAGACCTTCCAAATAATTTTTAAGAGATGCAGTTTTTTCAGATGCAAGCAACTCTTGAAGTCGTTTAGAACTTTCTTTAAGTCTGAGTTTATGTTGTGGTGATCTGTGCTGTTGCCATTCCCTTCTAGCTCTTCTTTTTTCACATACGAGATGTTCAATATCCCTGGAATAAATTTTATTAAACCCAGACTGCGGATGGGAGGTAGTGGCATGTTCAGCAGCCTGTTTAATAATTTCGTTAAGATTGGCAATGTTAGTTTCAATCTCATTGGGTGTTCTTAACGCAATATTTTCCGTGCAATGACTACTAAGATATTTTTTGAATCCCAGCCAATTAACACGATTGGTCATCTTCATATATGGGTGAGGTAAGTCACTTCTTAGTGGGTTACAAATTGTAACGATAGTGGGGGAGTAATCGGAGGAGAGATCTAGAGAAGTTTCAACACTAATTAAATCCCTAGAAATATTTTTCATTACGCCAAAATCAATAACATCTGGAATTTTTCGTACGTCAGTAGGCCAATAAGTGAGCTCCCCACTCGAAATAACATCTAAGCCCATTTTTGAAATTGTATTAAACAAAGCTCGACCTCTAGGTGTTAAAAGGCGCGATCCTCAGTACGTATGCTTTGCATTGTAGTCTCCAGCTGCCACGAAACAAGATCCAAGCGATTTGTAGAACTTCTCATACTGATCTTCGGTACCTGAAAATCTGGGAGGTGAGTAAATTGATGATATTACGAAATTAGAACAAACATTTTCTACAAAAATATTCGTAGCTTGCATATATTCTTCACTAACGTTGTCAAGGATATAGTGCTTGAGTCTTGACTTAATTAGAATTGCAGATCCACCGCATGCTCTCCCTCTAGGGTCCTTTGTATCATACATAGTGTAGCCATTTATTTTGAAAAGGCTTCTCGAAGTCAAATGTGTCTCAGAGACCAACATTATATCAATATTTTTTTCCGTAAGGAAGTGCTCAAGTTCATTTTTATGTTGGCGAATGCCGTTTGCGTTCCAGAAACATATTTTTAACGTGTTCATGGTTTGTTAATTAATGCTTGAAGCAGAGTATTCTGCATTCTCAGCATTTCTTGCATCATGTTAGTCATATTTGTTGTAAAATTGTTTATAGTTTGCACCAAATTGTCAATAGTAGCTTCAAGGCGACTAAAGTTAAAGCTTGAGTTTGCATTCGTTGAATTATTTGGAGGTGGAACATTTTGTGGGGGAATAGAATTTGTTTTAGCAGCATCGTCATACGATACACGGGAAGTAACTGGTTGGCTCATTTGCACAAAAGTGGCGGAGTAAGCGTTTGCTGATTGAGATGGAGCTAATTTGGGTTTTTGCACCATAGTCTGTTTGACAAAAGAGTACACAGGACAACCTCTGTAGTTAGCGGTGTGATTACCTCCACAATTACTGCATTTTTTATAACTTTGATCTCTTGGCTTATTGCAACTAGCAGTGCCGTGTAATTCGCCGCACACAACACAAACAGTGGGTAATTTACAGTATGTCTTTGTGTGGCCATATTCTTGGCAATTATGGCACTGTACGGGACCTGATCGCTTATGTGGCTCTTCAACTGTGATTTTTCGGTATAAGAGGTATTTTAGGCTATAAATTGGGTGTGTCTCGTTTTTTTCCAGCTGTATATCAATCGGCTCCAATTCAACACGAAATAGAGGCTGGGGGATCTGGATCTTCTCCCTATTGATTATGTTGGTAACATTTTTCACCTTAAATCCTTGTATCAAGAGTGCATCTTTTACTTCTTCGGGATTAACATAACAGTCAATACCCTTCAATACGATCTGCATACCTTTGACACTCTTAAGCTGGTACGTATAAAAACTTGTTTTATTTTTTTCAAATTCAGTCACTATTTTACGGAAATTTTTTTCTTCGTATATTTGAATTTTAGTTTCGTCAATATTACCACGCTTTATTGGAATAACATGAAATGCGTTTTCACCAATGGCCGAGACTAATTTTTTAATTAGGGCGTTAGAATTTTTCTCTCTCAAATATATAGGTGGTGGCTTAAAAGACTTTTGCGATGATGCAGCGGGCTTGTCGTCGGTGACTTGCAATAATGAAAAACGATTTTGACGATTGGTAGATGAAGCGCTATTATCCCTAGACATCTTTGGAGCAGATGAAATTTTTGAAGAATTCGGGCCTCGCCCACGCTTTACCACTGTTATGTATCTGTCCATTCCGACTTGTACCTTGGATTTTGAGCTACTTTTATCTGTAGTGATAACTTTATTAAGTGATGAACACGAGCCTGAAGGAGATGATATTACTGACTTATATGAAGAAGTACTAGGCAACTGTAATGTTAATGAATCACTATTTGGCATTGGACAAAGCGAAGTTGATCGCTGACGAAAAATTGGATTTGTCGTTAAAAAAATACTTTCATTAGATTTATTATTTGTATTATTTTCATTGAGAGCTTCAGAACTCACAGTAAAATAGGCATTTCTGCCGTTAGAACTCACTTCATAATTTTTTGTATTTGAGGTACTCATATAGAGTATTCCTCAAGGGTACTTTTTGTGTTTTTTTTTGCTTACTGTTTTTTTTTGTTTTTGTAATTTATGATTGTTTATTTGTTTTTGAGTTACTCGTATAGAGTATTCCTCAATGTCACTGTTTGTGTTTTTTTGTTTTCGGTTTTTTTTTGTTTTTGTTATTTCCACTATGTAAAAATATTATCAAAGCAATAAAGCTTATTTATTAAAGTCAGTATGTACCTATTACGAATAATATGCACTACGAATATTTTTTTTGTATAATTTTTTGTTTGTTTAATAAGAATGTAAGAAAAAATCCGCTAATCGACTATTCACTATGAAGGTACAACGAGAACTGATGACTACTTTATGGAAGGTTTTCTGAATAAAGCTTTTTAAACTTTAAATTTCTAGTCTGTTATAGTTCTATTCATAATGTGTGCGCTAGTTCAAAAGGCAGAGTTACATAAAATAATGGGTTATAGGGTGATATGTGCACCATTGTGTCATAATAAGGACCGAGAAATTTAATTAGTAATTTAATTAATTTTTTAAGAGTCATCTGAGTAGAAATATGTAAAATATAGTGTAAATTTTAATGTAGTAAAGTCTGCTCAGAAGAAGTGCTTTAGAAAACGCAAAATTAAATGCTAGCATGAGTGAAATGTGCATGCAAGGTTTCAATACAGTAGCTTGTGTTTTAAATTTATCTAGTTGGTAACTTACCTAAGCCAATTTTTTTTTGGAAAATTTCAGTTCTCTTAAGCATAATATTTTGATAAGAATTTTATAAGCGTAGCCCTACTTCCCTAATTTAACAATCGGTGCTTTCAGATTTTTCCTGTTCGTAAATCCTTTAACTTAAATTCTTAATTTTGAGCTTAAAGTGCGCATCCATGCCCCCAATTAAAACTTCCAGGATTTTAAATCTTTCTTGGTGATCTCTAATTTAGTTTTTATTGTGTATTAAATTTAAGCTCTCTAGTGCAAATTATAGTTTGAAATGTTATGGCCGTTTTCCCCACTCTCCGTCACTTTTTTAAACTGAAGATTTTGTTATGAGCAGCGCTCATGGGATGTTTAAATTGTATGGGCGTGTTGTCTTCCACTTTTTTCAACGAAATTTTATAACTTTGCATTATTCCAAGATTTTTGCCAAATTTCAATAAAATCGCTTGAGATAAATATTTTAAATTTGCTCTTTTATTGGGTGCTTTATTGGAATAGCCCCGCCTCCCTGGTCAAAATCTCCGGGTTTCCAGATTTTTCTAGTTAGTTGCTAATCTAGACCTACTTGTTTATTAAATTTCAGCTTACTAGCGTACATTTTATTTATTTTCTTCTTATGGGCGTAATACTGCCCACTTTTTCTATATCAATACCTGATGTAGCAATTAGTTATCTTTCCTGTCGAGTTTCGTTGAAAACGGATAATAATAAATATATAAATACATGAAATAAGAGGCTTAAATTGTATGGGCATGTTAAAGTCCACTTTCTCAACGAAAATTTATAGCCTTGTATTATTGTAACATGTATGCCAAATTTCAATAAAATCGCTTGAGTTTGTTTTTTAAATTCTGAGCCTTATGGGCATAGCCCCGCCCTCCTGATTAACATTTTCGGGTTTTCAGATTTTTCTAGTTCATTGCTTACCTAGATCTACTCTTGTAACATATTTCAGCTTTCTAGCTATAGCGGAAGTGCTTCATCAATTTGATGAGTGTGTCAGTGGTCAGTGAGTATGTCTTAAAATATGCTCTTTTTGCACCTCCATATCTCCGGAACCTTTCATTATAAAGCTTTCAAAGCATATCAGGTTACATGAATTTATTCTAATTATGGTTTAAATTTTATAATTTTACGATTGCGTGGAACAAAGTTATGAGGGGGGTAAAAACAGCTCGAATGGCTTCCTGTAAATATACACACTGCGTGCATTTGCCGGAACTTGGCCTGGCGCACTATCGTGCGCCTAGATAATTTGCTACCTAAATTATTATTATTAACTATGTTTATTTGCGCAAGTCTACATATGTACTTTTATATACTTAGTTGTGTTCTTATGTACTCTTTATATACTATATATATCTAGGCTTGGCTATTCTGGAAAACGCGTCGAAGAAGTGAAACTTTACATTAGAACAAAAACAAATTTTGAAAAATTGTTTTTGTTTGCTATACATTTCTAAAATAAAATAAACGTGAGAATTTCAACGCGCTTCTCTCTCTTTAAAAAAACGGTTAATTTTGTATGAGAAACAAAAATAAATTTGTTACGTTTACACATTTTTGTTTTTGTTTTCTATGTAACTTTCACCAAGTCGACGCCAATAGACACCATTATACATATATTAAAATAAATAGATTTAGACTAGAATTGACTAATCGTGTTTTATTCAAAACGGTCTAAAACTACAACATACATATAAAATATTGATGTTTTCATTAATCAAAGATTTTTTAATAACTTCCCTGAAACTATTCTAATCTACTTTCTTTTCATTGCAAGTTTTAACCTGTTAGAAAAAACTAATTGGGAGTTTTTGAAATAAGTCAGCTTTCAGAACGAAAATGGCTCCTAGGCGCATTTTTAAAAATTATTATAGTTTTATTTAAATGAACTCAATTATAATAATTTTAATAGCAGCTGTAACGCTCAAAACGCTAACCGTAATATTTGGTGTTGTACATTACCAGAACAGATTTTGAGAAGCTTCTTCGGAAAGACGAAGTTCTTGGCTCTATGCTTGCAGTAGCACCTCAATCAGGCGGTAGGAACTAAGTCCCCAATGAACTAAGTCCCCAAAACATAAATGAACTAAGTTATGAAGGTATGTAGTGAAATTATAATTATGTATGCTACACTCACCTAATTTTTTAGAAACACTATTGTGATTCAAGCAAATTTCTATAGGTAATATTATTGTATTTGTATTAAATAACTTCTTTCCATACAAAATTAATAAATTTTTAGTAATTAATTTTTAATCCACTTACATTAAAAAGTTCTTAACACTAAAACTGAAAAGTTTTAAAACGCATTTTATCACATACTATACAAAAAGATAATTTATATAATTACAATAATGTTATCTATGTTGATAAAACTTCAATCATTATAGTGTTTGTGAAAAAAAACTGGCTGAGTTAATTTATCAGTGCAATGTATTTTTTTTTTTTGATTTACATATATGATAGTATTGTGCATTGTTGAGATTTAACGAAAGTTCCGATAATACCATGTTCAGACGGCAACATGAACCAGTTGGTTCGCTCTCTGAACCACATTTGCGAACCATGCCATTCAAACGACAAATTGACAAATTTTTTTGATGGAACCCGTTTTCAGCAAGGTTGGCAAACGGTACCGTAAAAATACCGATACCGATTCAAATACCGCTATAATTAGATACCGGTATCGATACCGATACCGAAACACTTTTCGGTTAGAAAATACCGGTACCAGGAATACCGTTTAGGTCTGTACCGGTATGTACCGGTATACCGATTCCCACCAAAAATAAAATTTCAAAAATATATTTCAATTAACTTTCTTATATAAACACGTTTTTTTCGCTTTACACATTCTTATGCAGAACTGTTTTTTTTAACCAACCGGAGAGTGCAACCATATCATAATCATCACCAGTGCGAAATACTAACGAACTTCATGAGCTGCTTAATGCCTTTAGGAACGAAAAACGTATCTCTAGACATATAAATGTTCTAAATTGGTCAAAAGAGCAAAACCCTTACAAAGACAGTTATTTTAAATAACAGCTTTTTAAATAAATAACTTATTTATATGAAATCGCGAAAGTTAGTATATTGGTTGTTCCAGATACACAAAGTAATGCCGAGGTTTAAAGTTTTGAAGAGTGCTTTTTTATGTATGCACATTAAAGATATACTGCATATGTATACTGCATATGTACGCTGTCTAAAATATGAGGTTTGCTGCCATAAATGCGGTCTTAATTTTTTACCTCGATCCGACGCTGCCTTCTGGTGGGGCCTAAAGTACCCGATACATAGTGGGGATTTTTTTTAAATTTGAAATAATTCTGCAGTTTTTAAAGTAGCTGTCCGATTTTTTATGAAATTTTATACAGCATTTGAGGAGGTGTCACAGAGCTCAAGTCTGGAATTTATGCTATATATCCTTCAAAGGGGCGGAGTCACAAAGCACCAAAATGGGTAAACTTTTAGTTAATGAAAAATTAAAATCGATGCCAAGCTCATGTTTTTGATCAGATAAAAAAGATTTTTGAAAGTGGATTTTTTTCTTTCCAAAAGCTAAAAAAAGTGTGCATGCAACATTTATGGGTTTTCGCTTACAGTTTAGGAAATATTCGAGAAAAAGTGTAAAAAATTGGCATTTTTACCAACCTTTGTCCACTGTTCTGCAAATGGAGAAGGCAAACGTTGTTAGATTTAGAAAATGAAACTTATTATGAATAAGGGATATAATTTGTAACATTAAACATAACATTTGCCAAAAAATATTTTCGGCTGAAAAGTCTTTCTTAGGTAGAAAGTAATAACAAATAGAATTTGCTTTTGAGTTCCCGGCAATTCCAAAAAAAAAATACAAAAAATTTTAATTGAAATATTGAAATATTCGTTTCGTCTGAATTTGGCGACTACGAATATATCTAAAAACGGACGAATATTCGAGAATTCGAGTACGAATTTTCGAATTTCACTAAGTGCATACAATTCTACATGTACTTCGTGTGTAATATAAATAATACATACACTGTATGTATTTATTTTTATTATTTTGTTTAATTAACCAAAATGAGTACTTTATATATTCAAAGTTTCAACTGCAGTTTTCTTATTTTACTTTTTTAATAAATAATTTTTTAATAAAAATATAAAAACGTATGTAGAAACATATAAGTTGAAATACTTTTTATGTTAATGTAAAAATACTCCCTTTTCGAAGTAATTCAAAAAAAAAAAAGATTTTTTGCTATGTCCACTGTCTGAATTAAAAAATTTAGCAGTTATATCGGTATACCGGTATTATAAATTCGGTAACGGTATGTACCGGTAATACCGATACCGAAATAAAAAAATACCGATATCGTTACCGTTCAGTCACTCAAAAAGACTTAAGAGTTTTTTACTTTTTGTTTAATATGTCTACATTTTAAGCTTTGTGAACTTTTTTCCCTTTAATCTAGCAGTATTTTATTTTTTTATTTTGCTAGTTTGCTGTACCAATTTAAATAAGAAGAAGAATATAGAATCAGATATGTATTTCTTCCAAATTTTGACATTCAGTACATCCTAAAAACAGACAATGTATGTGTGTTTTTTTGGAAGAGCAAGAAATCGAAATTTTATTTAATAACGACCAATTTTAAATGTATGTATTAACATACATATAAACATATTTACTTCTCTTATATAAATATGTAGTATGTACACTTTTTATATCCACATTATTGAAATGTAAAATCTATGTACATATGTATTGATCTCATGATAGTTTATCTATTTTTTTTAATTAATTATTTTACAAAAATGGATGTGTCAGAAGCTAAAAGGCCTAATTGCACAAAATAAAAAGTTGAGTAAATTAGTAATGTTTGGCAAATAGATTTCCAAAATTTTTGAAAATTATAAAGGGTACAAAATATTTGTATGTCATTTAACAGAAAAAAATAGTGGAGGGGATTCCCGCGTAAAAGCACATGGAAAATTCGTTTGATTAAACCAATGCGTTTAATTATAGTGGAGTTAATTGAAAAAATTCAAATAAGATTTAAAGCCGATTTTGCATATTTTTAGAGCTAGTTTTTAACATAAAGATAAACTCTACTTGTCAGTTAACTGTAATTTAAACTTAAAATTTTGCTTTTCAGATAAATATTATCTAGTTAATAATCTAGGTTTAACCGAGTAACATTGCTCAGTTAAACTATAGTTAGAACTGTCGAACTGTCGAAAAAAAAAACAATTTGACTAAAAAGTTTAATAAATACATAAATAAAATTGATGCTTGTTATGACGAAGATTTTAGTGATTATCACACCAGAATAACTTAAATAGGACAATAATGAGAAAAATAAGAGAGATAAAAATACGGCCAAATCTTTTATGTGTATAACGAATTGGAGTTCTTGCAAAGATTTCGTTTAACAAAGAGGCCTGCGTATGATGATTTTAGAATTAAATGGAAATAAAGTCTATTTCGTTGGGTTTAAAATTTAATGATCTTTTTTGGTTATATTTTTGGAGCGTAACTATTTAAGTCCATATCATTTATTTTTTTATTTTACAAAAATTCAGAATTCAGTTATTGAATTTTTTTTAAGTGTTGCCCTATTTACGTAAACTATTTCCAAGAATGCCATATCTGTATTGAAAACAAAGTATGTAATTTCTTCCTAAATTGACAACTTTTAATCTATCACTGAAAAACAGCATGGGCGTTTAAATCCCGTTTAACTTTGTTTCTTGGTTAACTTAAACGTATGTTAAACTAAGTTTAACTATTAAGTAAGAAACTAGCCCTTAATGGAATATATCTAAATAATAGAAGAACAAAATAATTTCCACAGAGTTCACAACTAATTAGATAGTAATATAACAAAATTCCGAAATTTTGGAAAAGTGGAGTCAGGCCTTTTAGCGTCTGACACATACAAATGTTTTTGATGTTTTGATTTACAACAGAAATATTTTAAAACTATCCCGTTTTCGTGGTTATTTAAACAATTTTACTTAATTTTGCGCTAAAGGTCGATTTAGCAATTTTCCAATAAAATTTTATGCGTTTTGAGTATCAATAATTGGCAACACTTCACTGTTTTGATACACATACATACATCCATACATACATACGTGAATAGTTCGCACGAGTTTTATATGGTGTGTTATTTGATTTTTACTATAGATAGACAAATTAAGAAAAAATAATTAATAAAATGTGTTCTAATATTTTTAATTCATACACGCATCCGTTTTTTGATTTGTTTTTTGTTTACTCTTGTGTGCATGTGTATGTTTATGTGTGTAATCATTTTATTTTGAAAGCTAGTTCAGATAAATTAGCGATTTTTTGTTATCAACACAACGGGGGAATATTAATTTCTGCATGGTTCGCAGCAAGGTTCAAAATGAACCAAGTTGGTTCGCTATCAAAAATTTATATGGCGAACCATGTTTATTCAATCAAAATTCGACCGCGAACCGTGAATGAGAGCGCGAACCCCGATAATTGCTGTCCGTGTGAACATGGTTTAAGTGTATTTTACATGTTTATTCAGGAAACCAGATCGCACTCTAGTTAGGAGGTATTGACATTCAGCGTTTAAAAACTGATTTGTGTAATTACTTTTGCTACTGCTTCTGAAAATCTAAACCGTCGCAGTGAAAGTCAACACAAGAAACGAAAACTCATTCACATGGAGAATTTCAGCAGCCGACATGTTCGAACAGTTGTCGGGTTGACTGACTGCTCCTTTAAATAAATCGGATGTTAAATTTTCGTTTTTTACTACACTATACTTTTTTTTTGGAAAAAGTGTTACTGAAACCCAACACAGAACTGGTGCTACTATTTTTCTGATAGGTATTGTCTATTGAGTATAAACTCAGAATTAAGCGACTGTGAATGTAGAACTGTAAATGTAAATGTGTCAGCTTATCGAATCTGTTGCATCAAAAGCTATGCACATGCTTACCTGACTGAAATGTCACGTAAATGTAACGTCTGAACCTGCAGAAAATAGAATTTCATGACGAGGTTGCGTGACATTTGTAGACAGTGATCGGTTGTGTGTATATTAAATGGGAATGTGGCACATTAGCCCTATGGTGGTAATTTTGTTTCTTTTGATAATTTCTGCTAAATTTGTATACGTACATGATGTCATTTTTAATAAATTTAGTTTTCTAATAAGGATTTTTTCTTTATAAAATCTAACCTGATATTGCCAATCGTGTGTTTGTTTTTTGTTAATATACATACATACATATATGTATGTATATACGTATGAATATGTAAAATATACATGTGTGCGTACAAACATGCACACAAGCCTACAAAAAACTATTTTTTTAATAATAATACCAATAAAAATAATAATATGTACGTATGATCATAACAATTATAATGATAATAAATGTAATGAAATTTATTTATTTGACATATTGTCAGAAGTGTAAATACTACAATAATTGAAATTTATTTGCTGGTGGTTTAGCATGTCTATATACGTATTTCATTGGCGCTTGAACCAAATCATCAGTAGACTTCAACCACAACTTTTTAACAGTCACAAACCTCTTACTTTATGCACAGACTTTCAGAAACTATATGAGAATTCATAAAATAATAATATTTTTGAAAATCACAAAGAAAAAATAAGCTTATGAATTCTCATATAGTTTCTGAAAGTCTGTGGTTGAAGTCTACTGATGATTTGGTTCAAGCGCCAATGAAATACGTATATAGACATGCTAAACCACCAGGAAATAAATTTCAATTATTGATAATAAAAATATAAATATTTTTATAATTATAATACGTAGTAAAGTATGTATGTATTTATAAAGCTAAGACTGTAAAAACAAAGTCATTACATTGTTTGTAAGTATAAAATAATGATTTGATACCATTTAAATAATTTTCGTACTTTTTTCACACAATCAAAAATAATGTGAGGATATTGAACTCCCATCGATGTTTCGAACAGCTGTTTTACATTTTAATTGATTTTTTTGCACTGATAAACACCCAGCAAACAAAAAGTTTTGTGGTTGTGCTCCTGTTAAAAATTGCACACATGTATTCATATGTAAATTGTTTATGAGTAAGAAAAAATCATTATAAAACGAGAAATTGAAGATAAAATAAGTTTTTTATGTGATTGAGGGGCGGTAGGAACTAAGTCCCCAATGAACTAAGTCCCCAAAACATAAATGAACTAAGTCCCTAAAGTTTTATATGGATGGCAACAAAAACAATTTTTAGGGAATTATTTCTCTTTTTGTTAAATTTTTGGGGGCCTAGTTCATTTTTATTTTTGGGGACTTAGTTCATAGCGAACTTACTCCCCAAACTTTGGGGACTTAGTTCAAATTTGATTTCGGCCAAAGTTCATTAGGGACTTAGTTCCTACCGTCTGAAGGCCATAGGAAGTAAGTCCTCTATGAATTAAGTCCCAAAAAAACGAACTAATTCCCAATCAACGGAAAGAGTTATAGATATCATCGAAGCATTTAATATTGAAAGCATGTTGAACGGCTTTGGCTTGTCGAAGGACAGGGCAAAACCCAAGCATTTCTTCACCGCGGCAATTAAGGAGGAAAATTTTTCATTCTGCTTGTTTTCATCATTGTAAACAATAGAATTAATAAAAGCAAATATATCTCCAACTGAGAGAACATATCTCATTGATGCTACGTTTAAAATAGTACCACATGGCTGCTTTAAGCAGTTTCTTTTTATTTACATACAATATTGTGAAGAGATAAGTAAGTAATATTTATTCTAGCGACAGAAATAACAATTTCTTTTCTAGATTTTCCCATATTCTTTGTTCTGATGGACAAAAAAACAAATGAAATTTACAAAGCACTCTTTGAATATATTACGGAAAATATATTTAATTTGGATCCAAATATATTTATAACCGACTACGAACAAGCGCTAAGAAATTCGTTAAGTGCAGTTTTTACACGAGCAAGACCAAAAATAATTATAATTTCACTACATATCTTCATAAATTTTAAATTGTCAAAAAATTACTTATCAGCACTTAACGAATTTCTTAGCGCTTGTTCGTAGTCGGTTATAAATATATTTGGATCCAAATTAAATATATTTTCCGTAATATATTCAAAGAGTGCTTTGTAAATTTCATTTGTTTTTTTGTCCATCAGAACAAAGAATATGGGAAAATCTAGAAAAGAAATAGTTATTTCTGTCGCTAGAATAAATTTTACTTACTTACCTCTTCACAATATTGTATGTAAATAAAAAGAAACTGCTTAAAGCAGCCATGTGGTACTATTTTAAACGTAGCATCAATGAGATATGTTCTCTTAGTTGGAGATATATTTCCTTTTATTAATTCTATTGTTTTCAATGATGAAAACAAGCAGAATGAAAAATTTTCCTCCTTAATTGCAGCGGTGAAGAAATGCTTTTGTTTTGCCCTGTCCTTCGACAAGCCAAAGCCGTTCCACATGCTTTCAATATTAAATGCTTCGATGATATCTATAACTCTTTCCGTTGATTGGGAATTAGTTCGTTTTTTTGGGACTTAATTCATAGAGGACTTACTTCCTATGGCCTTCAGACGGTAATTTTTTTCATGCACAATGTTATTTGCTGTCGATTTCAAATATTTTTTTGTAGTGAAATTGGATTGCAGAGCACTTCAATTCCGTTTGGAACAAACTGAAAATCACTTTTACGAAATTCAGAAAAGAAACCAATAGAAAATTTCACTTTCATTTCATTTTACGAATGCAGAACCTAGCCTGACACTGTACCACCTCAGAACTAATGAAAAGAAGGATTTTAAACCTATTTCGCAGAGAGCTTATGCCGCGGAATGAATAATTACGTATCGATCGATATTTATTTCCGTTGAACAAATAAAACCATCCATTACTTGGCTTCCAGTAAAAAAAGATATTCCAAAGAAGTCAATAAGATCCTGAACTTGTAATACGGAAGTAGTGTAAATTTGGATAATTTCTAATGATTTTTACTTAGAGTTATCATCGCAAGAAGTTCTCTTTTTTTTATCAATATTCAGTGAATCCGAAGTAATGTATGTTCGTGATGTTGAGTAAGTCTGATTTTTCGTATGTTCTTTTTTATGTTAATAATAATTTATGTTTATGTTGTTAATAATTGATTCCTGAAAAGTCAAAAATATTGATATTTTGGAAGTAGAGAAAAAGTAGTTCTCTGAATAATAACCTCCAATTTTTTTTACCTTGCCGATATTAAATAGAATATATTGTAATAGGTTGTTTTATTAACTTTTTATTTAGTTTATTTTTATTAAATAAAAAGATTATTTCCTGAGCTCAGCTAGGAGCTCTGGGAGTGTTGTTTAATGATTAATCTTAAAATAAAAATACATTGTCTTATATACTAGTTATGAGAATAAAGCTTAACCTATCTTAACATAAGAGGGAAAAGAAAAGGTATATGCTTAATAAGCAAATTGTTCCTTTTAGTTTCCCACGGTAGGCGTGCGGCGTGTGTCTCATAAGAAATTTGGAAAACATGGATTTTGTATTGTTTATATTTATTATATAAACACATGTGGTTATTAATTATGATTCATTCAAGTGCATTATGATGCAGCCTTTGATCAGACTGGCGAGTGTCAAATAGCATCTGCACAAAATACATATTTACGTTGCAGTCTGTCAAATGCATTTATCTAACACTTCATGCAGCGGTATTTGCCCGATTGCATAAGTGTCCAATGTCCAGTGCACAAAAATAATTTCAATGCCATTGGATGTTATGTATGTTGCGGTCAAGTTGACTTTAAATGTTTACTACGCAATGTTAGTCGTAGTGATAGTTAGAACACGCTACACCTCCACCTTTTATAAGAATGTTCATATATCGTTAGTTTTATGGTTTTATTGGCCATACCGTTTTAATTATTTAATATTATATAATTTAAGTCTATTCTTATGAACTATTTGTGTTTTATTTGTTTTCTTATCAAATATAGTTACATTATTTCTTAAGTCTATTTTCTTAATTTTGTAAGGTCCTCTATATTGTATATCTAACTTATGACCTGCTTCATTTTTCAGTAATACTAGATCTCCTATTTTAAAGTTATAATCAATTATATCCCTATCATAGTTTAATTTTTGCTTAAGTTTATTTCTATCTAATAATTGTTGGGCCCTCTTATATGCTACTTCTAATCTAAATTTTGTTTCTTTGGCATAGTCCTCTATATTATATAGTGGTTCTACTTTATCTACATTGAAAATCTGAAAACTGTTAGGAGTTTTTGCAAAGACTAACTCATAAGGACAATAATTATGAATTGTTGAAGGTGTTGTATTAAAACAATAAGTAAAATATTTTAGCCATTCGTCCCAATCATATTTGTCTATAGATATATAGGAACGTACATATTCATTGAAAGTTCTATGACTTCTTTCTATTGTGCCTACTGTTTGGTGGTGATGAGCTGTCGAAGTTAATTTTTAAATTTTTAGCAGATTACAAAGTTCTGTTAATATCGAATTTTTATATTCTGTTCCCATGTCCGAAATGAACGTCTTCATTGGACCATAGGTAAGTATACAATTTTCAAATATTGCCTTAGCGATTGTTTTAGCGCTTTTGTCTCTTATTGTTATAGTAACTAAATATTTAGTTAAATCACATATTATTCTGATTGTGTATTCATTTCCAATTAATGATTTTGGAAATGGCCCTATTGTGTCTACCACTACCGTATCAAATGGTTTTGTTGGCGTTGGTGTCACAGTCATTGGACTTTTGTTATGTTTTAAAGTTTTAGCATTTTGACATTTATGACATGTTTTTACGTATTTAGATATGACCTTGGACATATTTTTCCAATAGTAATATCTTTATATTTTTTCTAATGTTCTATATATTCCGCAATGTCCTCCTTCTATGGGATCATCGTGATATTTCAGCATAATTTCAAGAATTGCCTTGGCATTCTTACTATCAATTTGGGTCACCTTATTTAGTAGCGCTACTTTAATTTTATTTAATATTTTATTGCCCATAAGTTTAAATTCATTAATAGAGATAAATTCGAAAATTTTCTCACTAGGTGCCACTTGTAAATTATATATATTGTGTTTACCGGCCACTTTTTCGAGCCTAGAGAAAAATTGTCCTAAGCCAAAATTCTCTTTAGTAAACAAATCATTAATATGTATATATGTTACTATAGATTTTCCACGTTTGATATAACATCTTCCGGGGGAAATCTTTAGTTTATAGTATTTTCTGACGTCAGTGTTCGTTAAAGGTACATATATACTGGGCTTATCATTATTTTTATTTTTATGCTGTTCATTTAGTGTATTACTATTCTTGTCTTTTGTATTGGTCATCGATCTAGTCGTGACTTTTAATATAGAACAAATTTTATTATTCATGTCTTTTAGATCATTTATTGTAATTCGCGATAGAGCGTCGGCAACATAGTTATCTTTTCCCCTAGGATATTCTACTGTAAAGTTATATTCTTCTAAATCGAGTCTAATTCTTGTTAACTTGGAGCTTGGGTTTTTCATTGAAAACAAATAAGAAAGTGGTCTATGATCAGTACGGACAAGAAAATGTTTTCCATATATATATGGTCTGAAGTGGGTAATTGCCCAATGAATTGCAGTTAATTCTTGCTCAATGGTTGATTTGTTACTTTCTCCCTTTGTGAATGTCTTTGATGCATAGGCAATAGGTAAATGTTTACCATCATATTCCTGTGTAAAAACCGCACCACAAGCGTACTTACTTGCATCTGTTGTTATACAAAATTCCTTAGTAAAATCAGGATATTGGAGTAAAGTAGGACTCATTAGTGCTTTCTTAAGATATTTAAACGCAAAATCACAGTCTTTTGTCCATTCAAATGGTGTATTTTTCTTGGATAATTTTGTTAAATGTCTGGAGTATTCAGAAAAATTTTTAATGAATCTTCGATAGTAATTACAAAATGCTACGAATCTCTTTGCACTGTCTGCGTTAGTTGGTGTTGGATAGTTTTAATGATTGAATATTTACTATCGTCTGGTAATATTCCTTTATCTGTACATTTGTGACCAAGATATGTTACTTCTTTCATGAAAAACGAACATTTCTCTGGATGCAGTTTTAGATTGTTCCTACGGCATAAGTCAAAAACACTCTTTAAATTTGAAAGCATATGCTTTTCTGAACATCCCAGGACAACTAAGTCGTCCATGTAAAGGAATGCTTGATCTGGTTTTAGTCCAGTAAAAGCAAGTGTCATCATTCTTTGAAAAGAATTTGGTGCTATTTTTAAACCATAAAGTACTCTAGTGAATCTGTATGAACCGTTATTGGTTGAGAATGCTGTTAAGTCTCTGGAGTTTTTCTCCAAACTGATTTGGTGAAAACCTGACATTAAGTCTAAACAGGAGAAATATTTTGCTCTACCTAGTTGGTCTAATATATCATCAATTCTAGGTAATGGGAATTTATCTGCAATTAATTTTTTATTTATTTGTCTGTAATCTATGACAAGTCTCCATCTTTTCTGGTCAGAGTTAGGAAGTGATTTCTTTGGTACTAACAAGACTGGACTGTTATATTCAGAATAGGAAGGTTCAATAATTTTATCGTCTATTAATTTTTTCACTTGTTTGTCAATTTCTTCTTTATGTGTATGTGGTATACGATAATTTTTAATATATACTGGTTCTTTATCTTTTACTCTCAATTTTTGTTCATAAAAATTATTAGTTGTTATTGTTTCTGATTCCAAACCGAAAATATCACTATATGTTGAACATAGTTTTGTTAATGTTGTTTTAAATTGTTGTGGAAAATGTTTCTGTAAAATTTTTAATATTTCTGATTTTCTTTTAGAGTTTTTGCCTAAATTTTCTTTGATAATTTCATAATCAGAGATGTTTTCAGTTTTTATGTTACTTTGTTTGATTTTAGTAATGGTGTTATTAGTGTTTAGAATACGAATAAATGCTTTGTCAGATTTAACTAATGTATTTGGTATAAAAACACCTGGTTCAATTTCTTGATTTGGAATTAATAATTCGTTATTTGAATTGGTAAAATTTACTTGACGTATTACTTCACATCTTGGAGGTATATTAATTTCATTGCAGTTATTCGTAATCGGTATATCTATTATATGTGGTATATTAAATGGTCTAAGGATGAGGTAATCATTATCTTGGTTGAAATCCAATATGCAGTTATATTTTTTGATAAAATCCATGCCAATGATTCCATCGCATGGTATCGGAAAATTATTACATATCTACTACCTGGAAGTAATGTGGTATTAAAAATTTTTTAAATTTTAAATCGCAAAATGTATTTCCAATCGATTTGATGTTACCCTGTCCTATTCCACTTAAAGTTGTTGTTTTATTAGTGTTAATTTGGTTTTGTTTAAAGAATTTTGATTTTATTAATGAAATGTCTGCTCCCGTGTCTACTAAGAGTATGAGTGTAGTGTTAGTATTGTCTAATTGAATATGTATAAAGAAGCTCAAGTTTAGATTTAGATGGTAAATTTTCACTGATTTGATCCTAGGGGAATTTCGGAGCTTTCCGAATTGTTTTCATTTGATTCTGTTGCTCTTACGTAGTTATTGTTCTTACGATTATTATTAAATCTTTGTCGGTTTCTGTAATAATTGCTATTATTATTATTGTTATTATTATAGTTGTTGTTATTATTTCTACGTGGGTAATTATTTCTTCCACGTGATCGTGTATTATTACCACGGTAACTGTTTCCAGATTTGTACTCTTGTCCATAGTACAAAATAGTATTTTGTTGACCTGTGGCGTCTGTACAACTATTGACAAATTTACTAATAGCATCGTTCATGCTATTGAATTGTCCTGCTTCCATGATAAGCTTAACTTTGTCTATGGTGCAGTTCTTAGTTAATGCCTTCACGGCAGTTTGTGTGGAATACTTTGTGGCTAGGTCGCAAGACAATCCATCTGAAATGTATGCGGTTTCTAATGCCTTGGTTAAATTTTCTATTTCACTGAAATAAGCGTTAGCAGTTTTATTGTTGTTTTATATTTAAAATTTTTGCTGTTAATACTTCCACAGACTCTCCCTTCACGCTATTTTTTAGTTTGTTTATTATTTCTGATATAGTTGATTCATTGCTGATTAGATTTCTTGCAGTTCCCTTTAATTTTGTTTTTATTAGTGATACTGCAACTGCTTCGTGAGTACCTTTTATTGAATCTACTAAGGACAAGGAGTCAACAAAGGATCGTAAATTTTCTGATTTTCAATCAAAGTCTATAATCAGCTTTGATGCTGTGTTCAAAAAGTCCACTACAGTTTGAGTCATTTTGGATTCAGTTATGGGCATAGAAATATTAAATATTACACTTTCGTGTATTGAATTTGGTAGTTCGATTTGTATCGATTTTTTGTCAGCTAATTTTGAAATTCTGCTTGTTAAATCAAGGAAAAATGCGTCTGGTGCTCTTTGGTGAGGTACTGTTAGTCTATTGTAATAAACATTAAATAAAACTCTTATTTCTTCTAATTTTGTAAGAACATTTTGAAAATGATGAATAATTGTTTCATTTTTAATTGGTCTATCAATATTGATACACTTATATGACCGTTCTAAATCTTCTTTTATAATTCGTGCCTTATTCAAAATATCTTTCCATTCCATCAGTAAATTAAAAAAAAATTGCTGAAAAGTTTAATTTGGTTATATTTTGTCTAAATCGTTTGCTTTACTGAAATACTTTTTTCTTAGAGCTCTTTTATGTGACAAATATATTTTAAGCAATAAGTTTATTGCTGAAATTATTACTAATATTAGCATTAGTAACCATAATGAATTTATTTCTGACTTATGGTCAATGATTTCCAAATTGGTAATCACGTTAGCATTGGGTTTTTCCATTTTTGATTCTGTTTTACCCATATTTAAAATTAATTTATTTTACTATATTATTGGTGCTTATTATTTTCTTTTTCTATGCGTTCTGACCACCTTATTGCACGAACTGTCATTTCTTCTACATGAGTTTTGTTTAAAATATCGTCCTCATTTGGGACACCTGGCATTCCTATTATTTTCCAAATCTGTGCTAAATATTTTACTTGTTGTTCCAATGAAATTCCTTCTTCTTCAAAAATAGCATTAATATGTTTTTTGGTTTGTTTTCTATTTACGTTATTCATTATAATGGCCTTACAAAATTAATTACAAAAAAATATTATCATACTTTAAAGTTATTTTTGTTAAAATCTAATTAAAAAATAATATATTTATATATGTATAGTTTGCAACGGCGGCTAACGCCTACTGACCTAAGAGTGCGCCGCCATTAGTGCACTTCTTTGTTTGTTATACTTATTTATGATTTTGTTGCTGTCTTTCCCTAATGTTGTAGCACATCATAATTCAACTACGATTTTCGTTATATATTGTTGTGTTGTTGTTGGTATCAACTCGATTGTTGTAAATATCTTCCAATTTTGTAGTTACCGCAAACTGTAATGTTAATGAAAAATTTTATTTGGTAAAAATGCATTAAGCTGTTGTAGTTGTTGCTGTCTGGTTTGTTGGCTAGTTGTTGTTGTTTCGTCTGATTAATTCTGCCTTTTAGCCAGGCGGACATCTTCCACTGACAGATCGTTTTTGGCTGGTCTGTCAGGACTCAAAGATTTTCTTTCTTTTGCGCCTTACGGTCGCAACTGGCAAGATTTATTGCATTTTGGCAGTATAAATAATTTTATTTTATTCTGGGTGCAGAGTTTTAGCACTTCCAGGTTGGCAGGATCGCCATGTAATAGGTTGTTTTATTAACTTTTTATTTAGTTTATTTTTATTAAATAAAAAGATTATTTCCTGAGCTCAGCTAGGAGCTCTAGTAGTGTTGTTTAATGATTAATCTTAAAATAAAAATACATTGTCTTATATACTAGTTATGAGAATAAAGCTTAACCTATCTTAACATAAGAGGGAAAAGAAAAGGTATATGCTTAATAAGCAAATTGTTCCTTTTAGTTTCCCACGGTAGGCGTGCGGCGTGTGTCTCATAAGAAATTTGGAAAACATGGATTTTGTATTGTTTATATTTATTATATAAACACATGTGGTTATTAATTATGATTCATTCAAGTGCATTATGATGCAGCCTTTGATCAGACTGGCGAGTGTCAAATAGCATCTGCACAAAATACATATTTACGTTGCAGTCTGTCAAATGCATTTATCTAACACTTCATGCAGCGGTTTTTGCCCGATTGCATGAGTGTCAAATGTCCAGTGCACAAAAATAATTTCAATGCCATTGGATGTTATGTATGTTGCGGTCAAGTTGACTTTAAATGTTTACTACGCAATGTTAGTCGTAGTGATAGTTAGAACACGCTACAATATTATAACTAGGAGCTAATTTTTTTGTCTATATATTATTATTTCGCTTCTAATATAGAAGACATTTATCATATTTTAAATTATACGAATATCATACTCTTTAAGAAATCGGCAATTTTAATTAATTCTTACCTTTGAAAATAGCTTGTAGTAAGTCACCTTAAGCCATGTTAAAAAAGGGTTTCGTACAACATAACTATGATTATTATGAGAATATTCACGCTGCTGAACTCTTCGTAACATTTCAGTGCTTATAGTCGGGTAATGCACGTAACATCCGACCTTGCAACATCCAATAAAACGGAAAAGAGGTAATGTAAATGAATATCCCATTGTATCAAGGTATATATCCGGTGGAAATCTAAGTAACGCTTCCAATCCTAATATCATTGATCCAATACTTTGCCCTAGTAGAGTAAATATAGGATATCTATTTGCTTCCACTAGATATCGAAACTTTAAGTAAACAAATGTGATATTCTCCTTTTCTAGATTAATATTGAACACATGTTTTACTTTATCTAGGATATTGCTTGGTGAAGCCTCCATATCGCCAGTATATATTACCACTTTTATGTTGTCATATTTTGCCTATGAAATAAAAATAATAACAAATTTGTATTAGTGCTCGTAATTAAAATATTCGTCTTTATAACTTATATCATATGCATATATAAATCGGTAAATTTTCAAATGCTTCATTTGTTTTTTTTTCTGTTGCCTGGAATAAAATTAACTATTTAATTTAATTTAATTCATATAAGAAAAATTACTTAAAATTGCGATTTGCTTTCTCAATACGAGCATGCATATGGCTAATGCTAGTGTCGTTGGCTCTGATGTTGATTCCAAAAATGATGGCAAAATGTATGGTATAAGGAACATTAATATCCAAGTAACAGCAAGATTACATATATTACGTATTATACATATTGTTACGTAAAAATATTCCTGCGGGGTTAATGCAAAGAACTATCTAGAAGTATTTAACTAAGGCTGAGTTTACATCTGGCATTTCTTATGTGTCATTTGCCCAAAAAAACGTAACCAACTAATTACTAATGAAAAATCTTTGATTCTGACATATATTTATTGATTTAAACAGTTTGCAATCATTTTGGATGAAACTATTTAACTTAATAAATACATGTCTGAATCAAATAGTTTTTCATTAGTAATTAGTTGGTTACGCTTTTTTTACGCTTGTGTGGCATTTGGCACACAGATGTAAACCCGGCCTAAAGCACTAAACGTACACACATATTCACGTGCAAGCACTATAGCAACAACAATAATTTTGTACATAGTTACAGACGTATACGTATACAAATAAAAGTGCGAGCACTTATGGTAACCACCTGTAGCACACCGCATTGCCAACATACAAGTCGTTACTTTGAAAATTCAAAAACTAACGGCCAATCGAATCATCTACAAACATCTAGAAACGTCAACATGAATTTTCCCGATTGTGCTAGAAGATTGTTTAATCATCTGGCTACCAACAAACATATACGCCTAAACAGCCACATCGTTGTGCGGTAATAGTTTCTTCCAGTTGGTTTTACTAATTACAAACACGCATGTTACTACGCCATCTATTAGCGAACATTCTAGATCCCGTTTTTGTAGTATAAAAAGAGTTGCCTTGTATGCGATTGAGTCAGTGCTAATTGGAAATTAGTGGAGTCAACACCGTTGAAAGTAAAAGACCTCGTGCAGTGGATAATAACGTTAAGAAGTAAATAAGAAAAGACAAGTTGTAATTTATTTAGTCAAGAACAAAAGGAAGTTCAGTAGCAAATAAGAAATTCGTGTTATTTATTTTTATTTTTGAGCAATCAAAAGAACCCACACGTTTAATAAAATTTAAACGTAACAATATATAAATACGGCACACATTTTTTTTCTTCCACTTTTAAGTATCCAGTTCTCGTTGTACCTTCATAGTGAACTAACGTCATAGCGGAGTTTTTTTACATACATACTTAACAAAAAATCATATAAAAGAAAATATTCGTAATACATATTATTAACTTTGATAAATAAGCTTTAATTGCTTTGTTAATATTTTTTTGCATAGTCATAAATAACAAAAACAAAAAAAACCGTAATCAAAAAAAAAAACAAACAAACAAACAAAAGTACCCTTGAGGAATACTCTATATGAGTACCTCAAAAACAAATAAATGTGAAGTGAGTTATAACGGCAGAAATGCCTATTTTACTGTGAGTTCTGATGCTCATAATGATAACAATAAAAATAAAAAACCTGATGACAGACTTACTGTGAGTTCGGAAGCTCTTAATAAAAATAAAAAATCTGATAATACTCTTTTTCTAACAACAAATCCACTTTTTCGACAGCGATCAACTTCGCTTTGTCCAATGCCTACTAGTGATTCTTTAACATTACAGTTGCCTAGTACTTCGTCAGTTAAGCCGTTGAAATCATTCGCTTCGGGCTGTTCATCACCTAACCAAGTTGTCACTACAGATAACAGTAGCTCAAAACCAAAGGTACAAGTCGGAATGGACAGATATATAACCGTGGTAAAGCGTGGGCGAAGCCCGAATTCTTCTAAAATTTCATCTGTTCCAAAGATGTCTAGGGATAACAGCGCATCATCCATGAATCGCCAAAATCGTTTTTCATTATTGCAAGACGATAACGAGAAGACCGCTTCATCATCTCAGAAGTCTTTTAAGCCACCACCAATATATGTGAGGGAAAAAAATTCTGACGCGCTTCTAAAAAAACTACTGTCGACCATTGGTGAAAATACTTTTCACGTAATTCCAATTAAAAGAGGTAATATTGATGAAACTAAAATCCAAATATACGATGAAAACAATTTTCGAAAAATTGTAAATGATTTTGAAAAAAATAAAACAAACTTTTACACATACCAACTTAAGAGTGCTAAAGGCCTACAGATAGTACTAAAGGGCATAGATTCATATGTTGAGCCCGAAGAAGTAAAATGTGCACTTCTAGACCAAGGATTTAAGGTAAAAAACGTTACTAATATAATTAACAGAGAAAAGGTCGCCCAACCCCTATTTCGCATTGAACTGGAGCCGAATGACATACAATTGAAAAAAAATGAAACCCATCCAATTTATAGCGTAAAGTTTCTGTTACACCGAAAAATCACAGTTGAAGAGCCACGTAAGCGTTCAGGTCCTGTACAGTGCCATAATTGCCAAGGATATGGCCATACAAAAACTTACTGCAATTTACCTACAGTTTGTGTTATCTGCGGTGAATTGCATGGTACTGCTAGCTGCACTAAGCCAAAAGAACAAGCAGAAAAAAAATGTAGTAATTGTGGAGGTAATCACACCGCTAACTATAGAGGATGCCCTGTATATTCTTTTGTTAAACAGACTATGAGTCAAAAACCTAAGTTAGCTCCAGCCCAACCATTAAACGCGTACTCCGCCTCTTTTGCTCAAGTAAGTCAACCAGTTACTTCACGTGTATCGTATGCCGATGCTGCTAAGGCTAGTTCTAGTCCCTCACAAAATGTTTCACCGCAAATTAATTCAGCGAATGCAAGCTCAGGCTTTAACTTTAGTCGCCTTGAAGCTACTATTGAGAATCTGGTGCTAACTATAAACAACTTTACAACAAATATGACTAGCATGATGCAAGAAATGCTGCGAATGCAGAATACACTGCTTCAAGCATTAGTTAACAAACCATGAACATGTTAAAAATATGTTTCTGGAACGCAAACGGCATTCGCCAGCATAAAAATGAACTTGAGCACTTCCTCATGGAAAAAAATATTGATATAATGTTGGTCTCTGAGACTCATTTGACTTCAAGGAGCTTATTTAAAATAAATGGTTACACTCTATATGATTCAAAGGACCCGAGGGGGAGAGCATGCGGTGGGTCAGCAATTCTAATTAAGTCAAGACTCAAACACTATGTCCTTGATAACATTTGTGAAGAACATCTACAAGCAACAAATATTTGTGTCGAAAATTTTGTTACAAATTTCGTGATATCATCAATTTACTCCCCTCCCAGATTCGCAATTACTGAGGATCAATTCGAGGAATTCTACAAATCTCTTGGCCCTTGTTTTGTAGCAGCTGGGGACTACAATGCAAAACATACGTTCTGGGGTTCGCGTCTTATTACACCTAGAGGTCGGGCATTGTTCAACACAATTTCAAAAATGGGCTTGGACGTCATTTCAAGTGGGGAGCCCACTTACTGGCCTACGGACATACAAAAAATTCCGGATGTTATAGATTTTGGAGTCATGAAAAATATCGGTAGGGAATTAATTCATGTTGAAGCTTCTGTAGATCTCTCCTCCGATCACTCTCCCACGATTGTTACAATTTGTAGCCCACTAAGAAGTGACTTCCCTGTCCCATACGTAAAGATGATCAACCGTGTTAATTGGCTGGGGTTCAAAAAATACCTCAGTAGCCATTGTACGGAAAATATTAACCTAAGAACACCAGGTGATATTGAATCTAACATTGAAAATCTTAACGAAAATATTAAACAGGCTGCTGAACATGCCACTACTTCCCATCCGCAGACTTGGTTTAATAGAATTTATTCTACAGACATTGAACGTCTTTTACGTGAAAAAAGGACAGCTAGAAGGGAATGGCAACAGCACAGATCACCCCAAAATAAAATTAGATTTAAAGAGTGCACTAGACGACTCCAAGAGCTGCTGGCATATGAAAAAACTGTATGTCGTAAAAATTATCTGGAAAATCTTGATGCCACACCTGCATCTAATTACTCCTTGTGGCGACCTGCTAGAAAGCTTAAAACACCCGTTGAATATAGACCACCTCTGCGCACTTCTACCGGAGGTTGGGCCAGAAGCGATACTGAAAAAGGTAACATATTTGTTGAGCATTTAAAATCCGTATTTACCCCAAACACATGTACTGGTGTTGTTGATTTACCAAGTGTAGTTGCGCTACCCCCTCGAACAATAAAATTTAAGACGCGTGATGTTCAGAAACTAATTGCTGAACTCAACCCGAAGAAAGCTCCAGTTATTGATGGAATAAGTAACAATATGCTGATAAACTTGCCCCATATTGCAATTAGAATCCTGTTATTTATATTTTAACGCCATTTTACGACTGGAGTATTATCCACAAAGCTGGAAGCTTGCGAAGGTGAAAATGATTCCAAAGCCGGGCAAAGACCTTACCAAGGCTGAGTCATACAGGCCAATAAGTCTACTATCAACAATGTCAAAACTCTTCGAAAAGCTGCTCATGACAAAATTGTCCCCAATTTTAACTGATAGTGGGTGCATCCCAGACCATCAATTTGGTTTTAGAAGTCAGCATAGCACCATTGAACAAACTCATAGATTGGTGCAATTTATAAGAAGAACTTTTGAAGAAAAAATGTATTGTTCTGCCCTGTTTATTGACGTTTCTCAGGGATTTGATAAAGTGTGGCATGAAGGCCTTATTTTAAAATTAAAATCATATTTACCAATAAATTTTCTGAATTTATTAGAAAGCTACATAACTACCCGAAAGTTTACGATTGTGGAAGGAGAATTCATGAGTCTGCCCCAATCTATACCATCCGGTGTGCCACAGGGGAGCATACTGGGGCCAGTTTTGTATTTGATTTATACTTGTGATATGCCTGTGAGCAGCAATATACACACATCTACGTTTGCCGATGATACAGCCTGCCTTAGTATGCACAAAAACCCGCACGAGGCTTCCCGATATCTTCAAGAACATATTACACAGTTGGAAATCTGGTTGAACTTATGGAGAATTAAAGTCAATGAACAAAAGTGTGTCCATACAACGTTTACCCTAAGAAGAGATACTTGTTCCCCCATTCGAATCAACAATCAAAATATTCCTCAACATTCCCAAGTGAAATACCTTGGTATACACCTTGATCGAAGACTTACATGGAAACATCATATTGACTTTAAGCTAACTCAGATGAAACTTAAGTTATCTCAAATACACTGGTTGATTGGCAGAAATTCAACACTTAGCCTGGACTGTAAACTTTTATTATACAAGTCGCTTTTGAAGCCAATATGGTGTTACGGTATCCAGTTATGGGGCACTGCTTCTGCTTCCAATGTAGAGAGAATCCAACGAAGGCAAAACAAAATTTTAAGGTTAATAACATCTGCTCCATGGTATATTAAGAATTCAAATTTGCATCGTGATTTAAGAATGCCACTAGTGACTGAAGAAATTGCAAGATACGCAGGCAAATACTTAACAAAACTCGAGTCACATCCTAATCCGCTTGCTCGTAATATTTTGAATTTTAATGGTCACATCCGCCTAAAAAAGAGGGACACAAGGGCTCTTATCCTCAACACTCTAGATGGGAATGCTTGAAAATACATTTAATTTTCCTTTTTGATTATCACTACTTTGTATTATTTAAATTATCACTAAGTTTTGGCCGACACTGGTCGGGCTAAACAATTATATTTTAGCTTTAAGATTTGATCACTTATTGTTAGTTCATATTTGAAGATACAATAAATAAATATATGTATTAAAAAAAAAAAAAAAAAAAAAAAAAAAAAAAAAAAAAAAAAAAAAAAAAACTTTTAAGTATATTATAGTCCACGAACATAAGTGAAACATATACGGCCCTATGTATAAGCAAAAATTGGCATGAAGTTAGCATAAGTGGCAAAATTTAACATGATCTTAAATAGTTTTGCCATAAAATTTCACATTAAAAATCATGCTAGGACTTAGAGGTGGATTAAGATTAGGTAATGCGAACATTTTTAATGTCTAATTGTATGGAGGTACTCGTTACCACTTAATTCAATTTCGTCACTTTTGCTAACTTCATGCCAATTTTTGCTTATACATAGGGCCGCTATTGTTTAAAAGGTATTTTTGTGTGGATATGCACAATATAAATGTTTTTTCAAAATTATTGTCATAAAAGTGCTAAAAAACGATTTAAATTTGCATGAAAAAACCACGTTCTGTTTGATATTTGTTTTGAACAAACATGTACACTAGGGTTGCCAGTCGGGCTTGTTTTGGCTGGATTGTCCGCCTTTTTAAGTACCTGCTCAGTTTCAAGCTAAAATAAAATTTGTCCAGCTAAAATAAAATTTGTCCCCAAAATGTTCTTAATATTTATTGCCTTAAATGTCTAAAGATAAACTACAGATCGACTATTACTGTCTTCGCGCAGTATATCGAGCCTTGAGCGCAACATTATCATAAGCGAAATCCGGTCAAATTATTTTTTATTTGAGAAATTAAGATTTCACGACATAGCTCAAAATTCGAAATTGCCAAAATATCAAAATTACTTATAGTTTTAAAAATACGGCGGCTGAGATTTTATCGCAAGTAGATGTTTACATTAAAATAAAATAAAAATTATCGTAAGCGACACACATTTATTGTAATATTTAATTTATTAAATGAATATATTCAACTAAAGCAGAAGTGTTAACGATTATATTAGTGAATAAGAATTTAAATACGAATGAACTTGCACTGTGTAGTGTAGGCACTCAAAAATTTTTGTTGATTTTTTTACATATCTTCTGATTTTTGGTACTAATACATATACATAGGTACGCTAATTTCAAGTAACTACTTGCATGTGGAAACGGTGGTTGGCTTAAAAATTTAATCCACATTACATTTTTACAACCGTTTTCCTTATATGTGACCTTCTCCGAGAAAAGGGACCTATTGTATCAAAAAAGGGGTTCTTGGGAAAATCGATAAAAAAAATTAGAAAAATATTAAAACTTTAAATGCGTTTTTCTCAAAACTTCATTTTCACACATTAGGTCCCTTTTCTCGGAGGTCATATATATGAAATATTTCAAAATAAAAAACAGAAAATACTGTTTCGGTTAACGGATTCTTAAAGTGAAATATCGATATATAACAAAATATATTTCTACAAGTATGGACCCCAAATTATCTAAGGTGATACTTGAATAAAATACTTATTTAATTGTGTACTTAATGTATCTATTAATTGTGAACTTTAGAATAAAAGCCTGCCTCAGACTTCGGAAACAATTCCAAAGTTAGTAAACTATAGTGGCACTGATGATTCTTACACTGGAGATAATTTAATTGAAGGGTTTTTTGTTGGTGTAAAAGGAAGGCAACTGTGTCGGAAAAGTAAAGCAATCTGTATCTTGGCAAAAGAGGTAAAACCAAATCCTTGCGTTTTAACAAAATGACAAAATACTTGTGCAGCTAAATTTAGTGAAACCGATAGAGTTTAAATTAATCAATTTTACTGGGGATTAGCCAAAACGATTGGCTTAAGGCATGTGCAACGAAGAGAGGAATTAGACGTAAGCGGGTTTCGTGTAGCATAAGAAAAGTTTCCTATGAATACTCTGTTAATTTTGGAGGAGAAAAATACAAGGTATGTCAACAATTTTTATTGGTAACGCTTAGACTTTCCCAAATGCCTTTCCGATATAAGTATATTTGCTAAATTAAAGAATCAATACAAAATTAAAGAAAAAAGAAAGTACATAATAAATGTAGTGAAAAACAAACGCGATTAGTGTGCGACTTAATTGAAAAATTAATTTGGCAAATTTGTACAAAATTTACGTGGAATCTTTAAAGTCTTCTCACCAACAAACATTAACCGTGTCATTGTTTATTTTTCGCAAGATATTTAAAAACAAAAAAAAATACAAATGCAATATTTGCGAAAAATATAAATACGGCATCGCGTAACAAATTAAAAGATTCCAATATTTACAAAAACCACTACATACCTAACATAATTACTAATAAAGCACTTTATAATAATAATATAATAAATAATACTGTTTATAATAATACGAGTACCTATTTATTATCAAAATTATATGGTTGTTTTTGCTTTTGGTAACCTAATTGTAATCAGATATAAAAAAAACAAAATGTAACAATTTCTTTTTCTATTAGATGAAAAAACACAAAAAGAAAAATATCGTAAGCGACAAAATTTTTTAAATTCCTCCATTAATATGAAAAAAAATTATCGTAAGCGCCATAAATAGCGCCAAATATGAAAATACAAAATTCTTTTTGATCCCAATCACTGAACAGGAGGCTTATTCTGCGATGCGCAAATGAAATGCGATGCGAAAGAAAATTGGTATTCTGTTAGACTTTCGCAATCGCAATTTATTTCAAATCGTGGCAACGCTGCTTAAATAAACGTCAGTGTCAACAAATGTCAAATTAAAAATAAATAAATTGTTTGTGTTTGGCTGTGAAAATTATTCATAAAATTATTTATTTAGGAAATTCTGTAAGAAAAAAATTATAAAAATGGATTCTGTGGCACTGTGGAGTAAAATGAAAGGATACAGACAGTGTTGCCAAAATGTTACAGGCATTTCCCACCATATAACCCCTGAAAACCCGCTAAAAACCGTTAGCTGAATAAAAATAAACGCTAATATAACCGCTGAATTTTTTATAACCAACATAAGTCTTTTTTATGGTTTATTGGTAAAAAAAAAGAATAAGATACATTTTATAAAATATGTATACATATGCATAGATGTATGCATGTAATTCCCCAATATTTGTAAGCACAACTCAGCCTACTCTTTAAGTAGGTATTTTATTTCCCGCAGGGTTTCCATACACAAATATCCAGCCAGGAAAAAGTAGAATCCAAGGGACTATTCCATCTTATAATATTAATGTTTAAGCTGATTCAGTATATTTTCAATATTTTCTGCGATAGACCCTAATTATTCTACACGTGTGAAATAATATCTTGCCGTTTTGCTTGAAGTATTTGTAAAATATTGTTAAAATTTCCTGACTTTCTGACTATCTGAAATTAAAAAAATAGTGTTGATAAAATAAACTCCATGGCTCAATTCACATTGGCTTGAAGTTTAATTTCGAAGGAGAATTTCAATAAAAAAGTTTTTAATCAAAAACAAATTATTCAGAAAAAGTTATTGGTTTGAGAGATTTTGGTTGATATTATGTTTTCCTCATACTCAGTGGTCCAATCAACCAGTTTTCGGTTTGTTTTCCGTTTGTTTAAAGATTTGTTTACTATTATTTTAATACGAAAAGAATGATTAAATGGGTTTGTAATATAATTATAATCGAATTAAATTTTATTCACTAATTATAAGATTTATTCACTTTTATACTCGTATGTATATACATATGTATGTTATTATTTTTAACCTCTTAAATTTTCACATTATAATACACGACTACAATATGTCAATTTTTTATTTGCAAAAAACTGACGTTAGTTTCTTTTCGCTGTAGGTGTTTATATCGAGAAAAAATCAACATAAATACCAGGGTACGTGTCGCACAGCTGCGTTAAATTTACTTTATTTTGATTCAATACCTTTCTTTATAAGTTTCAGAAAAACGCTGAAAATCCGTCAACTAAGAAATTCTTCCGCTAAAATTCCCGCTGGCGGTTTTTTAAATAGACTTGCCGCTAATGACAAAAAAATACAGAAATATATAGCGGGAAAACCGCCGTTTAGGCAACACTGGATACAGAGAAGATTAAAGTTGAATTCAAATATTTTTGAACTGGTTTATATATTTCATACTTTTTTCCATCCTGCAGCTTCTCTAATAGGTGGTCCATTGATATTTAGTTCTTCATTTAACCTTAGCCACAAAGTATTTGCCGACTGACGTGCATTTGGTGTTTTCAAATGGCCTCTTGCCAATTGGCCGTACTTATTCATAAATTCTATCATTATTTCAAATTGACGCGGTTTGGTGGTCTTATTGCTTGATTCCCTAAATTAAATAATAAATATATGATGAATAAATAAATAAAATATTATCTTTCACTTACATGTTTGTACTTTGCGAATGCTATTTTGTTGTCGAATAAATTTTGCGAATTTGACATTTGTTTTCGCAATGTAGAATACCGACTTCCCACCTTTTCGCATTTGAAATGCGAATATCGCAATACAGAATAGCAATTGTTCGCATTTATGTATTTTCGCATCGCATTTATTTTCGCATCGCAATTCAGAATAAGCCTCCAGGACAAAATTATCACAAACTGCATTAAAACATTTTAAATTTTATCCATACATTTGGAAATAATCGAAAAAATCGCTCTACTCTAAAGTTTGGTTTTTGTCGCTTACGATAATGTTGTGCTCAAGGCACGATATATTCAATTAATAATTATTAAGAAAATATGAATTGAAAAATTTACGAAAAGTTGTATGTTTCGTCCTTTCAATGCCTATTAGTAACAAATTTTGTGGAAGAGTTTTTAGTGTCTTAAGCAATTTATACAAAAAAGAAAGAAATCAAATGTCTTTCGATCTTATTAGAGCGGAAATATTAATAAGAACTAACTTAAAGGAATCTTGCAAATATGTTCAGACTTTTAAACCCCTAAGGGCGACTTTTTGAGTTGAAGATTAGAGATTAAATTAACTTTAATCTTCATTTGCAATTTTTGGGTAGTCGACTATATTGGTTTACTTGCTAGTTTAAGCGACCAATCGTGGTGGTTTAATCTTACTTTAGTATTGACAACAAGTATTTGTGAAACATATAACTTTTTGTAAAAATTATATGGTAAAATAATTTAAAAACACTTAAATAAATATATATATTTTATATTATATATATATATTTCCTTTAACACGCGCAATATTTTACTTTTAAATAATAAAATATGAGTTTCGTCTTCTTCCTGCAAAAAAAATTAAAGTGGGTTAATAACATGTACGACTTTTGCACAGAAAATGTTGCCACTATTTTGTTCCTGTAGTATGGTAATACTACACATAACAAGAAGTTTAAACTACCAATCAAAAACATCAAACTCAATTATATGAGATTAAGTTAATTTTCGGATTAGCTAATTAGAGAAATTAACTAATCTTAATCTCGAACCCAAAAAGTCGCCTTAAATGTTTGGAATTAGCAAAATCCGTAAGTGCAAACACAAAATGTATGTGGCAGAAAATATATTTTTTTTAAATATTTTATATTTTTTTAGTTTTAATTTATATCGAACATTACTAAAAAATAAATTTAAGTTCATTTTTAATTATTATTTTTCGAACTTCATTTGTTTCTATATTTATGATTTATTTGAACGGAGTAAAGTTCGTATCGCTTTTTTAAGCCAAATTACATGTGATAATTATTAATGAACAAATAACATCAAAGTTAGTTGTAAATATTCTGACAACACATAGTTGAACGGAACAGCCGTTTTCGAAGGCCACTAAACCTTCATCATCAGCGTTCTTCTGTGTTGGTCCACTGTGTGTGGTGTCAGTTGTTGTAGATTTCTGCCTTATATACGAAACTTTCTTGCAAATGGATATATAGACTGTGCACATCTGTGCCAAAAAAAACCTTTAAAATCGTATAAATCTTTTCAAAATCGGTGCGGCAGTACCGGCGTAAAAGGGATTACAAAAAACTTGTTTGCCTATTAATTATATAGATTGTTATAAAGTAATAATTCAAGGTAGATGTTGTATTTAAATTGTTACTTCACTATTTAATACTTTAATTTATATAATGGAAGTAAGCAATGATCCTCACAAAAACATAAATGTGAAACAAAGGCCAAGTTCCTTTCCAAAATTTCGGCCATAAAAAGTAGTGAGATAAAAATTTTTCCAATATGGTATGCATTACATTAATTTGTAACCGTAAGGTTGTTATATAATTTCTAGATAATGTGCTTACCTGCCAACATTTTTCCCGGTATAAAGAAATGAACAAATATACATTATTTTCTCTTTTTTTAGGAGAGTAAAAATATTGCCAAGTTAGCACATTATCTAGAAATTATATAACAGTCTTACGATTACAAATTTATATAATGCATACCATATTGCACTGATAGGTATTGTACCTAACACGAATTTGGTCAAAATTTTTATCTCACTACTTTTGATGGCAGAAATTGTAAAAAGGAACTTGGCCTTTTTTCACATTTGTTTTTGTGAGCATCTGACTACTTTTTGGAAGGTTTTCTTAATAAAGCTTTTTAAACTTTAAATTTCTAGTCTGTTATAGTTCTATTCATAATGTCTGCGCTAGTTCAAAAGGCAGAGTTACATAAAATAATGGGTTATAGGGTGATATGTGCACCATTGTGTCATAATAAGGACCGAGTAATTTAATTAATTTTTTAAGAGTCATCTGAGTAGAAATATGTAAAATATAGTGTAAATTTTAATGTAGTAAAGTCTGCTCAGACGAAGTGCTTTAGAAAACGCAAAATTAAATGCTAGCATGAGTGAAATGTGCATGCAAGGTTTCAATACAGTAGCTTGTGTTCCAGGATTTTAAATCTTTATTGGTGATCTCTAATTTAAATTTATTTGTGTATTGAATTTAAGATCTCTAGTGCAAATTCTAGTTTGAAATGTTATGACCGTTTTCCCCACTCTCCGTCACTTTTTTAAACTGAAGATATTGTTATGAGCAGCGCTCAATTATCATGGTACCCTTTTTAAGATGATAACTTTTAGTTAAAGCTTCAGTTAAAAGTTTCAGTACAAAATTATCGTGAACCCTGCCACTCCTGGTTAAAACATTTGGGGTTTTAGATTTTTCTATTTGGTTTCTCATCTTGACCCACTTGTGTATCAAACTTCAGCTCTCTAGCGCAAATTTAATTATTTAATTTTGATGGGCGCATTCCCTCACATTTTTTAAATAATTTTTTTTTTGCCAGTGCCAATCATACGTGTCAAGTTTCGTTGGAAACGGATATTAATATTTAAATGAATAGTATATTTAAATCTGCTGATCCGAAGTACATGAAATGGGAGGTTTAAATTGTATGGGCGTGTTTTCTTCCACTTTTTTCAACGAAATTTTATAAGTTTGCATTATTCCAAGATTTCTGCCAAATTTCAATAAAATCGCTTGAGACAAATATTTTAAATTTGCTCTTTTATTGGGTGCTTTATTGGAATAGCCCCGCCTCCCTGGTCAAAATCTCCGGGTTTTCAGATTTTTCTAGTTAGTTGCTAATCTAGACCTACTTGTTTATTAAATTTCAGCTTACTAGCGTACATTTTATTTATTTTCTTCTTATGGGCGTGATACTGCCCACTTTTTCTATCTCAATACCTGATGTTGCAATTAGTTATCTTTCCTGTCGAGTTTCGTTGAAAACGAAAATATATAAATACATGAAATATGAGGCTTAAATTGTATGGGCGTGTTAACGTCCACTTTCTCAACGAAAATTTATAGCCTTGTATTACTGCAACATGTATGCTAAATTTCAATAAAATCGCTTGAGTTTGTTTTTTAAATTCTGAGCCTTATGGGCATAGCCCCGCCCTCCTGGTTAAAATTTTCGGGTTTTCATATTTTTCTAGTTCATTGCTTACCTAGATCTACTCTTGTAACATATTTCAGCTTTCTAGCTATAGCGGAAGTGCTTCATCAATTTGATGAGTGTGTCAGTGGTCAGTGAGTATGTCTTAAAATATGCAGTTTTTGCACCTCCATATCTCCGGAACCTTTCATTATAAAGCTTTCAAAGCATATCAGGTTACATGAATTTATTCTAATTATGGTTTAAATTTTATAATTTTACGATTGCGGGAACAAAGTTATGAGGGGGGTAAAAACAGCTCGAATGGCTTCCTGTAAATATACACACTGCGTGCATTTGCCGGAACTTGGCCTGCGCACTACCGTGCGCCTAGATTTTTCTTTAATATTTGTAATGATAATTTATTTAAATTTTTCTTTATTCTTTTAAGAAACATACAAAATTATTCTTTGCGTTCGCGATATTTTATAAGTTAGGGTGAATTTTACCGGCTCAACAAGCACATCTTTCAAAATTTCCTCTGGAGTCAAACAAGGTGATATCCTCTCCTGTACTCTTTTTATATTTTTTTTTTGCACGGTAATGAAACAAACGGCTAGAGATGAGCCACGTGGCTTATAATGATTCCTAAATGAATAACTGCACGATGTATATTATGCGGACGATGTGTGTCTGCTGGCGCAAAATTTCACAGAAACTGGAAAAGCTTGCAATATACATATGCTGCAGCAATGGGGCTTAAAATCAACATAAAAAAACAAAACTATTGCACATAAACTCTACCATTACTACCCCCTTAATACTTGGAGGGTGAACAAATCGAAGATGTAGTTACATTTTGCTACTTTGGCAGCATACTTACAAAAAATTGTGGCACGGACGAAGACATCAATGCACGTGTAAATAAAAAGCTCGAACAGGGGGGTTACTCTCTATTGCGATGCGAAAGCAATTACGATGCGAAAGCTAAATGCGATGAGATGCCAATTTGGTACTCTCTATTACTTTCGCAAGTCCTTTCGCAAAATTCTTTGATAAAGTGGCAACATTGACTTTGGAAAAGAAAATATGGCAAAGATTGACAGTAATGAAGTGTCAAAATATGTGAAAAAACGTCTTTTCGAAAAAGGAAAGTTAAGAAAAACTGATAAGTAACAGTTTTTAATTAAAAGTAAAATAGGGAGTAGTCTGTAGCATTATGGTTTGATGAAGAAAACTACCGTGTAGAACGAGTCTTAAGAGATATTTACATAGGTAGGTCCGATATACTTTCTTCACAATTTCCGTTTGAATAAACGGCATTCAACACGAGCTGAAGGATCCACAACAATTCCAACTATTATAAAACTAACCGCTGTATTAAAATTACTTTGCCAAGGAAAGATACCAACATCAAATTGACCAGGACCATACTTAGAACCAGTGCAGCAGTCAATGTCACATTGCTTAAAAGATATCTGCGTGGCATTGAGAGCATATAAAATTTGATTAGATGGTAGTCACATACAAACGGATAGACCGCCCAAAAATAAGCACTAACACTTCAATAGAAAATTGCAACACAGTATGAATGATATGGTTTGGTTAATTATATTTCACCTTGATATTAAATTTTTAAATACATAACGTATGTATGTTATTGCAAAATCTACTATATATTTCTTTTTTGCTTTTACTCAAAAAATAAAAATTTCAATATCAAATATACATATTTTTTCAACGTACTGACATGTTTTTCTTCCTTTGCGTTTGCTATTTAGCTATCGCAAGATATTTGCGATTATTGAACGATTTTGACAGACATTTTCGCATTGCGGAGTGCGGTGATACCAGGCTTGCGAATGAAAAAAAATAGATGCGAAAAGCAAATGCGCAAACGCATTAGAGAGTACCAATCGTTCGATTTCGTAGCACTTTTCTTTCGCATCGCAATAGAGAGTAACCCCCCAGCTTTTCAAGCCTTACATGAAATGTGACGCTGCGGCAGTATATCACGCAAGACAAAACTAAGAGTCTTCAAAGTTAGTGTGATGTTAGTGTTATTATACGGCGGGAGCACATGTTGTACTACACAATTGGGTAACAAATGATTAACTACTCGCTGTATCAAACTCCATACCTATTGAAAAACAAATTATGCGCAGAAAGTGTATATGGATTGGGCTCATTCTAAGACGACCCCAAGGGGACATAGCCAATACAGCTCTCGAATGGAACCGCCAATGACATAGAAGCCTCGGTCGCCTAAAAACAACTTGGCAAAGATCGTACACTTAGAACACGTACTGAATGGGAGAAAACCAGAGCTCGCAAAATATGCTCAACCAAATTTCTCTGTGCGGTCGTCTCACTCAAAAGATCTAAAAAAATTATACTTAATCACTCAGTGTCTGAACAGCAACGCTCTTTTTCGTTTCAATCGTGTGCTCGGGTTATGGGTTGAGCGTAACATACGAATCGGTCTCTTACTGACCGCATAATGCGAACAGATTCGTTCCTTGCTCAGCTACTGAGAGTCAGTAAGTGAGCAAAACAAGTAAAGTGTTCGCAAAAAAGGTCTTTATTTTTGTTGTTGCGTTTGCTTTATGTTGTTGCCTTATATATTTCGTCACAGCCAAAGCGTTAAAGAGGAAGGGAGAAGATAATAATAAATAACAATAAAAATATCTGTAAATCAAACTATTCGCCTATAACGTGTAAATGTAAAATAAAAGGCAAATGTGTGTACAACAAAAACAAAATTAATCTTCATGTATTTTGTTCAATAATGTTTATAAAACATGGGTGACCAAGACAAATTTAAGGTTATGGTGAGCGAAAAAGATAAAAACACAGGCAGAAAAAATTAATAAAAGTAATTCTTATATGATTTTTTTATGAAAGAACTTTTTTTGTAGAAAAAAGTTTCAACCTTAACTAATAAATAAACATTATTATTCACTTTAATTGAGATTAAACTACTAAAAATCAATTTCTAAATTTTTTGTTTTATGTAGGCAAAAGCATTTTCTAACGTAAACAGCATACATAATAAATTTCTCGCAGTGCGTTTGAGAAAAATGAGTAAACAGATCAGCAAAAATTTGTCTCAGATAAAGCCTGGTACTCTGTTCAAAGGCCCAACTATAATAGGAATAAGCGAACTTAAGCAACTGTGCGCTTACACATAAAACGTATGTGGCAAACTATAATGTACTTATGGAACTTTTCGTCAAGTTTCGTCAAATGTCATTTGCTTAAGTTAAGTGCCAAACTGAACGCACATTCCGTACGGAAAACACTGTTTTTGCATTTTTTTAAACTCAAGCAAACAGCAGCAGAAAATATTCATTGATTTAAAATATTGTTTTATTTCTTATTTTAAACTCAGAAAAAAGCAAAAATTTTATTTTCATTCTTTGTTTTACAATACACATATCCACACATACACTTGAGATTATTTATGTATGTTCACTGTTGTACTTTTTGGTAGGCAAAACAAATAAAACAAGTAATAAAGTGCTGCATATAATTACACGTGAATTTTTAATAGATTAGGATATTCCAACAAGTTAATTTGATTGAATTGCATTCATTTAGTAGTTATAAGAAGAAGAAAAATTACTAAAAAAAATTTGAACAATACCTATATGTGCAACTGTGACTAAAGAATACTTAAGTGCATGTAAGTACATTGTGACCACGTAAAAGTCACATCTGAATTGCTTAAGTATTTGACAGACTTATCGTTCAATTCTGGCATTAGCTTAAGCCAGCATATTCATATTATAGTTGGGCCTCAACATTTCACGCGAAATGCTGCCAAAGTACATATAAAAAAAATTTACCCGTATTGCTTAAGAAACATTGTTGCAGTAATAGTACTCTGTTTATCTAGGAAAAACATTTCAAATGTATCTTTAACATTTAAATTTTTCATACGAAATAAGTAAAGTGCTACTTGTTTCGTATGAAATTTACAACAAACACATGGCGTGTTTCTACAAACATAAGAAATTGCAGCATAGTTTCAGGCAGAAGTTAATGCCAAATTTTTCGTACGAATTAATCAATGTTGATAAACATTTTTCACAAATTTGAACAGAGTACCAGAGAATAAGAATACTTGTGAACAGTGCTGCCACAACCAAAAAATTTTTACGACCAAAATTCGCTTTAAAAGTTACCAAATGAAAAAAATATATAAACAAATTTCTATATGTAGTATTTTTATTAAATAACATCACTCCAAAAAAGTCATGAAAATGTAGAGTTTGCAGAGCTCTGTTACCGTGTTAACAGAGCTCTGTTAAGCTATAAAAATTCGGCTAATGCTTTTCCAAAGGACTTTTCCATTAAATGATGCAACCGAGACGGGAAAAATTAGTGCAAATTTATAGATAAAGTTTTCCTTTATTGAAGCCCATGAATCTGTTTCTGAAAAACATGAATTTGAACCAAATATCGTCAAGTTTTAAACTTGGAATTTTGTGAGGGTTACGCACTTTTCTTGGGAAGGAGGCGATGCTGGCGGACAAAAGTGGTAACCTACCACATGGTACCCTAAAACGTGCATACTCAGAATTACTGGAAGTTTGGTCTGTAGTACAGAGTTGCGACTATTTAGCTAAATTAAAAGTTGTTGACAGTGTTGTAAAAGAAAAGTATTGTAAACAAGTGAGTAGCAATCAAGGCGAATTCATAACAGGTGGCTGCACTAGCGATTTAAGCCACAGCTGTTTTATTTTCAGTTGCCTTGGTAGCAATACTAAAGATTGAAGAACATAAAAGCTTAAAAAGTATAACATAAAAAATATGTGCATGTGTATCATCATTTTGGCAAAAAAAATAACCAAAATGAGAAAAATATTCACATCTCCACATTAAAGAAAAAAATAACCACTTTTCGTTCGAAATACCCAAAAACGGCAGCCCTGCTTGTGAATTTGATTTGCAAAAATTTGCTACATGATGTTCACCCATGTTCTAAAATAAAATAATAAAAACAACAAATCGCAACACACATACATACATGCTCAAAAGACCGTTTGCCAAGATTTTACAAAATAAAGGGTCTCGAGTGAACACATGAGTAGAACGATCGAAAAAACGGTCGTTGGTTGAGCGAAGAGCAAGCCAAAGAAGAACGTAGTTTGAGGGTTTTTTCGCGACAGTGTAGCATCGTGTCAGTGGACGAGTTTTTTTCTGACAACAAGCACGATAAATACCAATAATTGCGAGCTGTGCCTAAAAGGGTGCCTAGACACGTTCAGATTATATTGCCAAAAGAAAAAAATAAAAAAAGAAATTAATCAAATTACTTATCAAAAAAAGTGAATGCAGAAATAATTTTTTCGGCATAATATGTTAATGAGATTTATTTAGTAGACTCTTAAACGTAATTCACACGTTGATTTTTCAATGACTTTTTGAAACACGATTTTTTAAGTTTGTAGCAAAAGGTATAGAAAAGCAAAAGGGGTAGAGTAGAAAATATCACATTTTCCGTTCTCTGATATTTTTTTTTCAAATTTTCTTTACACATATTTTAATTTTTGGTATGTTGCTTTATCTAATTTATTTCATTCAATGTGACGACAGCTTTTTTTAATAATAATATTTTTTATTATCATATTGCATTTTTAGTGCATAAATGTAAAAATAACTGTGCTCAAAATATTTTTGCTCATAAACCGTTTCAAAATTTGGTTTTGCTCTAAATTCTTTTAACTAATTATTTTGGTGTCGCAGTGTCTGTCTTTGGATCAGATCTTCCCCCTATTCTTCTAATGGCAATTAAAGATATTGCTTACAACTATTTAACTTAAATCTTAATAAACTCCATGAGTGGAGAAAACACAAATACAGCTGTGTGTTAAATTTGTATTATAAGATGATCTCTGAAAAAAAGTATGCATTAATTTCGAATGCAGAAATAGTCACATTTAATAATTATATACAAAAGAATTGCATACATATGTTAAGTTTTAAGTTAACTACTACCAATAAAATAATAAATGCTGTTTTATTCAGAATAAATAATTTTGGTTTACAAAACAAATTTTTTATGGACATTTGTTTGCTAAACGTTTTGTAAGCCAAAATTATTTTTTTCTGAATAAGGCCTTAAATGCTTTTAATTTATCTTTCTTTAAATTAAATTATTAAAGTATGTAGATTTTCGTATGGGAAAATTTTTTTAACATGTAGGGAAAAAACGATTTTTTTAAAATCTACTGGCAACACTGATGAAATTTTTGGAATAAAAAAAATCAAAACTGGAAACATGGAGAAAATCATCATATGAATGTAAAATGTTTTTGGAAGCAACTTTTAAAAAGAATTGAAAACAAAACAAGATTTTTAAATCCTCGTATGAATTGGGCCTTAGTTCCCAATACCCCGTTTACAATAATTCTATACCGCTACAACACCGTAAATACTAAAATTACTGTAGCGATGCTAGCCTCTCAGTCCAAAGGTCATGGGTTAGATTCCCAGTATATACCCTGGGTGTTTTCCGCAGACAACCTAATCGCTTTGCGGGTTTTGTTTGTTAAAAAAAATACCCCGTTTACAAAAATTCTTTACCGTTTCAACACCGTAAATAAAAAAATTTTGCTTAAAGCCTGGTACTCTGTTCACAATTTCGTGCGAAATGCTGTCAAACTACATATAAAAGTATTTAGTATGAAATATTTGCGAAATAAATTCGCTAAAGTAGTACTCTGTTCTTGTTGTGAAAAACACGTAAAGTCATGTCATGTCAAAGTTGTGAAAAACATTGATTATTTCGCATGAAAAATTTTACATGGTGCTCGTCTATCCGTTATCGAAAACAACTGACTCCTGTTTGCAGGTTCATGCTATTTGCTAGACCTTAAGGAACGGAAATAGATTTTCAGTTGCGCAAAATTGTTATCGAGAGCGAGTAAACAAGCCCCAATTTTTTGGTGTTGTGTTAAAGTGACGTCGATGGCGACAACTGGAATAAGGGTGATTGCTTGAAAGTATGCAACATTGTTAAAAGTCCGTGCGAAAAAAGCACTGCTCATGTTGTTTCGCAGCTAAACTAAAATGATGCCAGATTAATTTTGCAAGGAAAGACATGATTTTACGTGTTTTTCGCAACAAGAACAGAGTACTACTTTTGCGAATTTATTTCGAAAATTTTTCATACCAAATACATGTAGTTTGACAGCATTTCGCACGAAATTGTGAACAGAGTACCAGGCTTAAGTTGGGAAATTTTCATTGTGACGACGTTATAAATTTGTATTTAGAGTATTGAGACAACATTGAAAACAAGACTCGGAGGAGGTCATTCAGCGTTATCATTTTAATGTTATGTGAGATATTTGTAGATTTTTAATTGAACTTTAGTGATTTTTAATCAGAAAGAATTTTTAGTCAGGCTTAAGTTCAGTAATTTCAATTCTTGTTGAATGAAATATTTTTTATTAATTAATGCGAGTTTCTAAAGAAGAGAAGAAAAATTAAACTTAGACTAATAATAAGTAATAAGTAAAAATAATTAATGTGATGATCGCAAGAGATAAGCAAGATTAGTTAAACATACTTGGGTAGAGTAATATAATTTCGTGCTAACCTAAATAGAAAAATGAAAAAATGGAAAAACTGAAAATTAACAGTGATACTTTGTTGTGTTTACCAAAGGTAAATCAATTGTATACACAACAATCGTTTCTCATATTCCGTTTCATTGTAAATTTAAGTTAAATAGCTGATGTTAATAAGAACCTCTACCCAAGTAGATAGATAGGGTGCTGATGAACTGCGTGGCCGCACAGAAAAGTATCGGTATTTCCCCCAGCTTAAAGTCTAAGTTTAATGTTATGAGTACATTAAAATTTTGGTAAACGAATGTTGTACTGATGTTAGTTGTATCCGCAGACAATCGTAGCAACGTCGTGCTGATTGTCTTTTTAACCGATTTCAAAAAGTGAAGGAGGTTAGCAATTCGTCTCTATTTTTTTGTGGGTGTTACTTCATAACTCGTCTATTTTAGACCGATTGTAAATATTCTTTTTTTGTCTGAGAGGGTATAGCTTCCCATGGGTCCCATTATATGATATTCTACTTATTTGTTGTACTGATGTTAGTTGTACCCGCAGACAATCGTAGCAACGTCGTGCTGATTGTCTTTTTAACCGATTTCAAAAAGTGAAGGAGGTTAGCAATTCGTCTCTATTTTTTTGTGGGTGTTACTTCATAACTCGTCTATTTTAGACCGATTGTAAATATTCTTTTTTTGTCTGAGAGGGTATAGCTTCCCATGGGTCCCATTATATGATATTCTACTTATTTGATTCCTGCGAAGCCTATAAAACCCCTTTGGTTCTTGTAATTACACAATTTGAAAGTTTAAAATATGTGCGGGTTTACGCTCATTAAAATTTATTATAATATTTCAAACGGTTCTACTTAACCAATTTTTACGAAACTTACCACACCTTGAGCTCTAAAAGAGACAGGAAGGTATACTACTCGCAGTAATTCCATTGTAATACTGGCTGTATGCGATGTTGCACCGTCTTGTTGATACCACATGTAAATCAAACCCAAAGCATGCAGTTGTGGCGTTAAAAGGTTTTCAATCATATCTCAATATCGCTCCGCATTTACACAGCTACCGTTACGCCGTTTTCATTTTCAAAGAAGTAAGATACAATGAATTGCACACCAGAATGTCACTTTTAATAGATGCAAAAGTGACTGATGAATAATTTGACTATTACCGACTATTCTGTTTATTCATTCAAATGAAAATGTGCCGTGCCTCGTCACTCATTATGATTTTTTAATGAAAATCGGGGTTGTCTGGGCGAGATGTTTTAACGATTAAACACGTTGGTTTATCGAATATTTTTCCATAATAAATTTGTCACGTGTCTACTTTAAGACTGCCAAATATGAACTGTCGTCTAATGTTTACCAAAATGGCGCAAAATAAAGCAATATACCTTCCCGGCGGACACCCTGTATTTTATTTTAAGTGGTTCTACTTGACCGATTTTTACAAGACTTACACGCAACCGGAGCTCTGATTAATTTTATAGTTCACGTACTTCTTATCTTCTTCTATCAGATCACTTTAGGCTTACTCTGTGTCACTCTGCCATGTTGTCCGTTATTGTAGAGCTCTCGTAAAAATAAACTAGCACTTACTGATTTTCCACATGTGTCTTTAATATTTGAAAAGCATTTGGCGATGGATTGCTCCTTACTTCTCGTACTACTGCTCATACTTCTGTACTAGTAACCCGTTTTGGTCGTCCCGACTCTGGTAAATCCTCTTCCGCATGATGCTTCACATACATATGTATATAGCTTAAATTTTGTATAGTGCAGTGATTCCCGCCGATGATTTCTCCAATTTAACGCAATAATTTTTTTATAAATATAAATCTAAAATGATTTCTCGCGTTACGTTGGTGGTAGGTATGCTTACCAATTTATTAAAGTTTAATATCTATCCTTGCACTTTTTCTTAGAAAATTTAATATTAAACTGCCAAAAATATCTTTACTACATTGGCTTGCTAGATTTGTAACTGCTTTCAAAAAAATTTAGGTTTTATCCCGAAATATTTAGAGAAGACTAAAGGAATGATGCAACTGTTTACTTTTTTTTGACGCGTAAAAATCATCAGTATTTTAAGAAAAAGTAAATTATATTTGTTATTATTTTCTTTTCGTTTACTGTTTATACAGAATTAAACTCTTACAGCCTTATTTATAAAAATTAAAAAGGCTTTATAAAGGCTTTTTAAGAAAAATTTGGTATGAAAATATGTTTTAAAACCTCTTTATAAAGACTTTTTTAAGTTTTATAAATAAGGCTGTTATTAAATAAGCCTCTTAAACTACAATTAAACTTTTTAATTTTTATTATTTACTGTACCGTAACAAAAACTTGTATACATACAAAATAACTGTTTACTTTCTTTCAAGGTTGGAAACCGAAACAAATAACGGTATCGGTATTCATACCGGTACAACTATTTTTTAAATTTCGGTATCGGTAGCGGTATCGGTATTTTTTTTATTTCGGTATCGGTATTACCGGTACATACCGTTACCGAGTTTATAATACCGGTATACCAATATAACTACTAAATTTGATAATTCACAGTGGACATAGCAAAAAAAAATTTTTTTTAAATTACTTCGAAAAGGGAGTATTTTTACATTAACATAAAAAGTATTTAAACTTACATATATGTTTCTATATACGTTTTTATATTTTTATTAAAAAATAATTTATTAAAAAAGTAAAATAAGAAAACTGCAGTTGAAACGTTGCATTTTGGTTAATTAAACAAAATAATAAAAATAAATACATACACAGTCTGTATCTGGCATTTGCCGCGTTTCTCAATCGCTGTTTACGGTGTAGTAGTATTGGTGTATTGCATATAAACGGACTTTTTACTTTGTGTTTTTCTTCGCAATTCGCTTTTGCTTATTTTTTTGAATCTTGCTGATTTTTTATTTTATTGGCAAAAAAGAATTTTTTTTTGGAATATTATTTAATATAAAAACATGAACGACGAACAAAACCTTCCACGCTATCTAGTCGCATCATCAATTTCATTGAGAGAAGGGTCACAGATCTCACCACTGGCTTCCCATAACGTCTTCCAAGTAGAAAGAGGCCTTGACTTCATTTCAAAGGATAGGCTAGAAGTGAAAGAAATGAAAAGCGGAGACCTATTGATAAAAGTGCCTAACAATAAGATTGCAGAAAAATTCCTTAGTGCAAACTACATCGATTGTATACCAGTTAAAATATCACTACATAAAACTTTAAATACAATACAAGGACGCATCTTTTCAAAAAAGATAATAGAAATTTCCAAAGAAGATCTGCTGGATTCGCTCAAAGACCAAAAAGTAGTTGATATACGCAAAATTACCAAAAAAGAAAATAACAAAATTACTGCCACAGGGGCAGCAATCATTACATTTGACCTGATCTACCGCCCGGACACTTTGAAGCTGGGATGGGAAAGAGTCCCAGTTGAAGAATACATTCCCAACCCCATGAGGTGCATCAACTGCCAGAGGTTAGGACATACAAAAAAATGGTGCAAGAGTGTAGAACAATGTAGAGAATGTGGTTACTCAGAAAAACACGAAGCCTGTATCCGTAAGTACTGTGTAAATTGTAGATTAGAAACTCATACCTCATACGACATAGAATGCCCAACGTATTGGAGACACAAATCTGTAAATTACATAAGAATTTCCCGTAGATGAACCACGCGTGAAGCCTGGCGAATTTTTAACGACAACCCCTCAGTAAATTTGCTACAGCCTCGTTTGCCCTTGAATAAGAAACACACATATGCAACAGTATTAAATTCTTCCATAGCAACAGATCATAATCCCACAGACAACAAGCATCAAAACAAAACCAAACATGCAGAAAACCAAATAATCTCGACATCAGCCGTTAAAAAACAAACACAAAACTCTCTCACAAAGTCAAATAACTCTACTTCAATCATCAACGTTAACGACCATCCAACAACAACAAATCAATTTGCAATAAACACATACAACAATAACAATTCAGACTCATATACGAATTCTCAAGCAACATTTAATAAAAAATCTCTCACACCACCACAAACTTCATCCTCACAAATAATCTCACAACAAACACAACCAGAAACTACAACAACATCAACAGATAATCATCATGCAACAAACATTCCAGAAAATAGCAATACAAACACACATACAAATATCCAACCAACAACTACAACCCAGAAAACATATCTGAACAAGATGACTTTTTCGGTATTAAAAACGCAGCTGATAATTTTGATAAGAACACAGATGACAACTTGACGGAAGAAATGATTATTCAGGACATTACTGAAGGACTATGTTTAAATTCTTCTCCAAGAACAATCAATAAGTCAAATGAAAATAACTCACCTATAACTCAACTATACAATAATTTCCCCGAATTGAACGTTTTAATAACACCAAAAACGTGTAGAAACACACAACCTCTGGCCCCAAGGGGTAAGTCAAAAAAATAAAAATTATGATATTCCACCAAAACATTACGATTCTCCAGTGGAACATGCAAGGATTTATTAACAACAAATATGCCTTGGAGCTGTTAGTAGCCAGGCCAAACATAATAGCATTGCAGGAGACGCATATAGTCCAGAAAAACTTACACCAACTACACTTACCAGGTTTCAATATTTTTCACCATAACAACTATGACTATGCCAAATCGGGCATTGCACTGATGGTTAAAAATAACTTAAACGTAACAGATCACTTTACCTCTAGTAGTGATCTACTATTTCAGACCATAGTGATCCTTTGTGACACTGAATTTCATATCACAAATATTTATGGAGAAAATGACATCAACTTATCACCAACCATGATGAATAATATTTCAATTGCCAGAAATGCTCAACATATATTTCTGGGTGATTTCAATTCCCAAAATGTGCTGTGGGGTTCAGCCTCCAATTCACCAAACGGAAAAATATTAGAAGACTACGCAGATGATTGGGACTTGGTGGTTTTAAACGATGGGTCCCCAACTTTACTTAGTACTAAAAATACTTTTACCCCTGTGGATGTTCCCATGTGCAGTGCAGACATAGCTTCTGCTTTGAGCTGGATTTGTCTACCTTTACCAGAAGTGGGGGACCATTTTCCCATCAAAATTACCAACTCCATAGACACAGTTAAGAAAAAGTTTTCACCTCGTTTTTTAGAAAGGAAAGCAGATTGGAAATTATTTGAAAATAAAGCTGCTGAAATAAATAAAAAATTTGAAGAATTTTGCAACATCAATAAGGAAGCTGCTCAAATAAAACGGATCCTGCGAAAAACTGCCAATGAGTCTATTCCGTTAAGTCGCCCACGTAAGAACAAACACAGTCCTGTCTGGTATAATTCAGACATATCTAAACTGATACGACAAAGACAGGAAGCATGGAAAATCTTCAAAAGATGCCGTGACAAGGATAACATCATCAACTATAAAAGGCTTTGTGCAAGGGTCAAAAAAGAAAGTAAAATTGCAAAAAAAAACAGATGGGAACATTTTGTGAATTCCTTGAACCCCACATTGGATGTCCGAGTTCTATGGCAGAAAGTAAATAATCTAAGGTCTCAAAAAATTTACAACTTTCCCACTATCTACACGAACGACAATCATTATTCACATCCCTTGGATATTGCTGACAGCTTTGCTAAATTTTGGTGCTCTCTCGGCTCAGATAATGCTTTCGACCCCAGGATTATTTCCGAAAAAAAGGAACTCAAAATTGAAAACCTTCCGCCTACAGGGAGCCAATTTAAGGAACTGATCGGCAAAATAAGGTTAAATGAACTACAAGAAGTAACAAGATCACTAAAGGGTTCAACCCCAGAACGAGATAAGATTACTTACTCGATGATTAAATTTGCACCTGATATTCTTAAAACCCGGCTATGTCAGCTGTACAACAACATATTACGGACTGGAGTTTTCCCACATGATTGGAAAATGGCTATTCTGTCACCTATTCCCAAGCCTGGGAAAAATCCTGGTCAACTGGAAGGTTATCGACCCATATCTTTATTACCCGTACTTTCCAAAATTATGGAAAAAATAATAGCCAAACGTTTTTTAAAATTTGCAATAATGCAAATATCAAAAATACAACATGCTTTCATACCCAGACATGGAGTCCATAGCATATGCCACCAGTTAGAAGAAGTTCTACGTCGTAACATAAAAAATGGACAGCATTGTTTAGTGCTCTCTGAGGACATTGAAAAGGCATTCGACCGTGTAACATCATTATCCGTCATTACGGATTTGAACAAGTGGGGTGTCCCCAGGCAAATATTAACTTTAATAAAATCGTTTTTGGATAATCGTAGAGTGGCGGTCAAGGTTGACGGTTTCTTTTCTGCAACCTACGCTTTAGATAACGGGGTACCTCAGGGATCCCCACTTTCTGTAGTACTATATTCCATATACATATGCCAATTCTTTGGCATCAGAGGTGTAAGATTTACCAGGGATTGACTATATCGGAATTTATGCCGACAACATATTGCGGTTGCATCAGGCAGCCCTGAATGCGTTCGTCAAAGCCTCAACAACTTGGATCAAACAATGGATAGATGGGCTAGAGAGAAAGGAGCTGTCATTCCCGCAAACAAGGCAGAAGTTCTTCATGTTTGCAGAAAAAAATGCTGTAGCGATAGAACAATCAACATCAGGGGTAAAAATGTTGAACTTTCCGACCAGATGAGGATCTTGGGAATAATTTTTTCCAAAAATCTCCTCTGGAATGGTCACATCAAGAATATAGCAGACAAATTGTCAAAAATCAATAATCTATTAAAACTAATATGCTCTCGAAACAAAGGACCCCACATTGAAACAGCACTCAATATTTGCAAATCTCTGACAGCTGGTACTATACTGCATGGCCTGACAATCTACGGCTGGACATCCAAGAGAATTGTGAATAAAATTAACACCTCAGTGAACAAGTGCTTCAGAACGGCATCCGGTCTGCTGCGTACAACACCAATTGCAAACTTAAGGAATGAAGCAAATTTTTCAGACTTTAACTATCAAGGGGAGTTACAATAGCAACTGAAAGTTTGCATAACACCTTTTGGGATCAAATAACGTCATGGAACAATTCAACCCCATCGGCTATCAAAAATATTATCGCGCTTGTAAAAAAATTTAACATACCCATTCCACACAAACCAAGTGCACCAGTTTACCCTATGGCTCTTGTTAAAGTAGATGACAGCCTGTGTTTCAAACAAATGTTTTTGGAGAAAATCTCACTTCTCTCCGCAGATGTAATTTACTCCACCGATGGATCATTCCGAAATAATATAACATCATACTCCATCGTTAAACAAATAACAGCAACTCAATATGAAACGGTAAGGGAAGCTCGATTGCCAGATCATACCGGTATCTTTACGGCAGAAATTTCAGCTATAAAAACTGCTATAAAGTATTCCACCGAACATGGAAAAAAAAAGTTTAATTTGCACTGATAGCTTAAGTGCAACGAAAGCCTTGATTAAAAATCAAAATGGTGCATTTGATGATATGCTACGCTTGAAAAATGAACAAAGCGAAATTATTGTCATATGGATTCCATCACACATCGGGATCCTGGGCAATGAACATGCAGATGGTGCTGCAAAGGGAGCCCTGAATTTACCACGAATTACCGAAATTCCTTGTTTTCCCAAAACATTTACAAACTTGTTTGCGATTGCACATCCTGTATCAAGAAGACCAAAATACAACACAAATTTTTCCAGAAAGCACTGTATAATGCTTGCACGCTTGAAAGTTGGAAAAGCCGTATTCAATTCCAGGCATTATTACGAAAAAAACGATCCGCCCAAATGCAACTCCTGCAATGTATTGCTGACCATACCTCATATACTAACTGAATGTCAACTTTCCAAGATAGACCAACCGCTAGAGAAGTTACTTGACTGCACCACAGAAGACAACTTTAAGCTTATTAAAGAAAGCCTTGAGAAACACAACAATTTGGATATTTGATATATAGATATATATGCCTCTTTAGGCCCAAACTAAGCAGGATCGTGGGCCGTCGCGTTGCTGGGGGCACGTGGAGTGGCTTCAAATATATGCACACATATGTATGTATGGCTTTGGCTGCACTGGGCGGGCCTGCCCTGTGGTTAGCGTAACGCTCTGCTATTTTGTTTTGATTGGGCTGCTAATGCAATTAATTAAAATTTAATAATTTTATGAATTTCGAAATTGAATAATTACTCATCCGTCACAGTACATTCGTCTCACATTTGTAATTAATTTTTCACTTTTTAAAACATCAATTGTAATATTTTAATAAATTTATTATTTGAAATATTGTCAGAAATGTACATAATTTTAATCAAGACCTTGATTGTAATATTAATTTTTCCATTTTTCCCTCTTGAAATTATTCATTTGCATGTATACATTTTTTAATTTAGTCCTATTTTACGATACGTGCGCATATGGTCTGGTTACCCGGCGCCTATTTTCTTATACTTTATAAATTTACTTTGTTAAGTATAATAATAATAAATAAATAAATACATACAGTGTATGTATATACACGCGAAGTACATGTAGAATTGTATGCACTTAGTAAAATTCGAAAATTCGTATTCGAATTCTCGAATATTCGTCCGTTGTTAGATATATTCGTAGTCGCCAAATTCAGACGAAACGAATATTTCAATATTTCAATTCAAATTTTTTTTTTGGAATTGCCGGGAACTTAAAAGCAAATTCTATTTGTTATTACTTTCTACCTAAGAAAGGCTTTTCAGCCGAAAATATTTATTGGCAAATGTTATGTTTAATGTTACAAATTATATTTCTTATTCATAATAAATTTCATTTTCTAAATCTAACAACGTTTGCCTTCTCCATTTGCAGAACAGTGGACAAAGGTTGGTAAAAATGCCAATTTTTTTTACACTTTTTCTGGAATATTTCCTAAACTGTAAGCGAAAACCCATAAATGTTGCACACTTTTTTTTAGCTTTTGGATAGAAAAAATCCACTTTCAAAAATCTTTTTTATCTGATCAAAAACATGAGCTTTTTCATTAACTAAAAGTTTACCCATTTTGGTGCTTTGTGACTCCGCCCTTTGAAGGATATATAGCATAAATTCCAGACTTGAGCTCTGTGGCACCTCCTCAAATGCTGTATAAAATTTCATAAAAAATCGGACAGCTAGTTTAAAAACTGCAGAATTATTTCAAATTTAAAAAAAATCCCCACTATGTATCGGATACTTTAGGCCCCACCAGAAGGTAGCGTCGGATCGAGGTAAAAAATTAAGATTTCATTTATGGCCGCAAACCTCATATTTTAGACAGCGCACATATGTAGTATATCAATTAAAGAAAAAAATCTTTAATGTGCATACACAAAAAAAGCACTCTTCAAAACTTTAAATCTCGGCATTACCTTGTGTATCTGGAACAACCAATATACTAACTTTCGCGATATCATATAAATAAGTTATTTATATAAAAAGTTATTATTTAAAATAACTGTCTTTGTAAGGGCTTTGCTCTAGAGATTCGTTTTTCGTTCGTGAAGGCATTAAGCAGCTCATGAAGTTCGTTAGTATTTCGCACTGGTGATGATTATGATATGATTGCACTTTCCGGTTGAGTAAAAAAACAGTGCTGCATAAGAATGTGTAAAGGCGAAAAAACGTGTTTTTGAATCGGTATACCGGTACATACCGGTATAGACCTAAACGGTATTCCTGGTACCGGTATTTTCTAACCGAAAAGTGTTTCGGTATCGGTATCGATACCGGTATCTAATTATAGCGGTATTTGAATCGGTATCGGTATTTTTACGATACCGTTTGCCAACCTTGCTTTCTTTTGACGCTCACAGTAAATTGGTCCGACTTTATGGCAGAAAACCATCCCCATACTAAAACATTCCCTCCTCCATGTTTTACCGTACCTTTAGTATTCCAATGGTTAAGGCTGCATACCAGCTTAAATCCATCAGAAATTTTTAAATTAAAAATCAACTCATCAGAGAGTACGGGGTTTCATTGTGTTGATCTCCAGTTTCCGTATTCCTTTGCAAATTCAAGTCTAGCAAGTCTATTCTTGGCTTTTGTACATTACGGCAGCTACGTCCAAGCCATATTCATAATGTGCAAACTTTTACAGAGCTTTTGTGCTTTCACACCCACGAGAGCACAACAGCCAATCGCATCTTGGCGACAACAATGTTCGCTCTTACCAAGGCCTATTTATCAGGTCAGTGCAATCGTCCTGATGATATTCTGTCTTTTCGTGTTTAAACTGTCAAACAGGGACCGTAACAGTTATAATTTTTATTTTAAAAACCCCTGTTTAATCGTTATTTCTTGATTTTTATTTATTCCTCAGAAAATAATAGTTATTTCTTGATTTTAATTTTTTTATTTATTCCTCACAAAATAACAGTTACCTTTAGATTTTTATTTTTTGCTTAATTTTTAAAATTTAGAAAGCGTAATTTTTGCGTTAAAATTAATGCAGTTGAACTTCCTTATAGTAAACTTCTATACAATGAACTTCTCCTTATTATGAACTAAAATCAAGAACACAGGTTTTTCGTTCCACTTTCAATGTATTTTGATCTCCGTATAATGAATTTCCACACAGTGAATTCTTCATTAAAATGAACAAAATTTTGGAAACAAACATACATTTTACGTGTGTTTTTGTCTCAATATAGTGAACTATTTTTAGCAGCTTTATTTTAAACTTATTAGCTACACTATTTATAAAGAAAGTAAGTAATATTTTTTGCGATTCCCAACAAAAAAAAATGTAGCAAAAAGCGATTTAAATTTGCTTGGAAAAGAGACGACTTTCTTTGGTTTTGTTTTGTACACATGTGCCTATAATAAATAAAGAAACACTAGGTGTCAATTGGTATAATTTACACCACGGGGCGATCTTAGTTTATTTAAATGTCGTAATGTAATTGAAGTTTTTATTGATAAAGAAAAATGGAAAAATGTAGTTCAAACAGAAATACCTGATTATTTTAAATAAATAAAAAAAACAAGCAAAAATATTTCTGTATAATGAAGTTTCTAAATAATGCAATAATTGTCTGTCCCCGTGGAAATTCACTATAGGGAAGTTCGACTGTATTACCCATTTTAAAATTGAATTTATGGCTTGGATCTGTAAAAAAAATTCTTATATGTTAAAGTAAATTTTCCTTTTTTTATAGTTTATTATTTTAAAAATTAATTTTTGAGCAAAAAAATAAAAATCCGAAAGTAACTGTTATTTTGTGAGGAATAAATAAGTCACAAAATAACTCCTATTTTGTGAGGAATAAATAATAATAAATAACTGTTATTTTGTGAGGAATAAATAAAAGTCACAAAATAACTCTTACTTTGTGAGGAATAAATAAAAATCAAAAAAATAAAAACCATCCCACCTATATATAGTCCATGTAACAGGGAGTACCTTGGCATATTCCTTGTTCACGTAGGACTTCTCTATTAGTGTGATTTTTTTAATTTAAATTTGAAAAATAATCGTTATTTGCGATCCCTGCTTTCACCATGCACTTTAGTTCATGTTTGTGTGCGTTTCTGACAACTTCAACATGCAATTTGTTTTTTGTATTGCTGTGTTTTTGTAGAGTTGCGTAGACCTAATAAATAGGCCTTGGCTCTTACTTTGAAAATACCAAATTTAAGAGATTTCAAAGCTCTTTACCTCAAATACAAATATCAGATTATGTGTGTTTGGACGAAGATGCATTACGGTAAGATCTTAATGCAACAACATCTCTTCCTTGGATGGGTTATTATGAAACATTAAATTTTAATTGATGTGAAATTGACCTTGCTAATATAAAGGGATCCCTTTTTATTAATCATTATTCGCTATAGTGAGCTATAGTGGGACTATAGTCGTCCCGTTTACAAGTTTTCTATGGCCGACCTGGCATTTCTTGTGTGCCATTTGCCCAAAAAAAAACTTAACAACCTAATAACCAATGAAAAACTGTTTGATTCAGACATATATATATATCGATTTAAATAGTTTGCAATCATTTTGGATTCTATAAAATTGTCTATTAATTATGTATGAAACTGTTTAACTTAATAAATACATGTGTGAATCAAATAGTTTTTCATTAGTAATTAGTTGGTTACGCTTTTTTTACGCTTGTGTGGCATTTAGCACACAGATGTAAACCCGACCTATTTCGTGCGTTTTGTCGCGGGTAAAAAAGTGATGTAAATTTAGTACAATGTATTCCTTTTAAATACTATTTTCATTATTTATTTTTTTTAAGTAGGACCAGCACTCAATGGATAACCCCTACTAATGCAATGCATTGTGCTAGAACTAAGAAAATAGGTTATGGGGAGAAGGATAGAAGGACATTCGATTTAAACCTTCCGACGTTGAAAGTGACAGGAAACACTTCCGCAGGTAGTTTATTCCACATACAAATAGTACGGCTAAAAAAGGAATTATCTCGACCACAAAACGATGTGTGAATGAAGCTCGTGTTGTGCGTAAAAATGTTCAGGTTTCAGGAAAAGTTCCCTAATTTCATTAGAACACATTCCATTGTAGTAACGATAGAACAAGGAAATGCACCCCACATTGCGTAGATGCTCCAATGAGTCAATAGAGTTGCATACCCTACTGTCACCAATGAGCTTCTTCGCCCTCTCTTCTACGCGGTCGAGCAACTCCAAAATAGACTTTGAAGCGCCGGCCCATACATGAGAGTTATATCCGACCGAAAATAGAATACAAGTGGTATAAATAGTAATATCAGATGGGGTGAAATATTGCTTACACCGTTTTAAAAAACCTAGGCACTTGAATGCTTCTGTTGAGACCTGAAAAATGTGCTCAGTCCAACGGACATCACACTGAATTTTCATGCCAAGAACACCAATAGCTTCCGATTCCTAACACCTATACCACCCATAGTTACAGAGGCAGCAGCATTTACGGTCATGCGCCTATGAGTAATCGTACAGCATTGGGTCTTACTGGCATTAAAATCGACCCTATTCGCATGATCCCATTCAGAAATTTTTGCTAAATCGCTGTTTAATGTCTCATTCATTGTATGTCGCATAGATTTAACCTCCGGAAGGCTAGGTCTATTGCTGAATGAGAAAGAATGACAAATGCTGCTGTCGTCTGGAAGAGAATAAATAGGTCGTTAAGAAAGATGAGGAATAGAGTTGGTGAAAGAACGGAACTTTTGCTAGTAAGATTTTTGTATACATATGTATCATCGTTGTATATGAAATGAATTGCAATTCAATCGAGTTTCTCTGATATAGTGCTATATGATAGCAACAACTTCTGGTGTGTTTTGTTGTACACTGTATCAACACTTCTATGTGTATATTTTCTTTTTAGACTGGAATCAAAACAATACCTGAATGGATCTTACACAACACCACAATACACGCTCTCCACCACCACCAGCATTGCAATAAGGATGAAATATTCCCACGCTAACACTTGGATGACGCGGCTCTAACTTCGTTTTGATAGACTTCAAATACTGCCGTAGAGACAATAAGGCTATCAGCAAGCAAAGTGCTATAAGCAGCAAAATTCCGTTAATTATAAAAAATCTATTAAATGAAAGTAATTAATAAAACCTTTAATAATATTAATAACTCTAATTACACTAACGTTTCTAAAAACATTTTCATTCACTTTGTAGGAAGCAGAGTTACAGGCCGTGACCTTTTGATCGGCGGCGGCGTGGCGATTTATATTGATCGCCTGCGCTTACCACAAAGACTCGGCGGTCAGGGTGACCGAAGAAATTTTTCAAAAAGTGGCACCAACAGGGGATTTATCAAAACCAGGGGCAAAATTAAAAAAAAAGTAATAACTACACTAAAATATTTATTTTTAATGTATTTTTATATAATTTACTCTAAAAAAGGGAGACAAACAATGGCAAGGCAGATGAAAAAGTGGCAATTTGCCACTTAAGTCGGTCAAACGGTCATTTTAAAACATTTTTTAATTGCTTTTTTAATAGTAATAAGCTATTTGGCATATTGTTTTTTGATTCAACACAACAAATTCTTTCATTTAATTTTGTAAAATTGTGTACTTCGTTTACTTGTTCAAATGTATTTTCAGTTTATGCTTTGTGATCTCATTTGCTGTGTGATTTTTGTAAACAAAAGGTAAAAATTAAAATTGTGCAATGAAAATGCTTAAAGTTAAATCATTAATCATTTGTAAACACATTAAAATCACTTTTTAATACCATTAATCTATTTCACATTCTATTTTTTTAATTCAATTCAACAAATTCTTTAATTAAATTTTGTAAATATGTATGTATGTATGTATGTACACGTGTTCGTTTCACAAAGTGCTGATTTTCTCTTGTTTGTTTTGATTATTTTGTTAACATCTTAAGAACAAATATACTACAGTTGTCCCTTTCTCGCAGTGACTGCACCACAAATGATTTTAGCTTTTTGCATACGTCAGTTATTACAACTCTGGTCTACTTTGTGGTTTCCACTACAAGTTGAATCAAATCCTACGGTTTCTGAAACATATTTATGAATTATTCCTTTAAGAATGCGAATTCGTGTATTCGTTAGTTCCATTCGAAACTGAAATGCTATGCTGGCATAACACTACAGTTTGTTTGTGACAGAAACAAAGAGAGCAGCTTTGTGGTAAGCATAACTTTTCAACCAGCTCCAACCCCGCATTAGAAACATAAGACCATTATCATGGTATAATTATACAGGTTACTTACAATAATACGACAACCATGGCTTTGTAAAGAACCGAAGAATGTCAAAAGCACAAAATTTTTTTACCAAAACCAAACCAAAACGAAGTTTTTGACATTATACAGCTACCAAGCACATAGAGCAAAAAACTATCAGCTGAAGTAGCGCTGCCACCTAATTAAATACACCTTGACCAATACGTTCACAACTAAAAAACAGCAAATGTTAAATTAATACGAAAAACACTAAGGCTGATGACAGAGTGGCCGCTAGAAGCTATAATATAAGATGGTGCTACAATGCGCTACAAAAAACCGACTGTGGTTCTTATGTGACCGCTCAAAAGATGTCAGAGTGCGAGTGAAACTTCATGCGAGTTTATGCTACAAAGCAGGTTGTGTAATGGTTTGTAGCACGTTGTAGCTTCTTCTCTCTTGTTTATGTTTTTCTGTTATGGCATTTTTCTGTTTTCCTTTTGTGCATGCCTTTTCTTTGTGAAATTTTGATTATTTAATAAGCTTTTGTGTGTTAAAATCAAATCAATATTAAATTAAACAAAATATAAGAAACTTGTGTGTTAAATTTGAAAATCTTGAAGTAATGGAAGTGGATACCGAAAAATTTATTACAGAAGAAATTAATGTAAACAAAAGAAATCGCCTTGTTCAATATAGCGTTCACTCTGACATCTTATAGCATGATATAGCACAAACTATTATCGCTTCTATATTCGCTTCGCTTCTAGAGGCCACTCTGTCATCAGCCTAAAATTTTTGCCGCTTGTAAACAAAGTTTGACAATTATATGCTATATATACAGTAACAGGCTGGGCTTGTGCATGTACCACAGAGGATATACAGAGATGTCACGAGATGGAAGATAATTTGTGTTTTCGGAGTTCCCGCTCACTCTGTCACTGCGCATTCTTTAAACCTTCTTTCGTGGTGGCATTTATTAGCTTAATTTCATTTTACGCTTTGTAACCTCTTTCAATTTTTGCAAATAAGTGGTAAAAATTTATATTTTTAAATGAAAATGCTTCAAATAAGGTATGCAATCATTTTAAAACATTTTTTAATTGATTTTTTAATAGTAATAAGCTAATAAAAACCGTTAGATATGTGCTATTGTCACATGTACCAATCGACAAAGCATTAAAATACCTATTGGAACTAGTAACGTTCATATTAAGATTTACTTTGGACATGAAGTTATAGCCCCGCAAACTTTTTATTGACAAAAAAAGTTTTGTCCTATTAAACCAAAACGGTTGACTGTCCGCTATTAACACATATCTCAATTGATGGAAAATTAAAATGCCTTTTAGAACTGATAACTGCCATAATCAGATTTACTTTAGTTCTGAAGTTGTAGCCCAGCAAACTTTTTATTGATGTAAAAAGTTTTGTCCTATAAAACCAAAAAAAGTTGATTATGCGCTATTAACACATATCTCAATTGATGGAAAACTAAAATGTCTTTTAGAACTGATATTTGTGATATTTGTGTGTGTGGTTTAATAGGACGAAAACTTTTTTCTATTTTTAACGACCAAAAAAGTTTGCTGGGCTATAACTTCAGAACTAAAGTAAATCTGAAAATCACAAATATCAGTTCTAAAAGGCATTTTAATTTTCCATCTATTGAAATGTGCGTCAATAGCGCACAATCAACCGTTTTGGTTTTATAGGACAAAACTTTTTTGTCAAAAAAACATTTTCTGGGCTACAACTTCAGAACTAAAGTAAATCTGAATATGACGGTTATTAGTTCTAAGAGACATTTTAATTTAACATTAATTGAAATGCGTGTCAATAGCGCACAATATAATGTTTTGGTTTTATAGGAAAAAACTTTTTTTGTCAATAAAAAGTTTGCTGGGCTATAACTTCAGAACTAACGTTAGTCTGAATATGGCAGTTATCAGTTCTAAAAGACATTTTAATCTTACATCAACTGAAATATATGTCAATAGCGCACAATCAACTTTTTTTGGTTTTATAGGACAAAACTTTTTTTGTCAATAAAAAGGTTTCTGGGCTATAACTTCAGAACTAAAGTAAATCTGAATATGACAGTTGTTAGTTTTAAAAGACATTTTATTTTCCATCAATGGAGATATGTATCAATAGCGCATAGCAATAGGGCTATCACTTCTGAACTAAAGTAAATCTGAACATGACAGATACCAGTTATTAAAGGTATTTTTGATGTTTATTCATTGGTATATGCGGCAATAAGACACAATCAATACTTTCGATGTAACACTTCAATTACTATATGAGCGTTTATATATAAATTTATTTCATATGTTTGAATTCATATTGGCATTGCACATGTTGTAATGTTTACAGAAATAATGTTTTTTTTCGTTAAAATGCAATTGCATAGTATTTTGCCGTGCTGGAGCACGTGCTTTTAATGTAAGCAAAATCAGTAATGCGCCCTCGAGCACGTGCTTTTAATGTAAGCAAAAACAGAAATACTCCATTTTTTCAACTCTGCTTGAAAAAAGTTTTTCCTAAAAAGGTTTTTTTTTCTTCTCTTCCGTTTCAATGATGCAAAATGTTTGGCCATTTTGGGGTACAATAGCTCGTTTCTGTTTCCCGCATGAAACAATGGAATCGTAACAAAAACAGTGTGAATTGAAACAAAAAATGGCTTTTCTCACATAAGTGTTTCTGTATGCTTACCTTGTGAGAACTATCTGTCATTTAAATAAATTTTCAACAATTATTGAAAGGATGTGAGAAAAAGTGTTTCTGTAACAATATTTTGTGAAAAGTTTCTCGCAAGAACTGTCAAAACAACTAGCATTTTAATTGGTCAGAGAACATCCAAATTTGTAAAAAAAAACATGAATTTTTCAATTTGTGTCTGAAAATATGAAAAATAAGCTAATTGAAAAAATATGCAACTAATTGATGTACTAAAATTATTATTAACGAGTCGATATGATTATGTTCATTTAGAACATATTTTCGTGTAATTTTCTTCTCATCAAAAATCTTATAAGATCGAGATAACACTAATTTGACGTCTACACGTAACATAATTCGCATAATTTAACGATCTTATCTTACATATTATGTTAAGTTTAGGATATATGGTAGTTACCTTGTCATTGCTATTTTTATAAACAAAAAACATTTGTTTCTGACAATTGTTCGTGTTTTTTTGGTGTTGTAATTTTGTTGTAGTTCTGCATGTACCATGTATAATTGTACCATGACTAAAATAAGTGTAGATTTTCCTCCGAAAGTTGTAGAGTTGAGTGAGATACTTAAAAGCATAGACTACTAATAATACTCATATTCTGTGCTTAAAAGAAGTAGATCTACTACAAAAGTGGTAGAGTTGGCATCGCTGCCTTGAAGTGTACCTTGTGAAACATACGGTATCACCCAAAGTGTATTAATACACTTTGGTATCACTGATTTTGTTTTTCTTTTGTTCATATTCTGTGCTTTTGTTCTTTATTAAATATTTTGTTTTGAACATGGAATATTTGCGTCCTTTATGGAATTGCTTTAAAACATTCTGTAGCTGCTTACATTGTTCGGAGGAGTTGAACAATCAGGTACACACATTTATTAGAATATGAGCGCTAACGTTTTGTATATTGTTTGTAGGGTTATGAACCCACTGAACGGACACATCTGTTAGCTGATCCTATCAACAATAGCCCTGCATTACGAAGAACAAACTCAGATAACATAAGCACAGACTACGCCCATTCGCTTCCAAAAAAAGATGATCAAAACGCATTATGTCGCTTAGTACAAAATACGGCTATGTATGTGTGCATAATGATTAACAAAAGAAAATTAATAATTTTAATTTATTTTTTTAGCAATATGATTGATGTCGGTGCAATGGACTCTCATAACTTGGAGCACCAAGAGTGTGATGATAGAATAAAGTTATACTCACAACGCTTGCAACAACAATGGAGCAATGTGCAACATCCATCTAATACCCATACTGGTAAGAGCTTAGTAACAAAATATATGTATGTACTTATATGTACGTAGTACATACATTTTGTTGATGTACATATATATGTTCCAAACGGAACCGAAAATTGCAAAGGCACGTAGCCAAAAAGCCATGGTATGCCACGTGTAGGAGCGTCTTTCGAGAGGTGCAAACGACCTATACCTTCGTATAGGAAATAGGAGATTCCAAGATCCACTGCCCCAGTTAAATCATAGACTTAAACCTAGTTTAGGGGCACCTCCCAAAAATGAAAAAAAGTATTTTATCCTATAGTAAATTAAAAAATAAGAAAAAAAATTAAATAAAAATATTGGAGGCGAGGCTTAGTTTCCGAGTTATAGGCCTCTGGAATTACAGTACAATATTGTGATTATACGGTGTTTTTCAATGAATATGACCAATATTGGTATTTCAAAAATTGAAAAAAGGTATGCTATCCTACAGAAAATTAAAAAAAAAACTTTGCAATCCAGAAAATCATTACCAGGCTGAGCCGTCTCGGGAAACACCATGGTGGAGAAAATCCTTAAGCCCGGCCGAAGGCCGGCAATGCAGAAAAATGTTATTAAGTAAGAAAACTTTGCAATCCCGAAAATCATTACTAGGCTGCGCCGTCTCGGAAAACACCATGGTGGAGAAATGGTGCATTATAGGATAGCAATTTTTTTTTAATTTTTGAAATACCAATATTGGTCATATTCGTTGAAAAACAACGTATAACCAAAATATTGTACTAGAACTTCAGAGACCCACAACTCGGAAAGTAAACCTCACCGCCAATATTTTTATTTAATTTTTTTTCTTATTTTTGAATTTACTACATGATGGGATGGGATACTTTTTTTTTAATTTTGGGGAGGTGCCCCTAAACTAGATTTGTTCCTAAATCATAAATATAGAAAGTACGAAATATTTCAATAGAGTTTATATGGAAATATATCGTAATTTCGTTCGATAACGAGTGCCGTGATTTGCCCGCTGACGTGTTCACTACCCAACAAGAACACTACCACAGAATGTTTTGTGACACTACCAGTTAAATGACCGGTCATTTAACCGGTTGGGCTTACTGATATGTCTGTTAAAGCGGCCCATACACTACAACAGCATGCACGCACAATCAAGCGATTGAGCATTTATGCTCGAAGCACACATTATACCAACAAGCTGGTACAATATTCATTTTTTACAAAATTGCGGCAAGGGTGGTTATGAATAGTGACACAGTTTTTGCTACAATTTATTTATTTTTTTCAGTCTATGGACAAACAATTCTTACAATTACTATTGGTATGTTGTTAAAATTAGCAGCTATGTATAACTAAAGAGCTAAAATTCTCTTTTCCATTGAAAAAAATTATATTTCAATAAATTATATTTTTTAAATGCATGTTTACTCCATGAAAACTTTGCTCATCTGAGCCAATTTCACCATATACTACACCAGCAAGCTTGTACCATCAGCAAAATATCAAACTCTATTTGACATCACTACAGCAACACGTACAATCACACAAAATGCCCATACACGACCCAACCGCTGGCACAAACACTTGATTGCGCATGCATGCTGTTGTAGTGTATGGGCCGCTTTATTAAGCAGCGTGACCGTTTGACCGACTAAATTGGCAAATTGCCACTTTTTCGACTGCCTTGCCACTTTCTCGAGTGCTTTTGCCACTTTTGTCTCCCTTTTTTTAGGGTGAATTATATAAAAATACATTAAAAAGTTTAGTGTAGTTTTCTCGTTTTTTTTTTAATTTTGCCCTTTTTTTGATAAATCCCCTTTTTGGTGCTACTTTTTGAAAAATGTCATCGGTCACCCTGTGTTAAAGTTTCTATTAGTTTATTAAGAAGCAATATGTAAAATCTAACCGAAACTCTTGTGTAGTTCCGCCCGACTATGTAACATATATCTGTGCTGCTTACTCTGATTCCTTTTATAAGGTTATAACCAAGAATGATAGAAAAACAGGTTACGACATCACGCACACAAAATTTTATTCTTCTGCGCAGGTAGGTGAAATAAAGTCACGACTCTCAAAAAATATGTCAACATAACAGGGGGGCAATTATTATTTTTGTTAAAAAAAATAAAATTAAAAAAAATATTTTGGGACATTTCTGCATTAAGAGACCGTATTCTAAAATACATTCTGCATCTAAAAAAAGTATTTTTACTTCTCCACTTGCTTTTATATTCCTTGCTTCCGCCAAGTGCTTTTCTAAATATCCCTTTGTAGCAAGTAACTTATCCCCATTTAGTTTTACAAAAATTTCATCACAAGATTTTAACTAAAAAAAACTTGATATGCAAAATATTTCGTTTTCGGTTTCTGCCTTTAGTTTTGAAATTTCATACAAATTGCTTGCGACATTGTTTAGCAATATAAACTTTTACTTGTTTTGCGTCACGGGAGGACATTCGAAAACACAACATAAAAATATAATAAATTTTTCAAATTACATATGTATATTTTATTGCTATTTCCTTTGATGGGCTGAAGGAAAATAAACCGAAGCTCCTCTTCGAAACGTTAAAATGTCAAAATCTTATACACAGCTGACATGGGGCATGGTGGTATTATACTTTCACAGGGTAGCAATATCGAGATAGATAATTTGACGGAGTTTATATAAAAAAATACATTAAAATTGGTTTTTTTTTTATTATTTTAGAATATTAAAATTTATTGTATTAGCTACAATTTCACGAAAAAATCTTTTATTTTTAACTAAATTTATTTTTTTGTGACAAGGCTCACTTCTCATGAAATCAGCCATTTTCATTGAGTATGGGCGTACCTTTTGATGCATTTTATTTTAATCGAATAAAAAACGCAAATTTAAATCAGTGTAGCTTTTTTAAGTTATCTATGTAGCTTTGTTATAATTTTATAATTTGCTTATGTTGAAATTTTTAAAATAATGTAGTCCTCTCATCTAACTGATTATATATAATATTTATACATATGGTCTAGTTACTCCGCCCATATTTAACAAACACCATATTATGCAAATTTACTTTGTATAATATGTTTAAATTATTAAATAAATATTTATACACTGATTTCTTAAATTCATATTTAATATTCTTATTTTTAGGTATTTTGAAGGATATTTCAAATCCGGAAAAATTGCTAGCCTTGCCAGTTCTATTGGAGGATATTATTCAGGTAATTTATGCGTTAGTGGTGGCAAATTGTACTTAGTCATGTTTTAGACTTGGCAGTTTTTCTTGAAGCAGTTCTATTCAATTCTCTTTTAAAACTGCTCGATTGTTTATACACAGACGGTTTCTTGTTAAATTTTCCTATTGTTTTAATGCAGCGAATGAAATAACAAAAGATAATTCAAGTAACTTTTCTGTACAAGCAAGTCAGTACCCCTCTTCTTTCTTCTTTTTAGCCTCTCTTCCACAAACTCAGACTTGCTTCAAGAAAACCTGCCGAGTCTAAAACATGAGTTAATGCCATGGCTCACTATCCTACACAATCGCACGATCTACGAAAAAATACAACCCTGGTGTGATGAATTGTTATTGTGTTTTGAAAATTTTCATAAACTCCATCAAACAAGGGTTGTGTTTTCTCAAAAATCGCACAACTGTGTATGATAGTGTATTACGGCCTTTATTGTGTACTGAGTATCGAATAGTTTTAAAATTTTTTAGATATGCAATACTCAATAGTAGTTAATCGATATTTTCATATGTAGTTGAATTTTTAGAGCGAAGTTAAGTAAAAAGTTTGTTACAACCAATTCAGTTAATACTAATTGCTTAAAACATTGTTCGCCAAAAGAACCCGTATCGACTAGATTATTGAGTACACAAATGCATGTAAAAGTATTGATTATTATTAGGTCTATTTCTTTACTCTACATTGTGATTCCGCGAGATCACGAAAATTAATCAAATGACAGGTTTTGGGAGAGGAATGTTCATTTTCTTCATGCACAAATATAAGTTTTCATAAAAACTAAAAAAATGGGAACTTGAATAAAAAAAAGATTTAAAAACTAGTGGAGAACAAAGTTCTATTTATACAAAATAAAGAAAAAAACATTAATTGAAATTTATTTGCTGGTGGTTTAGCATATCTACTATATACGTATTTCATTGGCGATTGCATCAAATGGGGTAGTTTACACGAGAACAATTTTTAAGCCGCACAATGTTTGTTCTCTTCCAAATTACACGAGACTAATTAATATGGCATAAAATGTATACGTATACACAGCTTTGTGTGTGTTAGTGTTTTATTTATTCATTTGAAGTTTGGTTTTCGTTATAAACGTATCGGAACATACTTGCAGCAAAAATGGTAATAAATGAGCAATTGTTTATTATTGGCAATATTTACTAAAAAATTTAAATGAAAAAATTGTTTTCATTATCTTTTATGAATTAATGCGAAAATGTATTCATATTTCTAAATAGTTACATTATCCAGCAGTACTTTTTGTAACTTCTTTTAAAAGAATTAAATAAAATCTCGTTCATTTTATTTTCATACAGCCTTATTCATAAAACTTATTAAGGCTTTAAAAAGGTATTTTAAAACAAATTTTCATAAAAACTTTTCTTAAAAAGTCTATAAAGCCTTAATAATTTTTATAAATAATACTGATATACTTAATTTAACACGAAAAAACAATAAATTCACTTATTAGTTTTAAAGTTTGTTGACGTGACCAACCCCCTTCTTCTTTTAAATTCATGATTCCACTACGATGGCCAACTAAAGACTAAATACGCTCTGTAAAATAAAAAACACCGAACCTGTGGTTTCGCAAGTGTGTATGTATTGGTTTTGAGCTGCTAATGCGGGGTTGAAGCTAGTTGAAAAATTATGCCAACCAAAAAACCACTCTCTTCACCGAATTTGTCTACAAACTGGCATGTTGTGCCAGCATAATTAATCCCGTGTAAACTACCTCAATCATCAGTAGACTTCAACCACAAATTTTGAACAGAAAAAAAACATTCTATAGATATATGCTGAATCACGTAGTAGGTAAACACATACGTATGTATATACTATACTTAATGCCGAGTACACATTATTGCATTTTGTGACATCCCACAAATGTGTACTAGTTATGTATAGATATTTTTCGTTGCTTTCCATATACAAACATAATAGGTGCGTTTGAGTACTTTTCCAGTAAAATCCAGTAAGTGAGTAAATACTGAGTAATTTAAAGAAATTACTCTCAATAAAAAAAATGCATCTAAAAGTACGAGAATGGAAAAATTTTAAAATCCAATAAAATATACCCAACAGCTGATTGACAATTTTGGCGCTAATAGATAATAGATACATACGTATAAATATATACATATCGTCAGGTAATTACCCAGCAGAAATTGTGACTTTTCCCAAAAAAATTTATACCACCACAACACTGCAAATCCAAAATTACGACTCTTCCAAAATTGTTGTACCACCACAGTACTGTAAACACAAAAATATGACTTAACGTTTACAAATACCGCGTTCTTAATAATGCTGTACCACTACAACACTGTATTTACAAAAATCTGACGTTAGTTTCCCAATACTTCGTTTACAATAATTCTATACCGCTACAACACCGTAAATACAAAAATTTTACTTTATTTCCTTAAATACCCCGTTTACAATAATTCTTTACCGCTTCAACACCGTAAATACAAAAATGTTACTTAAGTTGAGAAATTTACATTGTGACGACCTTATAAATTTGTATTTAGAGTATTGTGACAATTGTCACAATTGTTGTTGTTATTTACATTTATTTTCTTTTTACATACTCTTTATATCTACAATTTGAAGCTGAAAAAAAGTCAGCCAATGTAGTAATGGTAAAGTAAAAAAATAAACAACATGTTGATTATTGAGTTCTTGTTTCAACTTTGTTATTTGTTGTTGAGCTTCTCATTTGTTTAAATGAAAGTTTATAACATAATAACTCTAGTTGTTCTAAGAAGCTTTGGGTAAAGGTTCCCTGATGATCTGCATTAGCAACAGTGAAATGCGCATAGGATCCAGCTAAACCCCTCAATAATCAATTTAAATGTATTTTAATAAAAAAATATTTTACTGAATAAGTAAAATAATAATTTTGGGATTATTAGTGCGTTAACAAATTTTAAACTTAAATTGTAAAAATTCCCATAAAAACACTAATTATTAAATGTAATATTGTTTGTAACTAATTACACTTGTTTTTTGTTATTTTGAAAATTTCATCAAAAACAAATTTTTGTTTCACTGATTTTTTTTTGTTTATATTTAAAAACATATGGCTTCATTTTACTGGATTTTACTGGCAAACATTTTTCCAGTAAAAATTAAATTAACTGTAATTTTTCTCTCTCAATTCGCCCTCTCATTTCCTGGATTTTAAGTACGCGAATGCAATTCAGTAAAAAAATTTACAAATTTGTAAAAAAAAATTTGAGTTCTCGAACGCTACATATATTTATGTAATGTGAACCACATTGCACACATTTTGAAAATTACAACACAAGAAATGTCAGATGTGTACTCATGTGTTTACTTATCTGTTAACGTACATGTGTCCATAGTATATGCACACATGCATTAACGTTTCCTTTTATGTTAAAATTGTTGGTTTTTGGCGTTCTCGAACTTTTGCACATATTTTGCATCTTATTGAGAGAATTATAGCTTGTTCTCACTTTACTCAAAAACTAAAGAAACCTACCAATTGTGTATTTTCACACTGACATGGTTTTAATGAAAGTTGGTTTTAACGTTAAAGCCAACTGTAAAAACCTGAAAATCTGAAAGATTTTCAACTTAAAAATAGATACAGCAACAATAATCAAAAAATTATGGAAAAAAATAGTTTTTTTCTTTGCAGAAAAACAACGAAAATATTTTCATTGACCTCTGGGGAGTGAATATAGATGATATGACTAACATCGATTCGCCGATAAAAAAGTTTTATTTTGTAATATATTTGTGCATTTTTTATATACGATAATTTGATTTCCAAGCACTTCTTCACTTTGTATAAGTAGTTCCATAATTACAAAAAGTATAAGTAGTTCTTTACAAAATATAAAATAATTTCCATTTTACAACGCATTGCAAAATTTCCGAGTTTTTCATACAAACAAAAACAGTTGTTGTACGGTTTGTCCAATAATTGTCATAAAAAGCAGGAAAAATACAACAACAAATAAACGCATTTCTGCAGGAGATTTATTTTATTTTGAGCAAAGTTATTAGACAGTCTGTGAGTTAAAACCTGATTTTAACAAACTTGTGGCTTTAACGTTAAAACCAGGTTTTAACTTTCAGTGTGAAAACACAATAATGAAGAATGTACAACTTGCCAGCACTATGTTGCGGTATTAAAAATGCAAATTTTATTTAATAAAATCTATTCTAATTCAACATTTTTTTTACAGATCAATAATGCCATTGAAAAATTACATGTTGCTTTGCAAGAAGTTAAAATAGAACACAAAGAATCGATAGTTGTTTCCTTTAGAATACCATAATTTAGATATAAAATAACTTATGTTTTGTATATACAAAATTTCATATTAAAATTAAAATGTGTAAACAATTTTTAATATCTCATTTGCAATTCCTTTATTAAATAATAATTAAAAGTATATTATCTTTAGAAAGTTTTAAGAAATAAATAAAGAATTCTTTAAATATTACGAAATGTCAGCGGTTGAAAAGAAGTATCAACGCCAATTTTTAACCATTAACAACAAAATCACAATTGTGAGTAGCTATTCAGACATGTTCTGGAATTCACAAGATTTCAAATAACTGTGATTTTAAAATCACAATTGTGATTTAATAGTGTGCTGAAAATCACAAAAGTTTTAACTTTTTGGTGTGATTTCACCTTTTCCAAAACCACAAGAAAACAGCTGATGTTTTGTTTTGTACAAAATCACAAATGCAAACCACAAAGCAAATAACAACATTTCTTCCAAAAGAAAGTGTCTAAAATTTTTTCATAATTTTATAAATTCTTTCATAGAAAATTGCTAATTTTACTATAAAAATCAATAAAAATTACATTAAGTTATTCAATTAATTAATTTATTGCGAATTTCAAATTAAAGTGATTGAAAAAACAATCAAGTGATTTCAAATCGGCAGCCATTTAGCTAATCGGTTTAAAATCACAAAAATTCAAAAAGTTTTGTGTGCAGAACACCTTTCTTGTGATTTCAAATCACTTTCACAAAAAGTAATTTTCAAAAAATGTCATATTAACATAAACGTATTCTCTTTTTTTCAACTACAAAATAGTAGGAGAAAAATATGCACTCGAAATGTAAGTAGTAAATAAATGGAAACATATAAATAAGTATCGTTAAAAATCATGAGCCAAAAGCAAATTGCAAGGCTTGTAAGGTTCATGAAAGCAAACCCGGACATCGCGAAGGGTTTCTTCTTCTCAAATGGGATGAATATACTACGGAATTAAATATTTTAGGTCCACCTAAATGGAATTTTCTACTAATTTTTAAATTAATCTCGCACATTCACTGCATTTTATTTTCGTAATTTCCCAGTAAAAAAACGGAAGTTATTCTAGTGTAACTACATTTTCATTGCTTCCAAAAAATCGATATTTTTAATTTGCCGAGAGTGAGCAAAAAACCATGTAGAAGCTTATTTTAGTCATACAAAACCTTGTAACTCCTCCACAGTGTTATAGTTAGTTAGTTAGTCACTAGAATTAAAAAAAATTAATTTTTTAAAGAAATTTATGAACTAATTTTAGTCTAAAATTTAAAAGTTATTTGCCTAAATTTACATGAAAACACTGTTTCGGGCTTAAATTCGTATAAAAAGAAACGAATTGTTAAAATATGTAACTATTTACCATTTTTCCTAGATGAAAATATTATCATAGATCACAAAAAAGGAAATTTTTCTTAATATCGCTTCCAATTCAGTGACCACGCGTCGAAAAAGAGAACTTCTTGCAATGACAACCCTATGTAAAAATCATTAGATCGGATCGAAATTTTCACTACTTCCAGATCGCAAACTCTACATTTTTATGACTTTTTTGGAGTCTCTTTTTTTGCTGGGTTGTCAACTGTTTAATTTTTTCCTTCAAATGCATATTCACAATTGCGAATACCACCTTAATCATTCACAACTTTATCAACTGGTTTTCGTAATAACCCAGTAAAAAAATGGAAGTCATTCTAGTGGAACTACATTTTCATTGCTTCCAAAAAATCGATATTTTTAATTTTCCGAGAGTGAGCAAAAAACCACGTAGAAGCTTATTTTAGTCATACAAAACCTAGTAACTCCTCCATAGTGTTAGAAAATACTCACCAGAATAAAAAAAATTAATTTTTTTTAAAGAAATTTGTAAACTAATTATAGTCTAAAATTTAAAAGTTATTTGCTTAAATTTACATGAAAACACTATTTTGGGCTTAAATTCGTATAAAAAGAAACGATTTGTTCAAATAGGTATGTTACTATTTTCCATTTTTCCTAGATGAAAATATTATCATAGAACACAAAAAAGGGAATTTTTCTTAATATCGCTTCCAATTCAGTGACCAGGCATCGAAAAAGAGAACTTCTTGCAATGACAACCCTATGTAAAAATCATTAGATCGGATCGAAATTTTTACTACTTCCAGATCGCAAACTCTACATGTTCATGACTTTTTTGGAGTCTCTTTTTTTGCTGGGAACTATTTCAACCATAGTTAATTTTAATTATTATTTTTCGAACTTAATTTGTTTCTATATTTATGATTTGAACGGGCTAAAGTTCGTATCGCTTTTAGATGTGATAATTATTAATGAACAAATAACATCAAAGTTAGTTGTAAATATTCTGACAACACATAGTTGAACGGAACAGCTAGCCGTTTTCAAAGGCCACTAAACCTTCATCATTAGCGTTCTTCTGTGTTTGGTCTACTGTGTGTGGTATCAGTTGATGTAGATTTGTGTCCTATATACGAAACTTTTTTGCAAATGGAATATGTGAATTGTTTTGATTCATCGTATTTCGATTTGCTGAAAGGTGTTTTGTAATGAAAGCTCAAATTCACCATCTCTAATATACAACAGTCTTATCATTGTCGTTTATTCTTTACTAATTATGCACATACTAGTTAATTTGCTTATTTTTGTTCTACTTAAGACAAACTTTTTGGTTTGTTACTATTAACCATAGTTGATAATTTTTTTTACTTTTCAACCAGTTGATCTTTACTGTTCGTAATAGGTGTTGCGTTGACAACTGTGTGTAATTGGTTGAGCACCAAAGGTTTCTTCTGGAGCTCAAAGTTTTACACACAGTTGTCAACGCAACATTTGGTGACGCCGACGGTCCTGCAAGATACAGGATTCCATCAACAGAAAAGATATTTCAGTTCTCTTTGTACATTCATAGTGAACAGTCGATTTAGCGGAGTTTTTATTTCATACTAAGCAAAAAAAATCAAACGAAAAAATATTCGGAATACATATTGTTTTTGATAAATTAAGTTTTATGTGCGTTGCTAATATTTTTTTACATTGTTATAAATAACAAAAATAAAAAAAAACCGTAAACAAAAACTACAACAAACAAACAAAGTGCCCTTGAGGAATACTCTATATGAGTACCTCAAAAACAAATAACTGTGAAGTGAGTTCTAATGGCAGAAATGCATATTTTACTGTGAGTTCTAAAGCTCTTAATGAAAATAATAAAAATAAAAAATCTGGTGATAGACTTACTGAGAGCTCTGAAGCCCTTAATGATAACAAAATAAATAAGAAATCTGATAGTAGACTATTCTTAACGGCGAGGCCACTTTTTCGTCAGCGATCAACTTCGCTTTGTCCAGTGCCAACTAGTGATTCGTTAACATTACCGTTTCCTAGTACTTCTACATTTAACTCAGCGAAATCATCCGCTTCGGGCTCGTGGTCATCACTTAACCGAGTTTTTACTGAAGTTAAGAGCAGCCCAAAACCCAAGGTCCAAGTGGGAATGGACAGATATATAACAGTGGTAAAGCGCGGGCGAAGCCCAAAGTCTTCGAAAATTTCATCTGCTCCAAAAATGTCTATTGATAACAGCGCATCCTCTATTAACCGTCAAAATCGTTTTCAAATATTACAAGTTGACAACAACGAACCCGATGTATCTACGAACAAAACATCCAGCCGCCTCCAATCTATTTGAGAGAAAAAAATCCAAACGCTCTTAAAAAAAATTTAATTTCAGTCATTGGTGAGAATAAATTTCACATCGTTCCAATAAAACGTGGTAACATTGATGAAACCAAAATACAAATTTATGAAGAAAAAGATTTTCGCAACTGATTACTGAATTTGAAAAAAAGTAAGAAAAGTTTCTACACATATCAGCTTAAAAGTGCTAAAGACCTGCAGATCGTATTGAAGGGCATCGATTCCTATGTTGCTCCCGAAGAAATAAAAGATGCACTCGTCCTCCAGGGATTTAAGGTAAAAAATGTATCTAACATAATAAATAGGGAGAAGAATCCTCAACCTCTATTTCGCGTCGAACTTGAGCCAAACGATATAAAATTGAAAAAAAGCGAGACTCATCCAATTTACAATTTAAAATATCTCTTATACCGAAAAATAACAGTTAAAGAACCACACAAGCGTTCTGGACCCGTACAGTCCCATAATTGTCAAGAATATGGTCACAAAAAAACTTACTGCAAGTTACCTTCAGTTTGTGTTATCTGCGGTGAATTGCACGGTACTGCTGGTTGTCCTAAGCCTAAAGATCTAGCAGAAAAAAAATGTAGTAATTTTGGAGGTAATCACACCGCTAACTACAGAGGATGTCCTGTATATTCTTTCGTTAAACAGACTATGGGGCAAAAACCTAAATTAGCTCCAGCACAGACAGCAAACGCTTACTTCGCCACTTTTGCTCAAATGAGCCAACCTGTCACTGCACGTGTATCGTATGCCGATGCAGCTAAGGCTAGTTCTATTCCCACACAAAATATTCCGCCTCAAAATAATTCAACGAATGCAAACTCAAGCTTTAATTTTAGTCGCCTTGAAGCTACTATTGAGAATCTGGTGCTAACTATAAACAACTTTACAACAAATATGACTAGCATGATGCAAGAAATGCTACGAATGCAGAATACACTGCTTCAAGCATTAGTTAACAAGCCATGAACACGTTAAAGATAAGTTTCTGGAACGCAAACGGCATTCGCCAACATAAAAATGAACTTGAGCACTTCCTCACGGAAAAAAATATTGATATAATGATGGTTTCTGAAACTCATTTAACTTCAAGAAGCCTATTCAAAATTAATGGCTACGTTTTATATGATTCAAAGGACCCGGGAGGAAGAGCATGCGGGGATCAGCAGTTTTAATAAAGTTAACACTCAACATTATATTCTTGACAAAATTTGTGAAAAACATCTACAAGCAACGAATATTTGCGACGAAAATTTTGTTATATCATCACTTTACTCCCTTTCTAGATTCGCAATTACTGAGGATCGGTACGAGGATTTCTGCAAATCTCTTGACCCTTGTTCGAGCAGCTGGCGACTATAATGCAAAACATGCTTTCTGGGGTTCGCGTCTTATCACACCTAGAGGAAGATAGTTGTTCAACACAATTTCAAAAATGGGCTTGGACGTCATTTCGAAAACATTAAACATTGTTATCCTCTAGTGGAGGCGTTGAAGTTGGAACTGTTAATGGAACAGTGTTGGAAGCTAAGTCCACATTAACTTCCATTGAAGGAACAACAATTTCAGTTGTTGTTAACTCTGCCAGTAATATACTTTGTTGCGTCTACGCTAACTCAATAGCTAAATTTTTCAGCTGGACTTTTCAGAGATACAGTTGCTTTTGGAACTGTAGCAGATTTGCCACAGCTTCCTCTAACGGGCTAAAAACAAACTGCTTAAATATTCCACCACCCGTTCCATGACATTCAGCTTTGTTGGCGATCATTTTCTTCTTTACTTTAAGCTTCAAGTCTCGCCAGAGCTATAAAAAAATTTTATATTGCACTATTTATGATCCTTATTTCCTTACGTTTTGCCATCCATCTCCTGAACGTATCGGCGGCCCAAGAGAATTTAGTACTTTTGCAATTTATCCCATTGTTCTTCAAAATTAGTTGGGAGAGTGCCTCTGCGAAATCCCACTGCGAGAGAGCGATTCTTCAGCAACTCTTCCACCAATTTATCAAACTGAAATGCATTGTTATTTTAAATTTTTTCGTTTTTTCCATTTTTAATTTGTGTATACTTATAATCGGACTATGCGTATCAAAGTCCAACCAGAGTCCTTCTCTTGGAATTCAGACATTTTATTTTGAATTTCTGAAATTTGGTTAGAAAATACTTCATATATTTCATTTCCTCTGGTCAACAAATTCATTTTAGCTCTATGATGAATAATATTGAACTCCAATTCCTCTCTCACAATTTTTACATATTCTGCCACAATACTTATATTAAATTTTATTATACTGTGGGTTAGTAAATGACTTTCAAGTATCTCTATTAAAATTGATTAATTTTCAGCAATGAAATCTTGTAGTAAAAGTTCATCTCTTTTATTATTTAATCCATACATTACAATGTTATTTTTGAACGCTTTTCTTATGTTGTAAAACTTCATATTAACTTCAGCCCTTCTTTGACTTTCTTCATCAATGTTGGTATTATTTATTAAATTACCTCCATAAGCATCCGTTCCTTGTAGCTTGCATTGTTGTTGTTGTTGTTGTGGTTGATATTGTAGTTGCGGATGTTCATAAGTATTTGTGTACCATTGCATGGAGGTAGAAGGTTGTTGCCAATACATTTGTTTTTGTTGCTGTTGTAGTTGATATTGCAATTGGTGGCCAGTATTTGGGTACCATTGCATGGGGATAGGAGTTTGCTCCCAATACATCTGTAATTGTTGTTGTTCTTGATCTTGAAATTGTTGTTGTTGTTGTTGAGGATATTGTTGCTGTTGTTGAGGATATTGATATTGTTGTTGAGGATATTGATGTTGTGGATGATATGTATATTGATCCTCAACATCATGATTTTGGATGTGATCCAAAAAGCACTTTTGGCATTTGTGTATCTTATTGCAGATATTGCATTTATATACCGAATTCATTTTAATAATTTATAGAATGTATTAGTAATATGTATATATGTTTTAAGATTATATACAATGTTGTAGTTGGTAGATACAATGCTGTACTTGCTACTAGATTACAAAACGTCCCAATTTATACGAATTACGTTCAAGCCATATGCACAATGTTAGATCTTTCACAGAAGAGCTGTCACAAAAATGCCTTTACATAAGAGATTACAACAGAACAAAACATAATCGTTACGTACAAACCATCTACGAAATGCACATTAACTTTATCAGGAAAATAACTAAAAATGTATTTTAATGTTCTATTCTTAAGCCTACAGTACACGGTATGTAAAAATCCACATGCACATTTTGCTCTGACATAATTTTGACGTCACCATGAAGCCACATTGGCTACATGTCGTGTACTAGCAGTACATGTAAATGGAGAAATTCACATCACTACAAATATGTTGTCTCTGGAAATGTATCCGACTCGGCTAAATTTGTCGTATTTAGATTTCGGAATAAAAATACTATCAATATTTTGCGACATGTAGAACTACAACTAATTAAAAAAATGCAACCAACATGCTGAAAACTCTCGTGACGTCATATCCGCATGTGCATGTGGATTTTTACATGTCGTGCACTGTAGACTTTACATTGTTACAGCATACATATGTATATTAAAGACCTGCACAAGACGTCTTATAGGAACTTTTAAGACATGAGGGCAATTTCAAAAGCTTTACTACAGCGAAATCTCATCATCAGTTCATCAATCTCATCAGTTCTCGTGGTACCTTCATAGCGAACAGTCGATTAGCGGAATTTTTTCTTACATACAAACAAACAAAAAATTATACAAAAAATTATTCGTAGTACATATTATTCGTAATAGGTACATACTGACTTCAATAAATAATCTTTATTGCTTTGATAATATTTTTTACATAGTGGAAATAACAAATACAAAAAAAAAGCAAACAAAAAAATATAAACAGTGACATTGAGGAATACTCTATACGAGTACCTCAAAAACAGACAAACAATCATAAATTACAAAAACAAAAAAAAACCGTACGCAAAAAAACACAAAAAGTGCCCTTGAGGAATACTCTATATGAGTACCTCAAATACAAAAAATTACGAAGTGAGTTCTAACGGCAGAAACGCCTATTTTACTGTGAGTTCTGAAGCTCTTAATGAAAAAAATAAAAATAATAAATCTAATGAAAGTGTTTTTTTAACGGGAAAGCCAATTTTTCGTCAGCGATCAACTTCGCTTTGTCCAATGCCAAATAGTAGTGATTCATTAACATTACAATTGCCTAGTACTTTTTCATATAAGTCAGTAATATCATCGCCTTCAGGCTCGTATTCGTCACTTAACAAAGTTATCACTACAGATAACAGTATTTCAAAACCCAAGGTGCAAGTCGGTGTTGACACTTAGTTCAACATATTATTCCATGATATATAATTCATGTATAAATAGCAACAATCACTTTTGTTTGTCACTGTAAGTCATTTGTTAATATTATTATTAAACATGTCAAAAATGCAATTTACCTTAACATGAAAATTAGGTCATTTGATTTCCACATTAAACTTATGTCATTGAACTTGCCATTATTCACTTAAAAACAAATATGCCAATACAGCTAATTTAAACACAACAATTAAAAATAGGTCAATAAGAATTCACTTGTTGACCAATAATTGATTAAGCATTTTATTTTATTATAAAATTAATTTAAGCATTTATTATTAAGTTAAAGTAAGCAATTTATTCTTGTTATTATTAAATTAATTTAGTATAAAAGCAAGAATTAAAATAAAGAATTTGTCAATCTTCTTAAGGCATTTAAAGTGTTTTACTGATTGATCTTTACTACGTTTTTCAAGTTCAAGTGCTTGAAGGACAACCCGGCAAACAAAATAGTGTCAATACAAGTTTATGTGCTTGGATTGAAATAACTATTGCCAAACATTCATTGGTGACCCCTAATATTTTCTAAATTCACTGAGATTCCCCCCACCAGTGGTAAGGATCTCTCTAGAATTCTTAGGAAATAAACAAACGCGCAACCACGTGTAGAACATCAGTTCAAATATCAACAAAAATACAAAACGGTAGCACAGGGCTACTTTGAAAACTCAAAACAACAACCAGTAGCACAGGGCTACGCTGAAAACACACAATTACAAACAGTAGCACAGGGCTACAATATCTAACTCTGTTACATTAAAAACTCAGTACCCTCCATCAAACGCAATACAAACAATTACGCAAAATGTCATCAGTACAAGAACTTATGAAACAGCAAGAGGCGACTGCAAGCGAGATTGGAAGAGTCATTTCAACCATAAAAAAGGCTCCACTTGACAGAAGAACAGCGGTATTTTACAAGGCAAAACAAGATGAATTAGTTAACCTATGGCAATCGTTCGAAAAGACGGAAAACAAAATTCGGAATGACGCTGACTTATCAGAAGAGGATCCCTATATTACTAAGGATATTTACAAATCCATTGGCGAACAATACAGTTCTACAATTGAACATATTGAATGTCAACTAAAAAAGTGCATGACACCATACACCAAACCTGTACCATCCGTAAGGACACCAGTAACCAACTCAGTCAACCAATATGAATTAGAAGAAGTACGAAGACCAGGATTAGCCAGATTAATAACTGCACGTATGACAGCATTAACACGTTTGTTACAAGGTTTGGAAACACTAACAGAAGAGCAGCCAAAACAATTTTATGAGCTAAAATCAGAGACTATAAAAAGGTGTGGCAACAAATCGAAGATCCATCAAGCCAAGGCTTACATCCAGATGATTACAACAACCTCGAAGACGCAGTCCATCAACAGCTGGTTAAACTTGCTGTGCTCGCAGATCAGCACAAACAGCCTATAAGAGATGAATCACAATTGGGAAGCAATTCATCCATACTTAGCCCACTGCCTCTTCCAAAGGTTACGATACCGAAATTCAATGGAGACTATCTGAGTTGGCAACCATTTTTTGATATGTTCAATGAAATGATTCACAAAAAAGCCATGCCTGCCATACAAAAAAAGTGGTTTTTGAAAACAAACACCACAGGTGAGGCCGCTAGGCTAATACAAAACTTATCCTTAACAGAAAGTAACTATGAAACGGCTTGGAAAATGCTACAAGACCGCTTCAGCAATCCACGAATATTAACAAATAACATCATAAACAGACTATTGGGCCAACCAAAAATAAGTGATAATCCCTCTGCTACAGCCATAAAAGGGTTACATGACACAACACGGGAATGCATCTCAGCACTTAACAATTTGAATATCAACACATCAACATGGGACCCCATGTTAGTTAATATATTAATCAAAAAACTGGATCAAGGCACACACTTATTATATGAGCAGTCAATACAACTACCAAGATCATTGCCAACATTAGAAGAGCTCTTGGGCTTCCTGGAAAGCAGATTCCAATCATTAGAAGCAGTCGGACGAACGCAAACTACGTCAAAGAGAACTTTAGCTACAGCAACCATTCCCAAGGAAAACAACCATTGCAAACTATGTAGGAATGGAATTCACCAATTATATTATTGCAACAAATTTTTATCGATGTCAGTGCCTAATCGACTGAAGTGGATACAGCAACAAAAACTCTGTGTCAACTGCTTCAAGGGTGACCATATGTCAAAACATTGCACAGCAAGCTCCTGTAGAAAATGTAAGAAAACCCACAACACACTTGTACATTTGGAAAGGCATCCACAGGGCACCAACGCCTTAAGCTTACCATCGAATGACTCCTCCACCGAAAATAAGGCTTCAACATCAACAGTAGCTTCAGCTCAATGTTCCAGAACAGCGAAGGGTTACGTATTGTTAGCCACAGCTCGGGTAAAAATTACAGGCAATAATGGAAGGTCAGGAGTCTTCAAAGCAATATTAGACTCAGGGTCACAAATCAACATTGTGACTAACCGGTTACTAAATCGTTTATCACTCAAGCCATCGGCAGTCAATCCAGAAACACAAATCAACGCATTAACGTTAATCTTCAGTCTACAACAAGTAACTACAATACAAGACTAGAAGCCTTTGTTCTTCCCAACATAATTCCGGCCCAACCTTCAACAGAATTCAACTGTATCTCCTGGCCAATCCCAGAAAACATTCAACTGGCCGATCCTGAATTCAACAGTACTGCTAATATTGACGTTTTACTAGGCGCCGAATATTACATGGAGTTGTTGACCACCGGAAAAATTCACCTCTCACCAGAATTACCAATTTTGAAAAATACAAGGCTGGGTTGGATTGTAAGTGGAAGAATAAGGGAAAACAATAGCAATTCAGCAGTATGCGCAGTATATGGGGAAAACGAAGTAACCACAGACGAACTTGTACAAAGATTCTGCAAACTAGACGAATTCGAGTCAGACAATACTCTCACCGTCGAAGAGAAAAGGTGCGAACTACAGTTCACCCAAACAACAACAAGAAATTCTGAGGGCCGATTTGTAGTTCGGCTTCCCTTTTTCAGAAAGCCCAAGCTCCCTAGGAGAGACAAAAAGGTTAGCCTTTTCAAGATTGATGGCTCTAGAAAGGCGTTTATCGATGAACCTCGACCTTAAGCAACAATACGTTGACTTTATGAAGCAATATGAAGAATTGGGTCACATAACCCGCATAAATAACTCAGAAGTAGTGGGCCCTCATTTCTGTATTCCACATCACTGCGTAATCAAACCTGAAAGTAAAACCACCAAACTTCGAGTGGTGTTTGACGCATCAGCGAAATCTTCAACAGGCATATCTCTCAATGACATATTGTGCGTAGGTCCTCCGACACAAGGAGATCTGTTTGGAATTCTACTACGATTTCGAATGCCACGATTTGTTTTCTGTACAGATATTGAAAAAATTTATCGTCAAATTCTAGTTCATTCAGCAGACCGTAACATGCAACTAATATATTGGCGAAATAATCCAAATGAAGCAGTGGAAACCTACAAACTTAACACTGTGACATATGGAACATCTTCAGCGCCTTACCTGACAACAAAATGTTTGCAGCAGTTAGCAGACAAAAACATGAAAAATTATCCATTAGGTGCAACAACATTAAGAGATGATTTTTATGTGGATGACGCTATGAGTGGATCTGACAGCCTTACAACAGCAATTGAAAAACAACGACAGTTGGCTACCTTGTTACAAGGAGCCGGCTTTAAATTAAGAAAGTGGTGTGCAAATCATTCAAGGCTACTATCTGGTATTTCTCCTGAAGATGTAGAATTAAATCTAGACTTTGATAATCAATCAAAAAAAATTTTGGGGTTAACATGGAATCCCAAGGCGGATATTTTTTGTCTCAGAGCTGAAATTCAAGACAATGATAAAATAACCAAGCGGTCTATAACATCAGATGTAGCACGAATATTCGATCCGTTAGGAATTGCCGGACCGGTTGTCGTCTCTGCTAAAATATTCATACAACAACTATGGCAATTACAACTTTCATGGGACGAACAGCTGCCAGCAGATCTTACCAACCAATGGGTAACGTTTCGTCAAAATTTAAAATACCTTAATATAAGCACCAAAAGGCACATGTTTGATGGGCAGATCTCCAAAGATACACAAATACACACTTTTGTAGATGCTTCTGAAAAGGCGTATGGCGCCGCAGTATACATACGATCCAAACTACAAGATGGCCGACTCGTAGTCAGACTTTTATGTGCCAAATCACGCATTGCCCCTATAAAAAAGGTAACATTACCAAGACTAGAGCTATGCGCAGCATTACTTGGGGCTCAACTTACCACAAGAGTAAAAAGGGAATTAAAAGCTGAAAACATGCCTACATATCTATGGTCAGATTCTGAAATAGTACTGCATTGGATCAATGCAACATCATCGTCTCTTCGTACCTTTGTCGCAAATAGAGTAAGCAAAATTCAAGAACAAACTATAAACATTCAATGGCGGCACGTCAGTTCTAAACAAAACCCGGCCGACCTCATCTCAAGAGGTTTAAGTCCAGAAAAGTTATCACAAAGTAGTTTTTGGTTTTTTGGGCCAATGTTTTTGCACAGCAACGAGTGTCAATGGCCAAAGGAGTTCAACAAAAATCATAAACCATCCTCCACTGAAGAATTCAAACCAAATTCAGTCAGTGCGCTATCAGCAATTTCAACCTCATTGGAAGACATTATATATAAAATCAACACCCGAAATTCATTTAAGACACTTCAAAGAATAGTAGCATACATGCAACGCTTCATTCAAAACACCAAATTAGTGAAGAACGAACGACCGACCAGCAATACACTAAGCCCGTTAGAACTAACTTCAGCTAAATATATTATAGTCAGAGCTATGCAAGTGTCAGATTTTAAAAATGAAATAATTACATTAAACAAGGGGAAGGAGCTCGATAAGACAAGTCCTATATGTGGATTATCACCCTTTCTTGACGAAAATAACATACTACGCGTTGGCGGAAGATTGAAGGCTGCAAATATCTCATACGAGGCTAAACACCCAATGGTTCTTCCCTACAACGATCCAATTTCAAAATTAATAATGAGAATGTTACACAACGACAATCACCATTGCGGTCCACAAACTCTATTATCCATCTCCAGGCAACAATTTTGGATAATAAAAGGAAAATCAATTGCCAGAAACACAGTTCAAACTTAGGAAGAATGAGGGGAGTGATTCCTGCGAAATCAATATTTTCAACAGCCGACAAACAACTAAATGCAAGCTCATTCGATTGGCAGGTAATTCCACATGGACACAACTAAGGTTTCCAAATAAATGGATCTTCGCTACCACCACAAAATTAGAGATATCAGCAGTTGCGGTTCTGAACATACCCAACATATAATAAGCGGCACAGGAATAATAGAGATTGAAGCGAGCTGCACACTCAAAGGCACGTTTATCACAATCCAAGGTCTCTTTGGTTTATCGAATACTCTACACACCTCATATGCTCAATTGCGGCCCATAGATCATATTACCTCACCGCAAGAAATAAGTAAAATATTCAATACCACCAATAACCAGATTGAAATCCATCAAAAACAACTAAGCGCACTGAAAAGGCAACTAGACGACTCAACCATTGTTCACATACCAGCACTCATCAATTCCAATAGTCTTCACCATCATGCGGTTAGCTATTCTGCGCTTGTAATCTCCATACTAGTCACCATTGTAATCATCAACATTTATTTGAAACAGCAAAAGAACAGCAATTCCAAATTCAACCAAACAACCCCTCAGCCAGTTCCACCACCACGAGTAGCACCATCAACCATTGGTCAATGCGGGGGAGAATGTTGACACTTAGTTCAACATATTATTCCATGACATATAATTTATGTATAAATAGCAACAATCACTTTTGTTTGTCACTGTAAGTCATTTGTTAATATTATTATTAAACATGCCAAAAATGCAATTTACCTTAACATGAAAATTAGGTCATTTGATTTCCACATTAAACTTATGTCATTGAACTTGCCATTATTCACTTAAAAACAAATATGCCAATACAGCTAATTTAAACACAACAATTAAAAATAGGTCAATAAGAATTCACTTGTTGACCAATAATTGATTAAGCATTTTATTTTATTATAAAATTAATTTAAGCATTTATTATTAAGTTAAAGTAAGCAATTTATTCTTGTTATTATTAAATTAATTTAGTATAAAAGCAAGAATTAAAATAAAGAATTTGTCAATCTTCTTAAGGCATTTAAAGTGTTTTACTGATTGATCTTTACTACGTTTTTCAAGTTCAAGTGCTTGAAGGACAACCCGGCAAACAAAATAGTGTCAATACAAGTTTATGTGCTTGGATTGAAATAACTATTGCCAAACATTCAGTCGGTATGGACAGATATATAACCGTGGTAAAGCGTGGGCGAAGCCCGAATTCTTCAAAAATTTCATCCGTTCCAAAGATGTCTAGAGATAACAGCGCATCCTCAACTAATCGCCAAAACCGTTTTAAAATTTTGCAAGATGAGAACGACAAACCCGATGTATCCTCGAATAAAACATCCAAGCCGCCACCAATCTACTTGAGAGAGAAAAATTCAAATGCCCTTATTAAAAAATTTATTTCGGTCATTGGTGAATATAAATTCCACATTGTCCCAATAAAACGTGGCAACATCGATGAAACGAAAATTCAAATTTATGATGAAAAGGATTTCCGCAAAATGGTTTCTGAATTTGAAACAAATAAAACAAGCTTCTACACATACCAGCTTAAGAGCGCTAAAGGCCTCCAGATCGTATTGAAGGGCATAGATTCTTATGTTGTCCCTGAAGAAATAAAAGATGCCCTTGTCCTCCAGGTAAAGAATGTATCAAACATATTTAACAAAGAAAAAGTACCTCAACCCCTATTTCGTGTTGAACTGGAGCCAAATGATATACAGTTGAAAAAAAACGAGACTCATCCTATTTATAGCCTTAAATACCTTTTACACAGAAAAATCACAGTTGAAGAGCCACATAAGCGTGCAGGTCCCGTGCAGTGTCATAATTGCCAAGAATATGGCCATACAAAAGCTTACTGCAATTTACCTACAGTGTGTGTTATCTGCGGTGAATTGCACGGTACTGCAAGTTGTACCAAACCAAAAGATCAAGCGGAAAAAAAATGCAGTAATTGTGGAGGTAATCACACCGCTAACTACAGAGGATGTCCTGTGTACTCTTTCGTCAAGCAGGCTATGGTTCAAAAACCTAAATTAGCTCCAGCTCAACCATTAAACGCGTACTCCGCCACTTTTGCTCCAGTGAGCCAACCAGTTACTTCACGTGTATCGTATGCCGATGCTGCTAAGGCTAGTTCTATTCCCACACCAAATGTTTCACCGCCAAATAATTCAACGAATGCAAACTCAAGCTTTAACTTTAGTCGCCTTGAAGCTACTATTGAGAATCTGGTGCTAACTATAAACAACTTTACAACTAATATGACTACCATGATGCAAGAAACGCTGAGAATGCAGAATACAAACCATGAACACGTTAAAAATATGTTTCTGGAACGCAAACGGCATTCGCCAACATAAAAATGAACTTGAGCACTTCCTTACGGAAAAAAATATTGATATAATGTTGGTCTCTGAGACTCATTTGACTTTTAGAAGCCTCTTTAAAATGAATGGCTACACTTTATATGATACAAAGGACCCTAGAGGGAGAGCATGCGGTGGATCAGCAATTCTAATAAAGTCAAGACTCAAGCACTATATTCTTGACAACATTTGTGAAGAACATCTACAAGCAACAAATATCTGCATTGAAAATTTTTGTACAAATTTCGTGATATCTTCAATTTACTCCCCTCCTAGATTTTCAATCACTGAGGACCAATACGAGAAGTTCTGCAAATCTCTTGGACCTTGTTTCGTTGCAGCTGGCGACTACAATACCAAGCATACGTTCTGGGGTTCGCGTCTTATTACGCCTAGAGGTAGGGCGTTGTTCAACACAATTTCAAAAATGGGTTTGGATGTTATTTCAAGTGGGGAGCCTACTTACTGGCCTACTGACGTACGAAAAATTCCGGATGTTATAGATTTCGGCGTCGTAAAAAGTATTTCTAGGGAATTAATTCACGTTGAAGCTTCCCTACATCTGTCGTCTGATCACTCTCCCACGATCGTTACAATCTGTAGTCCACTGAGAACCGCTTTACCTCACCCATATGTCAAGATGATAAATCGTGTTAATTGGCTGGGATTCAAAAAATATCTTAGTAGTCATTGCACGGAAAATATTACGCTAAGAACACCCAATGATATTGAATCGAACATTGCAAATCTTAACGAGAATATTAAACAAGCTTCTGAACATGCCACTACCTCTCATCCGAATACTGGGTTCAATAAAATTTATTCTACAGACGTTGAACATCTCGTACGTGAAAAAAGAAGAGCTAGAAGGGAATGGCAACAGCACAGATCACCTCAACACAAAATCAAATTTAAAGAGTGCACTAAACGAATCCAAGTGTTGCTTGCATCTGAAAAAACTGCATCTTTCAAAAATTATCTGGAAGGCCTTGATGTCACACCAGCATCTAATTACTCTTTGTGGCGCGCTGCTAAAAAGTTTAAAACACCCGTTGAGTTTAAGCCACCTCTGCGCACATATACCGGAGGTTGGGCAAGAAGCGATACTGAAAAAGGTAACATATTTGCTGAGCATTTAAAATCTGTATTTACACCAAATACATGTACCGGTGTTGCTGATTTATCGAGTGTAGTTGCTCTACCCCCTCGACCCTTAAAATTTACGATGTGTGATGTACAAAAACTAATTGCCGAACTCAACCCGAAAAAAGCTCCCGGTATGGATGGAATTAGTAACCAGATGCTGATTAAGTTACCTCGTACTGCAATTAGAATCCTGTTATTCATTTTTAATGCCATTTTACGACTGGAGTATTATCCAGACTGCTGGAAGCTTGCCAAGGTTAAAATGATTCTAATGCCAGGTAAAGATCTTTCCAAGGCTGAGTCATATAGGCCAATAAGTTTACTGTCAACAATGTCAAAGCTTTTTGAAAAGCTACTCATGACAAAATTGTCTTCAATTTTAACTGATAATGGGTGCATCCCGGACCATAAATTTGGTTTTAGAAGCCAGCATAGCACCATTGAGCAAACGCATAGATTGGTTCAATTTATCAGAAAAACATTTGAGGAAAAGAAGTATTGTTCTGCCGTGTTTATTGATGTTTCTCAGGCATTTGATAAAGTGTGGCATGAAGGCCTGATTTTGAAATTGAAGACATACTTACCAATAAAAATTCTAAATCTTTTGGAAAGTTACATTGTTGCACGAAAATTTACAGTTGTGGAAGGACACTTTATGATTATGCCTGAAACTATCTCATCCGGTGTGCCACAGGGGAGTATACTGGTGTCATTTTTATATTTGATTTATACTTGTGATATGCCTGTGAGCAGTAGTATCCACACTTCTACACGACGACGATACCGCCTGCCTTAGTATGCACGAAAACCCTGATGAGGCATCCCGAAAACTCCAGGAACACATTAGCCAGATGGAACTATGGTTAAACTTATGGAGAATTAAGGTAAATGAACAAAAGTGTGTCCATATAACATTTACCTTACGAAGAGATACTTGTTCCCCCATTCGGATTAATAATCAAGTTGTTCCTCAACATTCACATGTGAAATATCTTGGTATACACCTCGATCGACGGCTTACATGGAAACATCACATTGACTATAAGTTAACTCAAATGAAACTAAAATTAACTCAGGTACATTGGCTGATTGGCAGAAATTCAACACTCAGCCTAGACTGCAAACTTTTAATATACAAGTTGATTTTAAAGCCAATATGGTGTTACGGTATCCAGTTATGGGGCACTGCTTCTGCTTCCAATGTAGAGAGAATTCAAAGAAGACAAAACAAAATTTTAAGGTTAATAACATCTGCTCCATGGTACATTAAGAATTCAAATATACATCGTGATTTAAATATGCCACTAGTGACTGAAGAAATTGCAAAATACGCCGGCAAATATCTAACTAAACTCGTGTCACATCCTAATCCGCTTGCTCGTAACATTTTGAACTTTACTGGACACATCCGCTTAAAAAAGAGAGATACAAGGGCTCTAATACTTAACACTCCGAATGAAGTTGCTTGAAAAAAAATTTTTTTTTCACCACTTATGTATTATTTACAACTACCACTTAGTTATGTCTGGCATTGGTCGGGCCTATTAATTATATGTTAGACTTAAGATTTGAATACTTATTGTTAGTTCATATATGAAGATACAATAAATAAAATAAATTCAGTGAAGTGCGACTTTGACCCGCGCACGAAGGGTTCCGTACGGGCACGAGATATGTAATTCAATACGAACAATATGAGTTCTCGTTGTACCTTCATAGTGAACTAACGTCATAGCGGAGTTTTTTTTTACATACATACTTAACAAAAAAATCATATAAAAGAAAATATTCGTAATACATATTATTAACTTTGATAAATAAGCTGTAATTGCTTTGTTAATATTTTTTTGCATAGTCATAAATAACAAAAACAAAAAAACCGTAATAAAAAAAAACAAACAAACAAACAAAAGTACCCTTGAGGAATACTCTATATGAGTACCTCAAAAACAAATAAATGTGAAGTGAGTTATAACGGCAGAAATGCCTATTTTACTGTGAGTTCTGATGCTCATAATGATAACAATAAAAATAAAAAACCTGATGACAGACTTACTGTGAGTTCGGAAGCTCTTAATAAAAATACAAAATCTGATAATACACTTTTTCTAACAACAAATCGACTTTTTCGACAGCGATCAACTTCGCTTTGTCCAATGCCTACTAGTGATTCTTTAACATTACAGTTGCCTAGTACTTCGTCAGTTAAGCCATTGAAATCATTCGCTTCGGGCTGTTCATCACCTAACCAAGTTGTCACTACAGATAACAGTAGCTCAAAACCAAAGGTACAAGTTGGAATGGACAGATATATAACCGTGGTAAAGCGTGGGCGAAGCCCGAATTCTTCTAAAATTTCATCTGTTCCAAAGATGTCTAGGGATAACAGCGCATCATCCATGAATCGCCAAAATCGTTTTTCATTATTGCAAGACGATAACGAGAAGACCGCTTCATCATCTCAGAAGTCTTTTAAGCCACCACCAATATATGTGAGGGAAAAAAATTCTAACGCGCTTCTAAAAAAACTACTGTCGACCATTGGTGAAAATACTTTTCACGTAATTCCAATTAAAAGAGGTAATATTGATGAAACTAAAATCCAAATATACGATGAAAACAATTTTCGAAAAATTGTAAATGATTTTGAAAAAAATAAAACAAACTTTTACACATACCAACTTAAGAGTGCTAAAGGCCTACAGATAGTACTAAAGGGCATAGATTCATATGTTGAGCCCGAAGAAGTAAAATGTGCACTTCTAGACCAAGGATTTAAGGTAAAAAACGTTACTAATATAATTAACAGAGAAAAGGTCGCCCAACCCCTATTTCGCATTGAACTGGAGCCGAATGACATACAATTGAAAAAAAATCAAACCCATCCAATTTATAGCGTAAAGTTTCTGTTACACCGAAAAATCACAGTTGAAGAGCCACGTAAGCGTTCAGGTCCTGTACAGTGCCATAATTGCCAAGAATATGGCCATACAAAAACTTACTGCAATTTACCTACAGTTTGTGTTATCTGCGGTGAATTGCATGGTACTGCTAGCTGCACTAAGCCAAAAGAACAAGCAGAAAAAAAATGTAGTAATTGTGGAGGTAATCACACCGCTAACTATAGAGGATGCCCTCTATATTCTTTTGTTAAACAGACTATGAGTCAAAAACCTAAGTTAGCTCCAGCCCAACCATTAAACGCGTACTCCGCCTCTTTTGCTCAAGTAAGTCAACCAGTTACTTCACGTGTATCGTATGCCGATGCTGCTAAGGCTAGTTCTAATCCCTCACAAAATGTTTCACCGCAAAATAATTCAGCGAATGCAAACTCAGGCTTTAACTTTAGTCGCCTTGAAGCTACTATTGAGAATCTGGTGCTAACTATAAACAACTTTACAACAAATATGACTAGCATGATGCAAGAAATGCTGCGAATGCAGAATACACTGCTTCAAGCATTAGTTAACAAACCATGAACATGTTAAAAATATGTTTCTGGAACGCAAACGGCATTCGCCAGCATAAAAATGAACTTGAGCACTTCCTCATGGAAAAAAATATTGATATAATGTTGGTCTCTGAGACTCATTTGACTTCAAGGAGCTTATTTAAAATAAATGGTTACACTCTATATGATTCAAAGGACCCGAGGGGGAGAGCATGCGGTGGGTCAGCAATTCTAATTAAGTCAAGACTCAAACACTATGTCCTTGATAACGTTTGTGAAGAACATCTACAAGCAACGAATATTTGTATCGAAAATTTTTGCACAAATTTTGTCATATCATCAATTTACTCCCCTCCTAGATTCGCAATTACTGAGGATCAATACGAGGATTTCTACAAATCTCTTGGCCCTTGTTTCGTAGCAGCTGGAGACTATAATGCAAAACATACTTTCTGGGGTTCGCGTCTTATCACACCTAGAGGACGAGCGTTGTTCAACACAATTTCAAAAATGGGCTTGGACGTCATTTCAAGTGGGGAGCCCACTTACTGGCCTACGGACATACAAAAAATTCCGGATGTTATAGATTTTGGAGTCATGAAAAATATCACTAGGGAATTAATTCATGCTGAAGCTTCTGTAGATCTCTCCTCCGATCACTCTCCCACGATTGTTACAATTTGTAGCCCACTAAGAAGTGACTTCCCTGTCCCATATGTAAAGATGATCAACCGTGTTAATTGGCTGGGGTTCAAAAAATACCTCAGTAGCCATTGTACGGAAAATATTAACCTAAGAACACCAGGTGATATTGAATCTAACATTGAAAATCTTAACGAAAATATTAAACAGGCTGCTGAACATGCCACTACTTCCCATCCGCAGACTGGGTTTAATAGAATTTATTCTACAGACATTGAACGTCTTTTACGTGAAAAAAGGACAGCTAGAAGGGAATGGCAACAGCACAGATCACCCCAAAATAAAATTAGATTTAAAGAGTGCACTAGACGACTCCAAGAGCTGCTGGCATATGAAAAAACTGTATGTCTTAAAAATTATCTGGAAAATCTTGATGCCACACCTGCATCTAATTACTCCTTGTGGCGAGCTGCTAGAAAGCTTAAAACACCCGTTGAATATAGACCACCTCTGCGCACTTCTACCGGAGGTTGGGCCAGAAGCGATACTGAAAAAGGTAACATATTTGTTGAGCATTTAAAATCCGTATTTACCCCAAACACATGTACTGGTGTTGTTGATTTACCAAGTGTAGTTGCGCTACCCCCTCGAACCATAAAATTTAAGACGCGTGATGTTCAGAAACTAATTGCTGAACTCAACCCGAAGAAAGCTCCAGGTATTGATGGAATAAGTAACAATATGCTGATAAACTTGCCCCATATTGCAATTAGAATCCTGTTATTTATTTTTAACTCCATTTTACGACTGGAGTATTATCCACAAAGCTGGAAGCTTGCGAAGGTCAAAATGATTCCAAAGCCGGGCAAAGACCTTACCAAGGCTGAGTCATACAGGCCAATAAGTCTGCTATCAACAATGTCAAAACTCTTCGAAAAGCTGCTCATGACAAAATTGTCCCCAATTTTAACTGATAGTGGGTGCATCCCAGACCATCAATTTGGTTTTAGAAGTCAGCATAGCACCATTGAACAAACTCATAGATTGGTGCAATTTATAAGAAGAACTTTTGAAGAAAAAATGTATTGTTCTGCCCTGTTTATTGACGTTTCTCAGGCCTTTGATAAAGTGTGGCATGAAGGTCTAATTCTAAAATTAAAATCATATCTACCAATAAATTTAGTGAATTTATTAGAAAGTTACATCACTACCCGGAAGTTCACGGTTGTGGAAGGAGAATTCGTGAGTGTGCCCGAATCTATATCATCCGGTGTGCCACAGGGGAGCATACTGGGGCCAGTTTTGTATTTGATCTATACTTGTGATATGCCTTTGAGCAGCAATATCCATACATCTACGTTTGCCGATGATACAGCCTGCCTTAGTATGCATGAAAACCCTCTCGAGGCTTCCCGATATTTACAAGAACATATTACACAATTGGAAATGTGGTTGAACTTATGGAGAATTAAGGTAAATGAACAAAAGTGTGTCCATATAACGTTTACCCTAAGAAGAGATACTTGTTCCCCAATTCGAATCAATAATCAAAATATTCCTCAACACTCCCAAGTGAAATACCTTGGTATACACCTTGATCGAAGACTTACATGGAAACATCATATTGACTTTAAGCTAACTCAGATGAAACTTAAGTTATCTCAAATACACTGGTTGATTGGCAGAAATTCAATACTTAGCCTGGACTGTAAACTTTTATTATACAAGTCGCTTTTAAAGCCAATATGGTGTTACGGTATCCAGTTATGGGGCACTGCTTCAGCTTCCAATGTAGAGAGAATCCAACGAAGGCAAAACAAAATTTTACGGTTAATAACATCTGCTCCATGGTATATTAAGAATTCAAATTTGCATCGTGATTTAAGAATGCCAATAGTGACTGAAGAAATTGCAAGATACGCAGGCAAATACTTAACAAAACTCGAGTCACATCCTAATCCGCTTGCTCGTAATATTTTGAATTTTAATGGTCACATCCGCCTAAAAAAGAGGGACACAAGGGCTCTTATACTCAACACTCTAGATGGGAATGCTTGAAAATACATTTAATTTTCCTTTTTGATTATCACTACTTTGTATTATTTAAATTATCACTAAGTTTTGGCCGACACTGGTCGGGCTAAACAATTATATTTTAGCTTTAAGATTTGATCACTTATTGTTAGTTCATATTTGAAGATACAATAAATAAATATATGTATTAAAAAAAAAAAAAAAAAAAAAAATACGAACAATATAAACTATAGTTTTGGGATTTTTTTCGTTTTTGGGTTTTTTCGGTTTTAAGCGTTTTTTTAGTTTGGGGTTTTTTGAATTTAGTGGCGCTTTCTGAGTTTTGGCACTTTTTTTTCACGTTTTGGCGATTTTTTTTTTGGTTTTTGAAGTTTTTTTAATTTTGGCAATTTTTATTATTTTGGCGTTTTTTTTATTTTGGCGATTTTTTTATTTTGGCGATTTTTTTTAATTTTGGCGTTTTTTTCATATAGGTGATTTTTTTTTGGTTTTGGCGATTTTTTTTTAGTTTTGGCACTTTTTTTTCGTTTTGAGGACTTTTTTCGGTTTTTGGTGTTTAGTTTAAATTTGGCGATTTTTTTTTAAATTTGGCGATTTTTTTTAATTTTTGGCGATTTTTTTTCATTTTGGCGATTTTTTTTCACATAAACAATTATTTTGGTTTTGGCGCATTTTTCGCGTTTTGGCGATTTATTTCGGTTTTTGGCGTTTTTTTCTATTGGAGATTTTTTTTCATTTAAACGATTTTTTTCGAATTTGGCGATTTATTTTAGTGATAGAATTTTTTTTTAATTTTGTCGATTTTTTTCGATTTGGCGATTTTTTTTAAATTTTTGGCAATTTTTTCAGGTTTTGGCGATTTTTTTCGGTTTGGCGATTTTATAATTTTCGGATTTTTTAGTTTAACCGTTTTTGAAAATTTCAAGAGTTTACCTCTTACGGTCTCCAAGATATAGCAATTTGTCAAAATTACATAGTCAAAATTGCATTAACTGATGGACCACCCTTTAATTTAAATTTTTTAATATTTTAATGTTTATTGTTGTAGTCTATATAAAAATACACTAATTTTACAAATTTCAAGTGTCAATGTACATATGTACATACAATTGTATGTATATTACATGAGATTTTAACATTTTTCGTCGCTCGTTTTGGAGCACCCTTTAATTTCTAATTCTCATGTATTTGTTGTTGTAGTGGCCAAGGTTCTACGTACTCTGTCCAAATTTCAGGTCCGTAGCTCTTACGGTTCCTGAGAAAATACCGTGTGACGGACAGACGGACAGCGTAGCGAAAACAATAGGGTTCCATTTTTCACCTTTGGTGAACGGAACCCTAAAAACATGAATAAAAAAAAACAGCGAAATCTTCTGAAACAAACGCTAAACAACGTTATCGGCAAAATATTTGATTAACTTATTGCCGGTATAAGAGTAAAGAAGAAAATAGTTCGTGACTGAAAAATTTGTGGTGCTTGTGCTTTTTTCTCTCATTGGCGCGTATACTTAGAGTATTCATTTAATCGGATTTTTGCTTTAATCGGTTAATCGCTTGATTAATTAATCGAGGTTTTTGCTTAATTGGTTAATAATCGGTTAATTTGGTATTAACCGGATAAACGATTAATAAAGTTTTTCCATAAATCAAGTGTTTTCAACAAATAAAAGTGCATAAATTATTTATTAATTTGAGTTTGTTAGTAAAACAAAAACAAACGTAATAATTTTTAAAATAATTCGGTTAATTTTTTTTAGAACATTTCTTGTAATACTATCGATAGTTACTTCTGTTGGCGAGTCATTATCTGAGTCATAATAACCGAGCTCAGTGACGAATATTCTGCAAAAAAGTTAATTTCACAATTTCTGGCTTTCGGTTTTGTACTATCTCTCATTAAATCTAATCCTTAATTAAATCGTTGCCAACAGTACTATTGGCTTTTATTAAATTATTAAATAAAAACTTAATTGTTGTATATAATTGTAAACATAAATTGCAAAACATCTATCTATCTCAATTGTAGTAAAACGGTAACACCAACAGCTGTCATTCAGAAACAACAATGTAAACTAGCTTTAAGACATAATTAATAAAGATTATTATAGAACTTGCTTTCATCGAGATTGGTTGTTTTCTTCTGCATGTCTACGTCTCAATCCGCCGCTACATTACATTGGCGACGAGGACAAAGAAGAATAAGAAATAAAAAATACAAAAAAAGTGTACATACACGTGTTTTACAAAACTTAAAAGTACATCACTTAAAATTATTAAAAATCTTAATAAGATATTAATACAGTCAAAATGGTGCAGGAAGAGAGCGGTGCACTGGCAGCAACAACAAACATCTTCCACGTTACGCTGCAAGAATTCAATCCGGCTAAAGAGTCTTGCATTCTTTGGAAAGACAAATTTGATGTACATATATCAGAACTTAACATCACAGATGACAGCGCCAAGCGATCAGCTTTATTAAAGTCAATCGGATCGCAAGCATACAATTTATTGCATAGTTTATGCAGCCCAAGCAAACCAGCAGATTTAACATTTAAAGACTTGAGCAAAAAGCTGGAAACACATTTCACACCACCGATAATCGTTTTCCAGCAACGTAAGGTCTTCCATGCGGCATCGATGAATGCAAATGAAAGCATTGCTGAATATTTTGCCAGAATAAAAACATTGGCATTGAACTGCAAATTTGGAGATTGTTTGGACAATTTTATATTGAATCAGTTTGTGATGGGACTTCCAGAAAGAATCTTCGACAAAATGTGCGAGGAAAGCGAAAAATTAACGGTTGATGAGGCATTACGTAAGGCCATGATTTATGAAATTAAAATGGCGGCTAAATCAGGCGATGGCGAACCTAACAACAACAACAGCAACGTAAATTATGTATATGGCAAGGGCAAACCCAACAACGGTAAAGGCAATAAAAACAAAAGCTCCAACAAAAAGCAACCTGGCAAGTGCATGCATTGTGGTTGGCGTAATCATACTTCAGAGGAATGCAGATATAAAGGCAGCAAATGCCATCACTGTGGCAAAATCGGGCATTTGGCGGCAGTTTGTCGTTCCAAGCACAAAAACAACGTCAATTACGTATCAAATATAATAGATAATAACAATATGAATTTAGATGAACTTGACGTTAATAATTTTGTTAATTCTCATGTTTTCAGTATTACTGATGATAAGTCGAACATAGCCTACTCACTCACAGTCAACATTGATGGGGTAAACGTAACAGCAGCATGCGACACTGGCGCTCCTTGCACCTTGGTTTCCAAGTATTTTTTTGATAAATATGGGCGTAGCAAGAAATTAAAAAAGTGTTCTATCCCATACGTAAGTTACAGTGGTGATTATATAAAAATAATCGGTGAGTACGATTCATTGATTACGTATCAAGGCATAACCAAAAAGTTGAATGTTGTAGTTGCTAATGAAAACAATCCAAAATTACTGGGTAGAAATTTTTTACGCTCTTTTGATTTTGAATTGAAACAAATAAATTTTATAAACAACACGGTCGATTACGATATTATCGTAAATGAAATTAAAAGTGAATTTTCACAAGTGTTTAGCGATCGCTTGGGCAAATATGAAACAAGTGAAGTAACGTTGGCTATTGATGATAAAGCAGTGCCTATTTTTTTTTAAACCGCGCCCTCTGCCTCTTGCGTATAAAGAAAACGTTGAAAGAAAATTACGCGAAATGATAGATATGGGAATTTTAGAGCCGACCGAGTATTCAGAATGGGGTACACCCCTCGTCCCCGTCCTTAAGCCCAATGGAGACTTAAGGATTTGCGCTGACTACAAAGTCACGTTAAATAAGCATCTCATTGACGTTAAATATCCACTGCCACGCATTGATGAGATTTTCGCTTCTTTAGAAGGTGGCCAATTATTTACAAAGTTGGATATGTCAAATGCTTACAATCAACTTGTTTTAGATTCTAATTCTCAAAAATTGTGTACGTGGAGTACTCATATTGGAACTCTCAAGGTAAAACGTTTGCCTTTCGGTATCAAAACCGCGGCAAGTATTTTTTTCAAAAAACAATGGAAAACTTGTTACGTGAAATTCCACACGTAGTTGTCTATCAAGACGATATCACTATAACTGATAAAAACTTCAAGGATCACATTGCAACTCTTAAGTTGGTATTATCAAAATTGAGCTCTGTTGGGATAACATTAAACGTAAATAAATGTGTTTTCTTTCAACCGAAGATCACATATTTAGGTTTTCAAATTGACAAAAATGGTCTTAGCAAGACACCAGAACGCATATCTTGCATCATTGATGCGCCTACTCCACGTAATACGTCGGACGTTAAAGCATTCACCGGAATGGTCAATTACTATTCAAAATTCATTCCAAATTTTGCGCATAAAATGACACCATTGTACAATCTTTTACAAAAAAATAAGAAATTCTCATGGTCGAATGAATGTCAACAGGCATACGATCAAATCAAAGCAGATGTAACTTCTAACCAAATTTTGGTACATTTTAACGCTAAGTTACCCATTGTCTTAACAACGGATGCAAGTAATACAGCCGTGGCAGGAGTACTTGCGCATCAATATGCTGACGACTCCCTCAAACCAATTGCATTCGTTTCGCGAGCATTATCCAAGTCTGAGCAAAATTATGCTCCAATTGAAAAAGAAGGTCTCGCTATAGTTTTTTGTGTGAGTAAATTACGGCAATATTTATTGGGCAACAGTTTCACAATACGTACTGATCACAAGCCACTTATTTCATTATTTGGCCAAGCGAAAGCGTTACCTATAATGGCAGCAGCCAGAGTACAGAGATGGGCTGTAATTTTGTCTGGTTTTCAATACAAAATTGAATATATCCAGGGTACAAAGAACCAAGCTGATGGCTTGTCCAGAATTCCACAACGTAATGTCACAATTGATTCAAAAGAACACACATACATCAATTTTATTGATAGCGAAAGTAATTTACTTTTAAATTATAAAAATATAGCCTTAGAAACTAAGCGTGATCCAATATTGTCGAAAGTGGTTGAAGCCATCAACACAAATGTTCTTCAATATTTAAAAGAAAAGGAATTTGAACCATACAAAAATAAATATAATCGTACATATGGTGGCCTGGACTCGACAGTGACATAGAAAAACTTGTTAACTCTTGTGCATCTTGCCAAGAAATGCAAGCTAGCCCTGAAAAGAGTAGTCTTATCCCATGGAAAGTTGAGGACTCAGTATGGAGTCGCATTCATGCAGATTTCGCTGGTCCAATAAACAATTATTATCTTTTTATTGTTATTGATTCATATTCAAAATGGCCTGAGGTATTCATCACAAAAAACATAACGACGAATTTCGTTATTTCTAAGTTGAGAGACTTGTTCTCCAGATATGGCATTGTTGACACCCTTGTAACAGACAATGGTCGTCAATTCGTTTCAGAAAATTTTAAGCTTTTCTTAAAAACAAATGGCGCTAAGCACATTCTTACCTCACCAGGACACCCTGCAACAAATGGACAAGCCGAGAGCTTCGTCAAAATTCTCAAAAAGGCGATTTACGCCAACTTGAAATCAAGTAAAAATACTGACTTAGAAACAGTAATTCATCGCTTTCTTGCAGGTTATAGAAATACTAAGCATTGCATTACTGGTGAACCCCCTTCCAAAATTTTCTTCGGTAGAACCCTGAAAACCAGATTCAAAAGCAGATACTAAAACCACTCTTATTAAAAGATTCAGTCATTCAAAAACAAAAGAAAATAGTAAATAATTACCGTGGCACACGGAATGTGGAATTTAAAAAGGGACAACAGGTATGGGTACGAGATTATAAAGATCCAAACAAATAAAGTTGGACACAAGCAACCATCAACAAACAACTTGGCCCGAGAAATTATCTATGCATCTTATCTCAAACATCACGCCAAATAAAGAGACACTTGAATCAGATTAGGAGCTCAAGTGCTCAAGAAGAAACTTTAAACGAAACCAACATGCAACGAAGCGTCAGTAAAGATGATCTACTTACATCACCCAGCATAAATACTAATTTTCAGCAATCCATGGCTGACCAAGAGCAACCGAGTTCACATGCAAGGCAAGTTTCGACTAATCATCCAATAAATTTTTCTCCTAAAAGAAATTTAAGGCCTCGTAAAGACGGAAAAGTTTTTAAATTAAATAATTTAATTTGCTATTGTATGTGTTGTTGTATATAATTGTAAACATAAATTGCAAAACATCTATCTATCTCAATTGTAGTAAAACGGTAACACCAACAGCTGTCATTGAGAAACAACAATGTAAACTAGCTTTAAGACATAATTAATAAAGATTATTATAGAACTTGCTTTCATCGAGATTGGTTGTTTTCTTCTGCATGTCTACGTCTCAATCCGCCGCTACATTACATTAATAATTCCCTCCAGTTAGAGTACCAGAGTCTCTAGTTAAACTCTTTTATAGTAATGTCTAAAGATTTTGAAGTTTTACTTAAGTAAGGATCACTGAACATACTTCTTTGTTTGTATAAAAAAATAAATTCTAAACATTCACCTTTTGCAAATGATACGAAGAAAATAATTATTCACACAAAAAATAAGTTGTAACACTAAAAAATATGAAAAAATTTGTTATGTCGGTTAATCGACTGAAATTAACCGGTTTAACCATTAACCGATAAAAGCATATTTTAAATTAACCGATCAGTTAATCGGGTAGTAATTAACAGGCTAATCGATTAACGGTTAACCGATTGAATACCCTACGCGTATACAAACGTCATGCATGTACATACATACATACCTACATAATTTGTATATGCTCTTTTATATTTCTGCGCACATACAAACGCACACATGCATTTACATGAGTTGAGTGCGCTTGCTTTAAAAAACCTCCCTTAAACACAAACATATTAGCTTACCATCTAAATGTTACACAGTACAACAGTACTTATTTTCATTGTTTGTTATAAACAAGACGTCTTGGCGACATCGCTTGTTAACAGTCATATACACGTACATCAATACATCCATCGTGCTTCGTTTAAAGTACGACAGCATTTATTGGCTTAGGGCAAATAAATCAGTCAATGATTATATGTATTTTATTTTTAAATCTGGTTTAAACACAAAATTTTGTTTTTCACCACAAAATTAAATGAATCATTGTGCATTTAAGCGTTGTTTAAGTTTTACACACATACCATATGTTTTGGGCATGTGTGTGTTTTTTGAATGCATGTACATGAACATCATGTGGTCTTATTAAAATAAATTTCGTTTAATTTTCGAAAATATACAACAAATGTAACACCTATTTTCATATAATGAAATATTTAAATAGAAAAATGCATTCTGATGCTCTTTTTATATCATAAAGTGTTTTTTGCTATTTTATTTTCTGCAAATTTATAAATCAACTTTTATATTTATATTGAACAGCTGTTCTATGGAAAGTTTTCCATAATATTTGGAAATATTGTAGTGCTACCATACTTTCAACGTAATTTGATATTAACTTTAATTAGCCACTGAAAAAATGAAAGTGTAATCAATTTTAATTTTTTGTGAAAATTAACTTAAACTATGTTTAAACATTCAGTGATTTATTAGCTATTAGTATAATACATGCCACGAGAATAAATTTAAAAAACATGACGTATTTACATTTCAAGACTCCTTACGCAGGTCTCTAATGTATATTTACGATATTTCTTTAAAATAAATATGTAAGTATGTAAATTAAAAAATATACAAAACTGCTATTCTTTCATTTATTTCCACATACATCAGAGAACTTCACTTGTTGATTATAAAACCGTTCAACAATAACAAAGACACAAAAAACTTGTCTTTTATTTGCAAATGATCAAACCTGCCCACACACTCTCTTTTGTTGTTCGTTTTAAAGCAACCGAACAAATGCCAATCTGTTGGCTCAAATGGTTTACACATCGGTTGACTCATAAAAATAATCTTCTTTACACTGGGAATGAATTAACAAATCAACTTGTTCAAACTTTTATATACGTTGTTCATTTTAAGCAATCGAACCACTTGCACGTTGAACACTTGCTTATTTTTATTATAGGTCGAATCAAATTTATCAGCTCGTGTATTTGCCTTTTCCACTCAACACACAACATTTTGATTAACATTGAAGTACAAAAAGCAAGAAATCATTATGTATGAATTTGTTCACTCCTATCAACAAATGCAAGCTTTTTTAGGGTTCCGTACACCAAAGGTGAAAAGGACCCCTATTGTTTTCGCTACGCTGTCCGTCTGTACGTCACACGCTATTTTCTCAAGAACCGTAAGAGCTACGGACCTGAAATTATTGACAGAGTATGTAGAACCTTGGCCACTACAACAACAAATGCATGAGAATTAAAAATTAAAGGGTGTTCCAAAACGAGCAACGAAAAATGTTAAAATCCCATGTAATATACATACATACATACAATTGTATATACACATATGGCCATTGAAATAGGTACGACCTATATAAGGCATATTTTTCAATTTTATGCGAATAATTAGCCAATCTTCGTTAATATTTATTACCTGCAGCATTAAACTAAATAAAAATAACAATAAAAAAGTAACATTTTAAATTAATTAACATACTATGCGAATAAGCACGAAATTCACTTTGCCATTAAAATAAGTACGAAAAAGTAGATCCTGAAAATAAAAGGATTATTGGGTCGCATAGTATGTTAATTAATATAAAATGTTACGTTTTTGTTGTTATTCTTATTATTCTGATGCTGCAGGCAATGAATATTAACGAAGATCGGCTATTTGCTCACATAAAATCGAAAAATATGCATTTTCACAGATTAAGTAGGTCGTGCCTATTTTAATGGCCATATGTGTACATATGATTGACACGTGAAATTTGTAAAATAAATTTATTTTTATATAGACTACAGCAATTAACACTAAAATTAAAAAAAAAATTAAAGGGTGGTCCATCAGTTAATGCAATTTTGACTATGTAATTTCAACAACTTGCTATATCTTGGAAACCGTAAGAAATTTGAAATTTTCAAAAACGGTAAAACAAAAAAATCTGACAATTATAAAATCGCAAAATCACCAAAAATTTAAAAAAATCGCCAAAATTAAAAGAAAAATTATAACACTAAAATAAGTCACCAAATTCGAAAAAATCGTCCAAATGAAAAAGATCGCAAAAATGAAAAAAGGCGCCAATAAAAAAATAATTGTTTATATGAAAAAAAAAATCGCCAAAATGAAAAAAATTGCCAAAATTAAAAAATATCGCCAAATTGAAAAATCGCCAAAAAAAACGAAAAAAATCGCCAAAATTAGAAAAAAAGTGTCATAACTGAAAAAGCACCTAAATGAAAAACGTCGCCAAAATGAAGAAACGCCAAAAACCGAAAAAAGTGTCAACTGAAAAAACGCCTGAATGAAAACAGTCGCCAAAACGAAAAAAATCGCCAAATTTAAGAAAAACTTCAAAAGCCGAAAAAATAGCCATAACGAGAAAAAATCGCCTATATGAAAAAATTGCCAAAATTAAAAAAATCGCCATAATAAAAAAAACGTCAAAAACGAAAAAAAAGTGCCAAAACTATATTTTATATAGGCTAAAGTTCGCTGCTAGCAGGAATGACATGAATTTCCACTGCGATTTTAGAAAGGTGTGGAAAAGACTTTTCACTTGATTTCCACCACCTGATTATATCAAATTCTTCACTAAGTGTAACATTTTCCTTAGAGTACAATTCTATTTCCTCAGCAAAACAAAACACAAGCAAACAAAAAAAGCAAATGTTGAATTGGCTATGTTGTTTGCATTGTTGGTATGTCATACTACTCAAGCCACACAGACGGTCGGTTCAAACATGTTGTATGAATTAATGAGAATAAGAGCGTTTGGACACAATGAATTTACTGCAAGCTTTTCTCTTGCCTGTGCGAACTTGTTCATAAAATGATTTTGTTAATTCTACTCATAATCAGAATTTGATGTGTACAGCAGAATGAATATGATTTTTAATCATTGAATTTTTCTTTATTCTTTAAAATGAACAAACATTTTTGTGCTGAAGAAAATCAAGATAAATCGCTACTTTGAAGTTCTTTGATATACATACATTGTGACGACAATTCTTAGGCTGGGGTAGAGCTCAGCGATGTCCAGGATTCGTCCACAAAAATTTATTGATTTTTGGGACCGTGAGAGAGAGAGAAAAAAAACACACGAAGTCGATTTAAAAAAATATTTCTTTATTACAATTTTCGTAAAATAAAATGGCCGTCTAAATGACAACTTAAACGCTCAGACGGAGCGGTATGCGTATGCTCGTAGAGAGCGCAGTCACTATGCACGCAGCTGCAGACGGGATGTGTAACACCACACAATCCACAGGCTGCGCGTGTGAGAACACGCGAAACAAATGCTCAGAAGGAGCGAAAGAACGTATGCTCGTGCAGAGCGCAGTCACTGTACACGCAGATGCAGGCGGGATGTGTAACACCACACAACCTACAGGCTGCGCGCGTGAGAAAAGCTCAGAAGAAGCAGTGTGCCTGTTCCTAGACCGAAATCCAAGGAGATAAACCACACAATAGTATACACTAGTTGTGTTATTATAAGTCTGTCCAGTAGATGTGTTTAAAGGCAAGTACAATGTTGATGGATGTGTAACACCTGCGTTCAACTTTGTGTTCTTACCTTGCTGACAGCTAGCAGCAGACTCCCAATTCATGCGGAGATTCCTCCTTATATACGCAAATTTCTGCTAACAATCAGTTGTCATAAAACGTAACTTACTAAATAATGGTTGTATAAAAATGTCAATTTAGCTATTTTAATACTTAAATTCACATATAGATGGCGACTCCATCTATAACAAAGCGTTAATTTTAAAATGATTTTTAAACATTGAAAGAACAAATAATAGTAAAAAGGTATCAATTCATGGGAGATATAATTCAATATAAGTAATTAAAATTCATGTGAGATATAATTCAATATAAATAATTATAATCCAATATAAGCGAGTACACAAAATTATTTTCATAAAGGAATATACAGATGTTGGACGGTGAAAACGAGGGTACTGACTTTCGTCGTTACAGTCTCCCCTTTCTTCGGGTGAGGAACTATTGAGTTGCCTGGGTTTCGATTTTGACATCGCCGTTGCGGCGGATCTGGACTCGGTATGTTGTCCCATTCAAGCACTGTTTTTGTTGCTCTGTGTCCATTGCTTTGCGAAACTTTTTGCAAGATTCTTCAAATCGTTGTTGATACGCCATCTGGTCTTAAAAAGGTTGTTAGTTCTGCGGAAAGAGTAAAAGACATAATTATTATAAGTCAGTCATGGCTGTAATAGGGTTTAAGTTCGTTTAAATGTGCTGTCCTTATTTCTTTTGTCCGAGTACATTGTATTTTAACTATGACTGGTGACGTAAATGAATTTATCATATATGGTCCCCCATATTTCGGGGCTAATTTGGCGGCGTAGCTGTCCACTGCTTTAGAGAGTGGATGCTGTTTCAAGAGTACGAGGTCACCCAAACTGGGTTTCCACTGCCGTCGCCTTAAATTATAGTGACGTTTTTGATTGACGGACGCTGTATTTAGATTTTGTTTTACGATCTGAAAAATTTCTTGAATATCCGCCGCACGATCTTAAGGGGTAACTATTCGGGCACCTGTGCCGGCGGTTACGTCATCATAAAGAGTTTTTGGAAGTCTTGGCTCCCGCCCCTGGGTGATGAGTGCGGGCGAATACCCAGTTGATTCCGCTACACTGGTGTTTACTGCCAGCATGATTTCTGCGAGGAATTCATCCCAGCGATTGTGTTGTTGACCTGAAAATTGAGCAATAATAGTCTTGATGGTTCGATTCGCGCGCTCCGTTGGATTCTCTTGCGGCGTATATGGGGCTGTCAACTGCTGGTAGACGCCTATATCCTTTAAGTAGCGTTGGACCAGTCGAAAGGTGAACTGGGTACCGTTGTCCGTAATGAAAACTTTTGGCACCCCGTAACGGCAAAGTATGCGTTCTCGGAATGCTTTCACGACTCCTTCTGCGGTGGCCTTTCTCATAGAAATTAATTCGATCCACTTGGAAAATTTATCGATTATTACTAGTAGCATCGTATTGCCGTGTTTCGACCTGGGTAATGGTCCAACGAAGTCAGCGCATATCGTTGCCCAAGGTTCCTCGGTAAGGTGGGTGAGCATTTCTCCCGCGGGTTTTTGTTGACTGCTTTTAAATTGTTGACAGGATTGACAACTGCGCACATATTTACTGATGTCCCGAAACATTCCGGGCCAATAATACCTGGTAGCGATGCGGTTTATTGTTTTTCGAATGCCAAGGTGCCCGGCTGTGACGTTGTCATGATTCTCCTGGAGTACTCGAATTCTTTGGGGTGTTGATACACACAGTTTCCATGGGATGTCATCTTCGTCATTGATTTGCCGCTCAAAGTGGCGATATAGTTGCTCATTTATAATGCGATAATCGGTATACTTCTGGGGGTTGTCGATTACTATCTGTTTCATCTTTTGTAACCAGGCACAATCATGTGGTGTGTTGTTCTCGCAACTGGCGAAATTCACACTGTCTAGCGGTTGCCGTGATAATGCGTCTGCTACAACGTTGTTCTTGCCTTGTCGATATTGTATCGTAAAATTAAATTGTTGTAGCTCTAATGCCCAGCGGGCTAATCTTCCCGTGGGACTTTCTATCGAGTTTAACCATTTCAGGGCTAAATGGTCTGTCAGCACAAAGGGTACCCTTCCAGATACGCCCGCATCTTCCTGATTCCCCAGACAATGGCCAGACACTCCTTTTCTGTGGCAGAGTAATTTTTTTCTGCCTGATTTAGGTGGCGGCTAGCATACGCGATGACTCGTTCTGCCCCCTCGCATTCTTGCGTCAATACTGCGCCCAACCCGAAGTTACTGGCGTCAGTCTGCAAAGTGAATGTCTTGGAGAAGTCAGGACATGCCAAGACCGGTGCCTCTGTTAGCTTGGTCTTGAGAGTCTCGAATGCTTGTTGCTGCTCTACTCCCCACTTCCAATGTTTACCCTTCTTGAGTAATTGGGTTAAAGGTTGCGATATTGTGGCGAAATCAGGCACGAATCGGCGATACCACGAAGCGATGCCTAAAAACTGTCGCACTTCTCGCACACTCTGGGGTGGTTGTAATGTCGTAATGGCGGCGATTTTTTCTGGGTCAGTATTTATTCCCGACTCGTTTATCACGTGCCCCAAGTATTTTGTTTCGTTTGTACAAAATTTGCATTTCTCGACATTTATCTTCAAATTGGCTGCCCTCAGCCGTTTAAAAACTTCTCCAAGGTTTTTTAGGTGCTCTTCTAGAGTTCTCCCGATCACGATAATGTCGTCCAGGTATGCGAAAGCGTGTGGTTCCATATCTGGGCCAATTACCTGATCTAATGCTCTTTGGAAGGTTGCTGGGGCTGAATGTAGTCCAAATGGCATCACTTTCCATTGGAATAAACCGCGCCCAGGCACGGCAAAGGCAGTGTACTGCTTGCTGCTATCGTCCATGGGAATTTGCCAGTATCCGTTTTTTAAATCTAAGCTACTTATAAATTTGGCCTCACGTAATCTAGACAATATAGTATCAATTCGTGGTAAAGGATATGCATCGGTTACTGACCTGAGATTCAATTGTCTGAAGTCCATGCAAGTCCTCCACGTCCCGTTTTTTTTTCTTCACCAGAGTGATTGGAAAACAGTACGGGCTACGGGAGGGCTCGATACAACCCTGGGCTATCAGCTTGTTTACTTCGGCGTCTATTATCGCTTGCATGGCCGGATTTCGGTGGGCATACCTGATTTTTATAGGGCGGTCGTCGGTGACGATGATCTTATGTGTGGTGATTGTGGATAGCCCATGGAGCTCTTGGAACTTGGGTAACTCCTTCTCCAGGAACTTGTTGATGGCCTCTTGTTCTCTAGCTTCCGTAGCCGCAGTAGCCCCTGTCTGATAGTGTTCGTTGCTGGCTCCACTGTTTTCCCAATTATTGCGTGGGTCGTCATGGTCGTGGAGTATTTGTCGAGCGGGGTTGGTACCTACCGGTTTTACGGCCCCACACGAATTAGCTGTGGGTGTACAGTTTAAAGTTATCTCGGCCAACGTGATAGTGGTGTTAAATTGTCGCAAAAACTCTAGGCCTAGAATAAGGTCTTCGCTTGCTGTCTCCATCACCAGAAATTTGGAATGATGACACACATCCCCTAAAACGGTCTTAAAAATTACAGCTTTCGTTACGTTTATCGTGGAGCCATCTGCTAGGATTACTTCACTATCTTCCGTGATGTATGTCGGATTCGATTGTATTTTGTTGGCCAAGCTTTCTCGCATAAAATTACGGGTGGCACCCGTATCAATGGTGGCGTTTACCAATGTGCCGGCAATTAGTACCGAGGCAGTAAGACGGTTTTCCTCTGCCACTAGACCCGTTTGGTTCGTTGGTGGTGTAACTATATTTCCACTATTTAACGCATGTGGTAGTGGCAGTGTCTTTAGTGGGTCGCGCCGCTTGTTAATTTTTTTTCGTGTCGTCTCACTTGTGGACGACGGTTGTTTATGGACTACAGACTGTGTCCGGTTATTCGCTTTACTTTTAGCCTTCTGCTTAACAGTGGTGTTAGTGGTAAGGTTCATATGAGGTTGGGCACTGTGTAAATGGATTTTTCTTATGGGGTTTTTCGCTAAGTTGTTTGGAGATTCGACGCCCCTTATATCCGTCGATCCCCCTTGACGTTTCCCGACCCGTTACTATCGGGCGGTAGGCCTCTGGGTGGAAAGTGCGGAGCGCGTTCTCGACGTTGACACCAGTTTTGCTGGGTACTAGCTCCTCCCCGCTGATTCTCCGCTCTGGTCACTGTATCAGAATTTGTGATGCCCTCCAGATCTTCGGCCAGGCGAATTAACTCGGTAAGGGTAGTAAAATCTCTTCTCTTTATGTACCATTGATATTCGGTACGAGCGTTAGTAAAAATACGTTGAAGCTGCTGGTCGCTTGTTAATTTGGAATGTCGCATCAAATTCTGCAAGGCCAAAACGTAGGTCTTGAACTTTTCTCGGGGTTGCTGTCTTCTGGCACGTATGTCGTCCTCGAGTTGCTCAAAGTATCTGGAGGGAAGAAAAAATTCTAAGAATCTTGTTTTAAAGGTATTCCATACCTGCCAGTGCTCGTTATTGCTGCGATACCACACGAGAGCCTGGTGTTGTAGAAGTTCCGGCATTATTATTGGTAGTTGGTCTAGTGATACCGCGTATATTTCTGCCAATTCTTCCACTCGCTCGATAAACGCTAGTGGATCACTATAGCCATCATACCCTATGCCCCATTTCCTCACGTTGTCTATTAACGCGAACCTTGACTCGGTCTGGTTTCGTGTGGGTGTCGATACAGCTACTGGTGTGTAACCTGCTACACTTTCTCCAACATTTACATGCGGTGCTGACTTAGAAACCGCCACCTTTTGTGTAGGCTCGGCCAGCATATTTGACGCTTCATACCTCCCTTGTAGTTCAAATAGTCGGTTGATAACCTCTTCGTTCTGGGTGGACCCTACAAACTTAGCAAAACGCTTTCGCAGTTCTTCCACGTTGCCGTTCGTTTCTAATGCGAATTCACTTAAAGCACTTAGTAGCTCATCACGTTTGAGTGAATATGCCCAACTGGTTTTCAACATTTTGCCTTGTGTAATTTAATTTAATTTATTCTGTTTAATAGTTTTTATTCTATTTTATTTAATTGTGTTTTTTTTTATTTTTTATTTTTGTTTATTTTGTAATTTTCGCGTATTACTTGAAATATATAAAAATACCTTTTCTCGTTTGTATCACCGCAATATTTGTATTCATATCTACCACGGTTTTTAAATACGGTAGTCGATTTTAATTTTATTTCACGTTAATTTTTATAATTCTACTATCATACCACGACAAAATTATTCGCAGTGTTTGCTGTAATTTTAATTTATTAAATAAAAATTTTTTTTTTTCACGTCTCTACCCGTTTCTGTTTTTAGTTTACTAATGTTCCCCTTTTTTTCATAGTTTTTAATTATTCCTCCAATTGGTTTTGATCGCGTAAAAAAAATTCCTTTTTTGTTCTTAACGATCTTGTTTTTTTTTTACTTTAATGCGCTACTTTTGTCGCAAATTATTTTTCACTTTCTTTTCCTTTAGTTTCTTAATTTAATAAATAATTGATTTGATTATCGTTTATTTATTCCTCGTTAAAAATTTTGATAACTTAATTTTTACATATTTTTAGTTGATGACTTCTATATTTTATTTGATAAATTTTTAACTATATTTAGTTTTTTAATTGTACAAATAAAAAAAACAACGGCGTTGAAATTTTTTTTTTTTTTTAGTTAATTTTTACTCGGGGTCCCTGCTCGGGCGCCATTGTGACGACAATTCTTAGGCTGGGGTAGAGCTCAGCGATGTCCAGGATTCGTCCACAAAAATTTATTGATTTTTGGGACCGTGAGAGAGAGAGAAAAAAAACACACGAAGTCGATTTAAAAAAATATTTCTTTATTACAATTTTCGTAAAATAAAATGGCCGTCTAAATGACAACTTAAACGCTCAGACGGAGCGGTATGCGTATGCTCGTAGAGAGCGCAGTCACTATGCACGCAGCTGCAGACGGGATGTGTAACACCACACAATCCACAGGCTGCGCGTGTGAGAACACGCGAAACAAATGCTCAGAAGGAGCGAAAGAACGTATGCTCGTGCAGAGCGCAGTCACTGTACACGCAGATGCAGGCGGGATGTGTAACACCACACAACCTACAGGCTGCGCGCGTGAGAAAAGCTCAGAAGAAGCAGTGTGCCTGTTCCTAGACCGAAATCCAAGGAGATAAACCACACAATAGTATACACTAGTTGTGTTATTATAAGTCTGTCCAGTAGATGTGTTTAAAGGCAAGTACAATGTTGATGGATGTGTAACACCTGCGTTCAACTTTGTGTTCTTACCTTGCTGACAGCTAGCAGCAGACTCCCAATTCATGCGGAGATTCCTCCTTATATACGCAAATTTCTGCTAACAATCAGTTGTCATAAAACGTAACTTACTAAATAATGGTTGTATAAAAATGTCAATTTAGCTATTTTAATACTTAAATTCACATATAGATGGCGACTCCATCTATAACAAAGCGTTAATTTTAAAATGATTTTTAAACATTGAAAGAACAAATAATAGTAAAAAGGTATCAATTCATGGGAGATATAATTCAATATAAGTAATTAAAATTCATGTGAGATATAATTCAATATAAATAATTATAATCCAATATAAGCGAGTACACAAAATTATTTTCATAAAGGAATATACAGATGTTGGACGGTGAAAACGAGGGTACTGACTTTCGTCGTTACAACATACATATGTATGTAGTAAGTAAGTATATATATAAGTATGTATGGTTTGTTTGAAAAATGTCAACCTCTTTACACATAAAACCAAAAAAATAAACATAACTTCTTTCTAAAATACCCTTCCCCCCCAAAAAAAACTAATGTCAAGTACACACTATGATATTTTGTAACATCGCAACAGTGCATACTAGTGCCAACGTTCGTCATATCCAATCATTTTTGTTTTTGTTTTGTGGTATTGCTATCCATATAGAAACACAACGTGAAAGACGTTGCACACATTTTAAAAAATGATAAGAACACATGAAATGCCAGATGTGTACTCCCATGATAACGCATCTCTAATTCCCTTTGAGAATCCTTAATATCTTACACTTCAATTTCTCCAACCTTCAAATAAGTTCATAGTAGATAGTAAATGGAGGATGCGAATTTCCGTCTCTTTCTCACACTATATCTATGTCTTTCTATCTTTGCCTGTTGCGTAAGGTCATGGTTTGTGACGTCAGATATGAGTATGGTTTGTAACGTCAGATATGAGTATGTATGTGTGTAATTGAGAAAGAGGTGCGTTGACATTTATATTTTTTTGAATTTGAGAGAGAGAGAGATGGAGGTGTGCCTTATAATTTCTGATATCCGTCCCGTCATTAGGGGGATTTTACAGGTTCGGTATTTGGTATTAATAAAATATTGTTTGTGATCATAGAAATGTTGTTCTTCTCCAGTTTAATATCTATCCCATCATTAGGGACTACTTTATGTAGTGTGTAGTTTTATTATTGTTGGATAAATTAATGTTTGCTCGTATCAGAGGGGTTGGTTCTTCAGTTGGGATATATGTATGCTCGCTCTGCTACTACAAAAAATTATGTAGTGGGTGTGTACATTTTTAGTGTTGGATCTATGTGGGCTCCTATCAGAGAGATATAGATATATTGTTAGAAAAAGATGGATTTTGCGGTAACTTATCCATAATTGATGGGGCTTAGTTGTATGTGTACATATTTCTTATTTTTAATATTCTATGTATTGGTGTATGCATGGGAATGTTAAAGAGGGATAATTTTTTTGTCATGATGGAATTGATGCTGCCCCAGTAAAAAATTTGTATGCTGCTGTATTCTTTGATTTACATACTTAGCCCCGTTCACGCTACGCTATTGCTAAGCTTGTCACTTTTTATTCTTTGAACTTTCATAGACGTCATCACAAAACAAAACGTATTGATGGTACATGTATAGTGTGAACTGGGACTTCTATTATTTGTTCTTTTTCGCGTTTGATCTAGTTGAATTGCTTGGGTGGTAATTGTATACATGTATGTATGTAAGTAAGCATGCATGTGTATCGATTTATAATTTCGTGTGCGTTGTTCAATAATTTTTGGGGATCATTGAAATTGTTTAACGGTTGGCTTACGAGTTCATATGTATGTATGTACATTCATATACGTACTTGGCAATTTTTAATTTTATGCATATATGTACAAACAAAATGTGCTGATATTGCTTTTCCTCGTTTTTAAATATAAAATGTGCAGATATTGCTTTTCCTCGTTTTAAAATATTCAAGGGAACTTTTTTATTCTTTATTTTTATCGTTCCTGGTACATATGTCTATTGGATACTTTTTTTGTGCTGTTGTTTTTTTTCCTATACGCATGTACATGTGCGTGTATATTTTGCTTTACAAATTTAAGCTGGCTCGATCTTGTTAGAATTGAATGTTTTGCAAATTCAGCGATTTGTTTCTATGTACTTAGTATTGATTTGAAGAAGTGTCGTCACAGCCCATGATACAATTATACTAGGTACAGGCACAAGCCCAGCCTGTTACTGTATACATTGCATATAATTGTCAAACTTTGCTTACAAGGTGAAAAAATTTTAGTGTATGTGTGTGAATAAAATGATTACTGTGTGTTGCCAATGAATTTACACATCGATGTGTCTCCAATTACACATTGAAGCAAATTACACTACACATCTTTTGTAAAGGTTAAAATTAACAAAAATAAAAAATAAAAATAGAACCCAAAGTAGAATTACACACAGATTACACAAGAATTTAATTACATGGCCTGCACATGTGAGTTGAAATTACACACTGTCTAACTACAACCAGATGGGTAACACTGAATAACTATAATCATGCAGGAATGTCGCGTCTGCAATTGTACTTTAGTTACCCTGTAATTGTTATTTTTATAAACAAAAGACAGTTGTTTCTGACAATTTTACATTGTTTATACCAACAAAATACATGTGTTTTTTGGTGTTGTATTTTTGTTGTAGTTATGCATGTACCTAGTATAATTGTATCATGTCACAGCCTTTGGGATTGTTTTACTCTTTTTGTTGGGGAAGGTTAGGGGTTTCCGTTTGCTGAGCTAGAAGGGGTAAATTTAGCTTTTATATACTAAGTTTTATAACAATTAATTTTTTTCTTTTTCTATTTTTATCCTATTACTTCACAGTGAACAGTTCTGAACGCACTAAATGAAAAATAATATTTCAACTCTGATTAGTATGCTGTAGTACTCCTGTTATGTACAATATATTTAAAGTGGTATCCATTAATCAGTAAATACCTACATTTTATTATTAAAAATTTCCAAAATATTTATAGTGAATTAAAACAAAAAAGTAATAAAAGCAGTGTAAAAGTAATATTATTAAAAAATTAATAGCAAAAATAATTAAAGAGAAATGAATTCCACAATATGCTCAATGACTCTTAGCAGTATCAAAATGTTGCAGTGTTTGCAAAAAGCTATTCATGTCGCATAGTAAGTTTAAGGATCATAAAAAAACGCATTCTTCGCTCAGCCTGGGGGACACTAGGAATATTTTACACGGACATTGCAAATCTTGCAATGAAGTAATAGCTTTATCATCATGGACGGCTCATATTAGAACCACAAAGCATAAAAGAAATTCTGAGCAAGTAAATATTAACAATGGTGTGACAAAGATAAGCAGCGACTTCACTGGTAGAATTGAAGTATATTCCTTCATAAATAAAAATGAGGGAATATTGTTTCCATAGGAGTTTTTCTTAAATGCAAGAAACAGTGTGACTAAACAATTAAATGTATGTAGCAGGAAGCATGTTGATATGATATTATTGTTTCTCCACTCGTACAAATTGGTTACCTTTTGGATGACGTGGAAGAATTATAGAAAAAGCATGTGAATGAAATTACTATAAAAATGGATGAATTTCAAGAGAGAGACAGTGGATGGATATTAACCTCTATTAAATTGCTTGAAATAAACATTAACAAGTCATCGATTATAAGAGGCTCATATTTCATTCTCTTACCAAAATCTATAGCTAATAATGGTGCATGCATCAATATAGAGAATGATGATATTTATTGCTTCAAATGGTGCTTAGTTTCTGCTTTATATATAGGCTAAGTGTTGCAGAAAGAAAACTCTACTACTAGTACAACATAGAAAACATAAGAAGTGAAAGGCTTGTTTTAGGAGGCATAGAAATCAACAAGTTTGAAGTTCAGAATGAGATTAGCGTAAACGTTTTTGGACATGAGTCATCAATAATAAGACCATATTATGTCACTAGTGGAGAAAAAGCAAAACATATTAACTTACTTTTGCTCAATTCAAACGAAAATTTCCACTATGTGTATATCAAAGATATTTCAAAGTAAGTCTTTTCTAATAATCATAAATATTTTTATTTTTTTATTATCAAAGTATATAAATATTTCTTTGATATAATCTATATATTCCAATTTTAGACTTTTACGATCCAGCGTAACATCACGTACATCTAAAATCTTTGTTTGCAACACTTGTTTGTACCATACTCACGATAAAGATGTATATAAGCATCACAAGAACGTTTGCCTAAAGAAAGTAGCCAAAATGCCTAAGCCCGAAGATGTCTTCAAGAGATTCGAAAACATTCAGAAACAGATGGATGCCCCATATGTAATTTATGTTGATTTTGGGTCAATTTTAGAAAGAGTTGACGAAAAAGTAAGTAGTAATCATGATACAATAGTATAAAGGAAAAACCACATTTGACGTTTAAAATTAATTATGACTTTTACCCAAATTATTTGAATACTGTTTTTTGTAAACAAAGAGGAAAACGTTTCCACATACATATAACTTTAATTTAAGAATGCTTTTTGAAATGTGTAATTTGAGTTTCATTAATAGCTTTTATTAAGCTAACCCGTTGCTCAATAAATAGGTGATATGTCGAATAGTGGCTTCATTAAATAAAAAATATTTTTTTGCATATCTTTCCTTAATAATAATTTTAAAATCCCCCGAATATATTTAGAGAATATGTGATATCTTCTAAACGGCTAAACCGATTTTCTTAAAACATAGCTAGGAACCCTCTTAATATAGTAACGTTTCAAACATATAAAAATCAAAATCGGTCCAGCCGTTTGATCTGTACTCGGACACGGACAGGCACCATAGACTAACAACTAGACACGACACGGGCGAATTCAAGCGAATTCAACCGTATAAATAATTTGATAGAGATAGGAACATTGGAGAATTTTTCTATATTTCTCTCTATCGCACAAAGTATACGGTTTTGACATTTGTAAAATTTAGTGTTTACAAAAAATAAAATTTCTTGGCAGGATTTGGCGCAAAGTGGAGAAAAAGTGTTATTGCGCCAAAATCCTGCCCAAAGTTGGTAATTTGTGGACAAAAATTGGTAGATTATCTTGTCCACAAAATAACAAAAAGAAAAGTGCTAACGATAAAAATAGCACTTTTTTTGGAGCAGCAGACAAGCAGGTAAAGTGAAAATGTAAGTATTTTAATTTTTCATTTATTTATAGGATTTTACTAATATATTCTTGTTTTTCCAGGAGCAACAGATGCATTTTGGGATGTCCTGAAGGGGAGAAACTACATTTGTTCCCGAAACAGCCAAGGTTAGTAATTTGTGTTTGTGTGAAGTGATTTTTAGAAATTTTGTACTTTGGAAGGGACAATGATGTTCTTGTCCAATGTACAAATACAAACGTCGGTGTGTGTGTCGCGGGAACAACATTCCAATTGATCTGTTGAATACTTCATACGTAATGTGCATGATTGTGTCAATACAGTATAAATATGTAAACTTTTGTACGTTGGATATAACAATGAAGTTCTTGTCCAATGTACAAATATGTATGTACATACGTTGGTCAACATATCGTGGAAAAATGAAGTAGTCAGATCAATTGGAATCCAAATATGTTCTCTTCGTTTTATATTTTCTACAATTGTGTATAAAAAAAACTTATGCTTTTGTCTAATGTATATAAATAAAGTGTAGAATTTTGTACATTGGGATGGACACCGGTGCCTCCTCACCAATGTAGAATGACACAGGTTAAGAAGCCGAGGAATAATCAAGTGATCAAGTGCAATCAAGTGGATTCCAAGTTATATGTTCTCTGGTGTTGTTTAAAAAAATTAAACTAATTTGTACGTACCAACGTAAAGTGAACTTGATGTGATAAATTTGTAGATTGGATAGAACAACAATGTTCTTATCAAATGAACAAGTATGTTGGTTAACAAGTTTGTGTAATATAAAACATTCATAACAATTGGAATCCAAATGTGTGCACTTTGACGTAGTTTTTGATGGTTCTTACTAAAAAATATAATTTTGTAGGGTCATGCGTATATATTAAGAAAATTGCATGAGCGGAATTTCGTAAATTGGAAGGAACAATGCTGTTCTTGTCCAATGTACAATAACACGGACATATAAGTCGCGAGAAAAACAAGTTTTCGGATCAATTAAGATTCAAATGTGTTTTTTTTACCTAATCTTTTGCAAGCACTTGGTTCAAAATCGAACATTTTTGGGTCATGTGTATATATTAAGAAAATTGCATGAGCGGAATTTCGTAAATTGGAAGGAACAATGCTGTTCTTGTCCAATGTACAATAACACGGACATATAAGTCGCGAGAAAAACAAGTTTTCGGATCAATTAAGATTCAAATGTGTTTTTTTTACTTAATCTTTTGCAAGCACTTGGTTCAAAATCGAAAATTTTTGGGTCATGTGTATATATAAGAAAATTGCATGAGCGGAATTTCGTAAATTGGAAGGAACATTGAAGGAACATCTTATATTGGAAGGAACATATCAGATGTAATGTTTTTTTATAGTATTATCAATCATTTTAAATTTGTAAACATAATCATTGTTCGAGATATTTCATTTAAAAAGAATGCACTCATCGCCTACTCTGAACAACTTTTAAGTTCCACAACATGAAATAAACTCTCTCTTGCTTTGGTTTAATGTCATATTTAGTGATTGCTGTAAATATATACGTATATATGTAAATATGTAACAAATCAAGTAAGAAAGGTTAAACACACAACTATTTACATACATCTGCGTATAAACAGGTAGAAAATCATACCATCAACGGTTTATTATTGATCTTTTTACTTTTTTTATAATATCACTTCACTTCTTTAAAATCGTTTACATGAATAAGATGCAGTTAAAATAAATATTAATAATAAAATTTAAAGTACACATAATGAAATATATGAAGTTTAATAAAATTACACTTAAACAAATACTTTAATTTTTCTTACTGAAACCCAGAACTTTTGATATGATAATCTAATTAGATCAGAGACGAATATAAACCATTCTCCTACATAAAATTGGTGCCGAAACCCGGGAAATAATACCCATATATTGTGATAGTTGATTTTACTGCCGTTTTTACTACGGTTTAACTACACTTGATTTTACTGCCGTTTTCACTACGGTTTAACTACATTTGTTTTGGAAACATTTTTGCCATCGAGCCACGGTGCATCAAAAATTCGTTGTCGTGAAGTTTTACTAAACAGTCTACAAGATGGATGCGTTGATTGAAGAGCAGAAAAAGCTTTTAACACATATTGAACGCATGCGGAGAAATTTCAATCAGAAGCCGAAAGAAGACATAACTAGAGGGTACGTGCAAACAATACTAGAAGATCTGGAAACAACTTTCAAAACTTTTAAGGATGGCCACGAGCAAATATATGAACATATTCGTGAAAGTTCAATGAATGAAGAGGACGTGCCCTACTGCAGTAACGATACTTATTATAAGGGTTATGACATTTTCATATCTTTCAAAACAACCATAATTGATTTAATTTACGATTTTGATTCCCCACAGACTCCAACCGTCCATGCTAGTACTTTTGCTAATTCAACGGGCCGCAATGAAACCTTTTGTGCTGGAGCACGATTACCAAAAATCGACCTTCCAAAATTTTCTGGAGATTATTTGGAGTGGATATCTTACAGGGATATGTTCTTATCGCTCGTTCATCACAACAATTCCCTATCTAATATTCAGAAATATTTTTATTTAAAAGGATCTTGTGTTGGAACTCCACTGAGCTTAGTAAATGAATTCCCAGCTGCTGATATTAGCTATGTTTCAGCATGGGAGGCTCTAGAAAAGAGGTTTCATAATTCAAGAAAGCTTGTGGAACAAATTCTCAAGAAGTTATTCTCAATACCATCCTCGAATGGATCATTCCAGAGCATAAAGGAATTATTAGACTCCAGCAGAAATTGCTTAGCTCAACTGAGATCATTAACGATTGACATTTCCACATGGGACCCCATCTTAATTTATATTATTTCCCAGAAATTGGATTCACTAACCCGCAAAGAGTGGGAACAATCGTTGAAGGATGGTACATCAATACCACCTATTACAGATCTACTTTCCTTTTTAGAATCTAGTTTTAGAGCACTAGAATCAATTGATGATGCCAATCAACCGTCTTTTTGTAAATCGAATACAAACAAATCGATAGAATTTCGTCGCAAACCGACGCGTACTGTTCGCACACACACTGCCACTGCTTTAGTTAATGATAGCTGTCCCTGTTGCAAAAAGCGTCATCCATTATACAAGTGCTTCAAGTTCGCAACATTATCCTCTGAACAAAAGAAAAATGTTGTGAGCCAACAACAATTATGCAGGAACTGCCTCCGCACTGGACATATTCAGTCTACTTGTAAGCTAAGCACGAAATGTCAACTTTGTAGTGAACCTCATCACAATCTTACATAATGAATTTGGTAAAGCAATTAGTTCTCAAAACAAATACTCTAACCCTCGGGCAGAACCCAACGCCGAAAACCAAACCAACGTAAATTTGCCAAATACCTCTTCACCTATTGTTGATTCTGTAAGTACAAACCTTATTAGCATGAATTTTTCTACTCTGAATCCAGCACTACTAGCAACCGTAAAAGCTAAAATAAACACCAAAATTGGTGCCATAATTGTTAAATGCCTGGTAGATCAAGGATCCCAAGTCTCTTTTATTTCTGAAGAATTGTGCCAGTTACTGTCTTTGCCAAAAAATAGAGTAAATATTGAAGTATCTGGTATTGGAGGTAAAAGGACCGTTACTGTCAAGAAATCTGTTAATATCAAACTATCTGTTATAATATCAAACTATCGTCATAATTTTGAACTAAATCTAACAGCTTTAGTAGTTTCTTCTGTTTCTTCATATATTCCCCATAAATTGTCTCCAGTTAACATTCCTGATCTCACTGAATTTCATTTAGCTGATGCTCAATTCATAGTGCCTGAAAAAATTGATATCCTCCTAGGAAATGACGTATATGGTGAGCTACTTTTGCCTGGAATGAAAAAGTTCAAGAACAGTATTTTACTACAAGAAACCCACTTTGGCTGGATGGTATCGGGATCTATTTGCCAGCTGAAGAGAAATGTTAATATTTGCGCTAATCTATGTACACTAGATGATCAACTACGCCTATTCTGGGAACAAGAAGAGCTAATAGAAAGTGTAGGCAAAACAAGAGATGAAACTTTGTGCGAGAAATTTTTTACAGAATCTCATACTCGGGATGAGACGGGAAGGTATACAGTACACCTTCCATTCAAGAAGCTCCTGCTAGGACAGCCGTTACCTTCATTCTCATATGCTGATTATAACGCTCTTAAGAGACTAAAACAGCTCGAATCATCCTTCAAGGCCAGGCCACAATTTGCTTCACAATATGTGAAATTCATGGAAGAATATGAATCCTTGCAACATATGGTAAAATTAGGTGAGTATCCTCAAGCAGTGCCAGAAAATGCTTATTTTCTCCCACACCATGGTGTCCTTAGAGAAAGCAGTAGTACAACCAAATTACGTGTAGTTTTTGATGGGAGCAATCGGAAACCTCCTCAGCCTTCACTTAATGAAGAACTCTCAGCAGGGCCCGCCCTACAAAATGATTTATCAGCAATCATTTTAAGATGGCGAATGCATCGTGTAGCATTTACTGCCGATTTAGAAAAAATGTTTCGCCAGATTAATGTGTGCAAGGAGCATCAAAACTTTCAATGCATCCTGTGGAAGGATAAAACAAATAAAATTTGTGTATATTCCCTCAGTACAGTTACTTACGGAACGACCTCGGCTCCTTATTTAGCCATAAGAGTGTTACAACAGCTTTCGACCGATGAAGAAACCCGTTTCCCGAGAGCTTGTAAAATTCTTCGTAACGACACTTACGTAGATGACGTCATTTCAGGCGCAGATAGTTTTGAAGAAGCTTATGAAATACAAAAAGAATTGTGCTTTCTTTTAAAGTCAGGGGGATTCCGATTGCGAAAATGGAATTCCAATTCCATAGAACTAATTCAACGCATACCTGAAGAATACCGTGAAAAAAAGGATTTATTTTCAATACAACAGAGAAGTTCGTCGAAAGCACTCGGTTTATATTGGGATACGTCAAACGACTATTTTTTCTTCATTATTAATTTTAAATATTCTGAAATCATTACTAAACACAGTGTACTTTCAGACGCATCTAAATTGTTTGATCCATTGGGATGGCTATCCCCTACCACAATAATTGCTAAAATCATCTTTCAGCAACTTTGGAAAATTAAAATCGACTGGGAAGATTCTCTTCCTGAGGAAATTAGTCTAAGGTGGACTAAGTTCAGAGCCAGTCTGAAACATTTGGAAGACATAGAAATTCCAAGGTGGCTAGGCTATACTCCTGAGGGCGTTACTATTGAACTCCACGGTTTTAGTGATGCCTCCAAATCAGCTTTTGCTGCCGCAGTATACACTCGTCTAGTAACAAAAAATGGCAGAGTAATTGTTAGTTTATTGCAGGCTAAAACGAAAGTAGCTCCCTTAAAATCAGAAACCATTCCAAGGCTTGAACTAAGCGCCGCTACATTATTGGCAAAATTAGTACAGTCCATAAAAACAAATTTCAAAATAACAATAAATAGCGTCACATATTGGACGGACAGCACAATAGTACTTGCGTGGATTAAACATTGCTCGACGAGGTTGGAAGTCTACGTAGCAAACCGGGCAGCAACTATTCAAAGGCTTTCAAACGCCAATGATTGGAGGCATGTTCCATCTAGTGACAACCCGGCAGATTGTGCATCAAGAGGACTGCATCCTGAAGAATTAATTAACTACAATAACTGGTTTAACGGGCCCTCTTGGCTACAAAACGGTCCAGAAACATGGCCTTCTCTCCCGGTAGAAACTACTACTCACGCAACTGCAACAATAAATCCCATTACGTCAAATTCTTCTAACATTTTGCAATATCCAGAAATCACAACGAAATATTCAAAATGGTCAACTACTTTACGCGTGACGTCATATATTCTTAGATTTTTTAATAATATCAAACAATCTCTGCAAAAACGAGAAAAAGAATATGGCTTTCTTAAAACATATGAACTTAATTATGCACGTCTTCGACTGATCAAAATAACTCAAGCAGTATCGTTTGCTGAAGATATTCGCTGCATAAAATCGAAAAAACCGTTACCGATCAATAGCACAATCCTGAAACTTTCACCGTTTTTGGACGACCATGATATTTTACGAGTTGGTGGTCGTATTTCAAATGCTGATATTTCGTTTCAAATAAAACATCCGATTTTATTATCTAAGCATAATCCGCTTTCGTTACTTATATTTTCAGAAGCACATCAGAAAACGCTCCATGGTAGCCTTCAACTAATGCAGTCGTACATTTCACGCCACTATTGGATAATTTCAGCACGACAATTAGCTAAATCAGTACAGAGAAAATGCATCGTTTGCTTCAAATATAAAACTCAATCATGCCAACAACTAATGGGGAACCTGCCTACTGTTCGTCTGCAGCCAGCACGCCCGTTTAAACATAGCGGATTGGATTATGCTGGACCTATTTCTATTAAAGTGTCATCATTACGGTCTACATCAACATCAAAGGCCTACATCTGCCTCTTCATTTGTATAGGCTATACATTTGGAAGCCGTGTCAAGTTTAACAGTAGACGCATTCCTGGCGGCATTTCGTAGATTCACTTCTAGGAGAGGTTTATGTACAGATTTGTACTCCGATTGTGGCACGAATTTTGTAGGCGCAAACAAGCAACTACAAGTACTTTATCAGCGAAATAAGTTATCCCTTCCTGAACATCTTCAAGAAACAATGGCAAACGAAGGCACTAAATGGCATTTTATACCTCCAGCTTCACCACATTTTGGCGGACTGTGGGAGGCTGGAGTGAAGTCGACTAAGCATCATCTGCGCCGTATCATCAAAAATCGTCTACTCACATATGAGGAACTTAGCACTTTGCTTACGCAAATCGAAAGCTGCCTCAATTCCCGCCCGCTTTGCACCATGTCAGCAGACCCTGCTGATAACAATGTTCTAACGCCAGCACATTTCTTAATTGGGGAGCCAACTAATTGCATTCCAGATGAAGATCTTCTTGATAAGTCTATCGACCGCCTATCACGTTGGAAAGCTATACAATGTTTACAACAACATTTTTGGAACCGCTGGCACAAGGAGTTTTTATGTCGCCTTCAGTCAAGGCCAAAATGGAACAAAATTAAGGAAAATATTAAAGTCGGAGATGTAGTCCTTTTACTTCATGAAAAATGCGTTCCTGGTCAATGGCCTCTGGCAAAAGTTGAAAAGCTTCATCCAGGCAGTAATGGTTTAGTAAGAGTAATAACACTATACTGTAATAAAAAGTACTTGAAACGACCCATCTCAAAGATATGCCTTTTACCGTCGACAACAGCTAATTAGCCAAGGAAAGTACTTTCCTTCATGAGTATAAAAAAAAGCCTTTTTTTTGGTGGGGAGAATGTTCGAGATATTTCATTTAAAAAGAATGCACTCATCGCCTACTCTGAACAACTTTTAAGTTCCACAACATGAAATAAACTCTCTCTTGCTTTGGTTTAATGTCATATTTAGTGATTGCTGTAAATATATACGTATATATGTAAATATGTAACAAATCAAGTAAGAAAGGTTAAACACACAACTATTTACATACATCTGCGTATAAATAGGTAGAAAATCATACCATCAACGGTTTATTATTGATCTTTTTACTTTTTTTATAATATCACTTCACTTCTTTAAAATCGTTTACATGAATAAGATGCAGTTAAAATAAATATCAATAATAAAATTTAAAGTACACATAATGAAATATATGAAGTTTATTAAAATTACACTTAAACAAATACTTTAATTTTTCTTACTGAAACCCAGAACTTTTGATATGATAATCTAATTAGATCAGAGACGAATATAAACCATTCTCCTACTATCATATTTTGCCGTTTTGAAATTTGTATGGGAAAAATACTTTTTGAAAGGCGTTTTGTTATTTTTCATAAAAATTTTAAACGTTTGGAAACGAATTTCTTCTACAAAGCTTGCCTTTTATTTTTAACCAAAAAAATCTAACTAAAAAAATTAAATAAATTATATAATAATATAATAAAAATTCTTCCCTTAATGGAAAGCTACATCATCAGCGTCAAAAATCGTATATTTTATTTAACCGGTTCTGAACCGGTTTTTTTACTTTTTGGTACGGATTTTAAAAATTCTTCCCTTAATGGAAAGCTACATCACAGGCGTCAAAAATCGTATATTTTTTTTAACCGGTTCTGAACCGGTTTTTTTAATTTTTGGTACGGATTTTAAAAATTCTTCCCTTAATGGAAAGCTACATCATAGGCGTCAAAAATCGTATATTTTTTTTAACCGGTTCTGAACCGGTTTTTTTATTTTTTGGTACGGATTTTAAAAATTCTTCCCTTAATGGAAAGCTACATCATAGGCGTCAAAAATCGTATATTTTTTTTAACCGGTTCTGAACCGGTTTTTTTATTTTTTGGTACGGATTTTAAAATTTTTTCCCTTAATGGAAAGCTACATCATAGGCGTCAAAAATCGTATATTTTTTTTAACCGGTTCTGAACCGGTTTTTTTATTTTTTGGTACGGATTTTAAAAATTCTTCCCTTAATGGAAAGCTACATCATAGGCGTCAAAAATCGTATTTTTTAACCGGTTCTAGACCAGATAAGGTCGAAAAAAATCATATAAAAAGCCCTTTTCAGGGCTACATAATATTTTCCAAAAGAGATAAAATTTTGGCTTTACTACAACATATACAATTTTAATAATACAAAAATTCCAATTTTTTATTTACATACATGAACTCCAACAAGAAAACCTGACAGAAAAAAAATCTAAACTGGAAAGAAATGCATCCAAGAAAGAAGAAAGTTCGCAAAGAAAACAACTTTAGACTTTGATGGCATATGTAAATAAATTATATTTAATTTTTATTGTTAAATTTTAATTATTTTAAATTTAATATTTTATTTTTAAATTTAATTGAAATGTATTTATGTATTTAAAAAATGTTAATTAATTATATTAGTAAATATTCTAATTTTGTTTTGTTTTTGTAACAATTTAAGATGATTTACAAATATACATACATTTATACAATACTTAAAAATTAAAAATAATAATACAATTTCAAAATTGGACATACTTTTTTATGATTTTGTTACTACAAACTGGGGTGAGTATAAGCTTAGTAAAGAAACAACTTGCTTCTACATTATATTAAGCAAGCGACTTGTTTAAAAAATGTCTACAGAAATCAATCAACAATTTAATTTGCATGATAAAAACTGCACATAAATTGGTTTACTTAAATTAAGTTGTATTTTGTATTGATACTCTTTTGTTAAGGCTTTATAAAAGATTACTACCAATTTATAGAAGACAAGCAAACATCATCGTCTGCCTCTTTGTTTTATTAAGGTTTTATTAAAATAAATTCGTATGAAAATCTGTTTTTTAAACCTTTTTTGTTTTTATAAAGCCTTTATAGTTTTTATAAATAAAGCTGTAAATATTTCGACCAAAGATATACATATGACTCAAGGTACGGCTAATCATTTGCCCAAAAAAAAGCGTAACCACTAAACGCTAATGAAAAATCTTTCAATTCGGACAAAAGTTTGTCTAGTTAAAGAGTAGCCAATAATGTTGGATTCTATGACATTGTCTGTTAGTTGTGTTCGAAACTTTTTAATTTGATAACCAAGGATCAAAACCTTTTTCATTAGTGTTTGTTGGGCAAATGTTTGACAAATGTGACCGTATCTTTAGACCACTTCCATAATTAATTGTACATACATATATCAAGTGAGAAAATTACAATTTGGTTAAGCATACCTTCTTACTGTTATTTGTATTTAAATTTTTATGCAACGGAAATCTTAAGTTTATGTGTCGATATTTAAATTCATTAATAAATATATTATTCACATTAGTCTCGATTTCTGGTGGACACATCGTTTGTTGTATTTTCGAAGATTTAAAGCTTACAGAAGTACCACTGGCGGCCGCACCAAACCGTTTATTTTCAGTTTTAAGTAGATTTGGCTTCTAATTTACGCTAGAAAAAAAGTTTTAATTATAGTATTTTATTTTCAAAAATTTTGTAATTTAACTTACACTCTAAGCACTTGGATGCTTATTGCGATGCCCGATGATATTCTTCTTTGCCTTCATAATAACTCACGAGGGTACGTGAAGCCATGATATAAACCCTAGTTATCAGCCGCTGCTCTTTCATCGCTGCAATACATAATGTAGCACCCGACACCCAGCTCTAAGGCTCCAAATTTTTCATTCAGATTGGCCATTTTATACATAACACCTTCGACATCACCCACATCACATGCTTTACTATAACATTGTATGGAATTTCAAAATCTATCTAGTTTTTCATAGGTCTCTCCTAAAATGAAAATAATTTAAGCATGTATAAACAAATTATGTCTAGCTAATATGGATTCATTCAACATTTAAAACTTACCTACAGCTTTTTTATTCCTTTGTATAGCAGCATTCGTGTTTTCCAGCTTTCATGACACATTAAACTCCAAGCCGTCAGATATTTGAGATTTAGTTTCAAGGCTCTTTGATAGTATGTAATGGCCATAAAATGATCACATCGACCTAAGAACTCCATAGGTGCCCGGTCGTATTCCCGTACATCAAAATAACACTTGGCCAAGAAATAATTGTCACATATCACTTTGTTTATGCCTTGTAATGTTACCTCGTTGAAATATTTCACTTTTTGCATCGATGTCTATGTATATCACACATGGTTCCATTGCAGCCAGCCATTTGGCATTTTAGATCAGATCACGTTTGTGCCATTGGACAATGCCGCGACGTATGTACATAATTCGCGTTTAACATCCTCCAAAGGCACATTAAAATAGTCATATTCACTTTTCGCAGTCCGAACTAATTCCAGCTAGTTTTCTTTTTCCAATTTTAGCTTTTTTGTTACACAAAATTGATAAATTTAACAAGCGACCATGTACTAACAATTCGTGTTTTTTATGAAAACAACCAATTCCAGAGCGATGCATTGGAAGATATCATTGAGAACACGTAATACGAATATGTTTATTACCGATTACATCAACATTTACTGCATTTAAAGCGCATTAAGTCTAAAAAGTATATTTAAATTAAATTTATTTTGTGACATGAAATGAAAACATGGAATTGCTTTTGCAAATATTTCAACATTTTCACATTATTTAGGTCGCAATTTACATTCACTAGTTGAAGAACACTACCGGCCTTTAATTAAGTAAATTAAACACAAAAATCACTGCTCTTTTATGCAAATATTTATATTTTATTGAAAATAAGGCTAAAATAATTCACTTTTGGAAAATTTAATTTTGCACTTTTTCACAATCATATGGTCACAAATGCTATGTATGGCTATTGCTTTTTATACATGCAAAAAGCCTATTTTTTCTCTCCCTTCAAATATTTATACATCAGCTGATACGACGATTTCGCTTAACTCAGAAGTGAGGATTCTGGTTAATATTCTGTGACAGGCACACACAGATCCCTAGAGACAAACTATAAACTTATAACACCCTTTTTTGGTCGGGGGTTAAAAAAACATTCAATCTGTGAAGCCATTGTATGTATGTATATTCGTAATATGTAATCGTATTTTATTTTCCATAAACATTATTTAAAGGTACATAAATATGTACATATGTATGAAAATATTTGCATGCCAGCATATCTATGAGCAGCGATTTTCTTCTATTCCACCCTTTAAATAATACTAGATATACCAACGGACGACACAATCTTCCGTATTCTGATATCTAAATGTAAATAATTTTATTAAAATTCAAAGAAAATTTATCTAAACGTCATAAAAAATGCATTAAAACACAGTCACCCACATACTTACATACTATGCATAATTAAATAATACATGAAATTAAAAACACAAACGAAATTCCTTTAACTAAGCTAATTCAATTTATTGATATTTCTTCCTTTAAGTATTATGGCTTTCATACAATAACAAATAAGAGAAAAAAATTTTGAGATCAAGAGAAATACTACAAACACACACACAATCTCATGTTTTGTTTCTTGTTTACTTGTAAGCTAATAAATGCGTGTGTAATATGTGTGCATGTAGTTGTAGCAACTTTAAACGCTTATAGTTCTGCACATCTGTACCGAAAAACCTGTAAAACCATATAAATCTTTTTAAAATCGGTGCAGTAGTACCAGCGTAAAAGGGATTACAAAAAACATGTTTACCTATTAATTATATAGATAAGCATTATTTATAAAAACATACATAGTTTTATCTAAATTACTACATGTATAAATGCAAAAAAATTAATTATAATATACAGATTAAGATCAAAAAAATCAATAAAATTAAAGAAAAAAATATTAATTTAAAAATAAGTATCAACAAAATTAAAAATTAGTAGTACATTTTAATTTAATTTTACAATTTAAACCAAATATTAACAAAGTTTTAAGAAGAAAAATTAATATTTGTTAACCAAAATATTTAAATATTTCAGATTGGAAACGCTTTGCATTGCTTAAGTTTTGAATATTAGGGGGTAGCTGGCTCCAAAGTCTTATCGAGTGTATAAAAACATGTCTTTCGGAAATAAGTTTATTATTATAGAGTTTATTTTTTTACCTCTACTTTATCTTGAAAAACAAATTCGAATGTATAGGTAATTTAGTTCTTGCATATAAATTATCTTGTGTAGGAACAGTAAACATCGGCAATTTAGTAGATTTTCAAAAGATACATTAAAAATTTGTTTCGAAAATTGAGAAATAATTTGGCATCTCTTACGACCATAAATATACCTGGCGATGTTATTAAACGTAACTTTAAGTTTTCGTTTATTTACTGAGTCACAGTTAAAGAACAATTCACAGCCATATAGAAGCGAAGGTATTAAATACGTTTTAGCGAGGAGCATGCGAACATGGAATGGCGTATAACATTGCGTCATCCATAAATTTCGTAGCATGGCAAAAGACCTTCCACATGTGATATTTATGTGATCATTCCAGTTTAGATATTTATTGAAAGTAATCCCAAGATTTTTTGCAGTATCAACAATTTCAATTTGCATGTTATTTAGAAGTATTGGTGGAATTTTTTGAGATGCAGATTTTCCAATTATAACTGCCTTGAATTACTTGCATTTAAACTGAGTTTATTTGCAGATGCCAACTTATGCACATTATCAAGATCATAGTTCACTTTCCGCATTCAGTTGGAGATGTCTGATGGGGCACAACTTATGTAAAGCTGCACATCATTTGCATACATTTGTATATTGCAGTTCTTGATTTGAGTCAGTTACATAAATAGCAAATAGCAGAGGGCCAAGTATTGACCCCTCGCAACACAGAAGAGCTGGTAGAAATTTTTGCACCGTAATATACAGATTGGCTTCTACCACACATATAAGACGATAATAGTTTTATGGCAGTTGGTGAAAAATGGCACATAGCTCTCAGTTTGTAACAGAGAATTGAATGATCAACAGTACCAAACGCTTTTGAATGATCCAGTAAGATTAAAATTGATACCATGTTGTTATCAAGTTTTGATCTTATTTCCTCAGAAACGGCAATTAGAGTTCTAATACAACTATGTTTCGGTCTAAAACCAGATTGCCTTTGAGAAGGAATAGAATTTTTCTGCAGGTATGTGGACATTTGTGCATGTAGTAATCGTTCAAAAACTTTTGCTAAGTAAGGCAGTATAGATATGGGTCGATATTTCTTATCTGCCTTTAGCATTGGCATGACTTTTGCATGTTTCCACGCAACTGGAAAAGAAGACGTTGTAGTTATTGTGTTAAACAGGTAGTAATACTAAAAACATTCAAAAGCATATGCCTTGTGCTTTCAGTTACTATGTAAAGTTTAGCTTTAAGAAAGAATATAATATACATAGATATTATTTTGGGGAAGATGCAGCAATTATGTTTGTTAAAAAAATAGTGGAAAACGCATCAAACATATTTGATGAACATTTATCAAAAACTAAATATATTGATATGACTACCGAAGATGTGCAAGCCCACAATAATGCACAAGTGTTACATATTTGTAGAAAAGAATCGGTTAATGATAAAGTTATAGATCACTGTCATCTTACGGGTAGTTATCGTGGTGCAGCACATAATGTATGCAATTTAAACTATAGAGTACCTATTACTGGAAGTTCCCAAAGCTGCGAACAAAATCCAAGAAAACGTTCGCGATCAGTTAGCTTCTGCGATAGAGATGGACTACTTAAAAAACAAGTCGAAAACCAAATGACTTATCAAAAAGATTCTTTGTCTTTATTAAAACAAATAAATGAGAATTTGAAAAGTATAGGCCGATATCAGAGAAAGGAGTTTGAATTAAAGGAGAAAGAGTTAAATCTGGCAAGACAAAGATTTGAATTCGACAAAGAAAATGCAGCTGAAGCAAGAAAATTGACAAGAGAAAAACTAGAGCTAAAAAAGGATGCTGGATGTCGAAGAGGAAAGACTGAAATTAATGTGATACACATATGTTACATGCATATATATATTTCTTACTGTGATGTCAATATGAAATGAAGTGCCTTTTTGGATTTTAATTTTTGATAGCTTCTAATTTTTTTTTAACCGAAACCAATGAATTTATTAGTTTTATATAGCTTGTAAGTTTTTTTTACCAAAACCAATGATTTTTTTATTTTGTGATAGCTTGTAATTGAATGAAGTGACCTTGAGTTTTTAAATACAAGAAAGTCTTAGTTTTTAAATCATGTTGTTTTTTATTTTGTCTCTTATATTTCTAGCAATGTTTGTGTAATTGTTATTACCACTAGTACTATTATAATAGCTGGGTAAATTAGTAATAGATTTTGGCAGATCTTCGGCATCCACAATTTCCTCCGTTGACAGATCAACTTTAAATTTGCAACAAATATTGTGAAGAGCGCAACAAACATTCATAATTCGAAAAATCTTTTGTTGATCGTAATGCAGCTCCCGTGCCGCTAACAAACATCGAAATCTTCCTTTCAAGACACCAAACACCCTTTCAATTAATAATCTGGCTTTACTGAAATTTTTATTGAAAAGTGCTTCAGAAGATCCATGGTTCTAATGGATAGCCTGAGTCGCCTGAAAATGTTTCAAACTTTAAAAGTATTACAATAAAAGCAACAACAAAAAACCGCTTACCAAGAATCGCAAGTCCCTTTCATTCCATTCTCGTATTGTGTTTTCAATATTTTTCTTTCATTAGACAGCTTCCATACATGGGAATCATGACTTGCGCCCCCATACCTACAATCGACAGCTCTAATTATCATTTTGTGGTCACATATCTGAAATCAACAGTTCTCGTGATACCTTCATAGCGAACAGTCGATTAGCGGAGTTTTTTCTTACATACAAACAAACAAAAATTATACAAAAAATTATTCGTAGTACATATTATTCGTAATAGGTACATACTGACTTTAATAAATAAGCTTTATTGCTTTGATAATATTTTTTACATAGTGGAAATAACAAAAACAAAAAAAAACCGAAAACAAAAAAAACACAAACAGTGACATTTGTTATGTATCGATCGTGTGGAGGGGTACAGATTTAACTGTTATAGTGTGTCACCCTTTTATTAGTAGCACATTGCCAGATACAGTGGTACTGCGGCTGGTTTTTCCGGCTTAGCTCGTCGACGCGTTAGGTTCTTTCTGAACAATGCCCTACATACCACGACAATACACAAACAACAAAAAAAGAAGAGATAGTACCACTGATTCTTACCTTGTTACGACTCTGGGAACATCGATGGTGAGTACCGTGATGTTATTGGCACCCTATTGCCCACCCTAATGGATTGCCTGGTCGCACAATCCCCATAATGGCAGCTCACACTACTGTGCTGTGAGTGCCCCAAAAAGTATGTCCTTGGACCAAGATCTACTCCACGTCAGCTGCTACATTACCTTTGCTATCTTTGATTATTCCATATCAACAATTTCAAAAAACAAATCTTATCATATTTCAATTATATATATTTACATAAAGTGAAAGGCTACATAAATCCACGCAATTATGTATATAGACACTTATTTAATCGTATCGTTAAATTTATAAATGCTTGCGGGTATGGGTGACTATTGCCCAAAAGAAATACTAAAAAATTATGCCCTACTAATTTGATTGTTCAGCCACAAAATCAAAATACCAATAGGGTACGGTAGGTCAAAATAAAAAAAAACGATGCCTAATGATCGAGCCCGATAATTTGGTTCTAATTCACGCCAACGATACACTACGTTGAGGTTTACACTACGCTACTAGAAGTGACTTACGAATCAACTTAGCGATTGCGGCTAGTCTACTCTTTTCAGGCATCAGCCACTTACATTAAATTTTTTTTATAAAATTTTAAACTTACTACAATTTGTCTTTAAAAGGTACCCATACAAGATGGCGACACGAAATGGGTTTTTCAAAACAAGTATATAAATACACTTAATCACTGAACAACTACGTCTGGGTAGGCCAATATAAAGCAAAACAAGATTTAACTTTAAATTGCAGCATGAATTCTGTATGCTGTTACAAATTTTTAGAAAATACTCTAATATCAAAATACCCGAAATTAGGTTATGCAGGCCGAAGCCTATTTAAGCAAAAATCAAATTATTATAAAAATTTAGGTTTTTTTTTTTGAGAATACGAATAAATTCTTCCGACTAGCTGTACCGTAAAATGTAAAACTATTCAAAATTTTAAAAATCCACAAAAACTAACCTTAAAATTTCAAATATTCGGTCGGACGCTGACGATACTAATTACCGAATAGTTCGTTACCAAGAAAAAATACATGTACGGTACAAGCAAGTATATATGTATATGTGTAATGCATAGACAATAATCAAAAATACAATAAAAAAAGGTACAAAGTTACAACAAAATCTACTTTACACTACGTCAAACTTATCTGGTGTCTGGAGCTGATGAATACACTGGTTCGGTACAATCACATGGGGTTTTGCAGCACTCAATTGTCGTTCGTGTACGTACATATAGCCAGAACAAATATGGCGGGCGCCCCGACGAAATTTGTTAGCACAGTACGTGGGCTTGACGACGCTTGCCGAAGCGGTGTTGTGTTGTAGTGATGCGTTCCCGATGAGCTAACGGGTTGCTTCTTGGCTATTGCTGTCGTTATCGAACGGTTTACAAATGGGCGGCTAATAATGTTCCCGCAACGTGGCCGCTGTGTTGTACGGAAATTACCTTTGCAACGGGATGATGTTGAGATTAGGCTTCTTCTCACCCAGGCGTTTGACTTGCCTCGTCTGTATACATTTATCTTCAGAACAATGTGTCGTGGTCTCTTGCCTTTTTTTTTGGTTAAGTTACGCACGCACGTTTAAAGTACTGCCACGGGACTATTCTGATTGCCACCGCCACTTTGCCTGACGGATATTATATTTTCTGCCACCGGGTCTCTTTTATTTCTTTTTCTTTACTTTTAAATAAAATGTTTTACTATTTTAAATTTTTGGACGCTTCGTTTTCTTAAATCACTCTGTACGCTTTCAATTTTTTTATTTTATTACCTTTTAACACGAGAACCAAGACTAGAATGCCGGAAATTGATAAGTATAACCCCACACGCGTCTTCTTTTTCGTTGCCGAGTTGCAAGAATTTCCATTCGATAAGTGCGGCCAGAGGCCGGTAAATCATGACCGTGCCACCAGTCAGAGGTGGTAAACACCTATGAACTTTATGTCATACCATAACAAACCCGTTCAAGAACCGTAGGCCTGACCTAGGCTTCTTGATCGGGACGACGTACTGTCCACCTACCTAGAACGTGGGGAAGAACCGCGACCCTGAGATTCAGCCTAACCTGTCACTTTACCGGCACATCGTGCTGCAAATCCTTGGCATGGTATACTCCAATCTTTTTGCCTGCCAAATTCTCTATTTCATAAAGGTTCCTACCGACTTGTCTTACTACCCTACACTTAAGAAATTTTTTGCATAGTTTTGCGTTCAAACCCCTAGAGGCGTTGCTCAAAACGAAATTCCGGCGCAGTATCTCCTGCCCTGGCGAAAATTTAACAATACGTGATCGGAGGTTGTAACTTGCGGCTGCTTTCTCGTATGAAGAGTGCAAATTTTTCTTAATTTTATTTCTCACCAGCTCCAAAATATGGTTCTTTGGTAGAATTTCTATATCACTTTCTTCCAGAGTTCCCAGTTTGCCAGCCATATCGTAGGCGCTTGCATGGGTGATCATGCTTAATCCAAAAAGTGAGAAATATGGAGAAAATCCGGTGGCACTGTGTACTGTTAAACGTAACGAACATTCGACCGCAGATAAATGTCGATCCCAGTCGCGCTGATCTTTTGACACATAAGCTCGAATAGCAGAAATTATTGAGCTATTCACTCTCTCCGAAGCGTTGGCTTGGGGAGAGTAAACAGCATTACGAATTTGTTTGCATCCATACTTAGATAAAAATGATAGGAATTCCGCAGAAACAAATTGTTTGCCGTTGTCTGAGTGGACAATTTGCGGCACGCCAAACTTATGAAAGATTTCTGTTTCAAGAAATGTAACAACGTTACCTGCGGTTGCGCTTCTCAAAGCTTTCAAGACGACAAACTTTGTAAGGTGATCCAGTGCGACGAATATATACGTATTACCTAATTTTGACCTGGGAAAAGGTCCGAGAAAATCAATAAAAATCTTTTGCCATGGCCGGTGCGTCACCGTTTCCGACCCCATTGGTGGTCGTAAAATTTTGTTAGGAGCCTTAATTTCCTTACACAAGGTGCAATTACCAATGTAGTCCCTCACCCGAGCAGACATGCTAGGAAAATAAAAATATTGTTTTAGCAACGCGATGGTTTTACCGATCCCTCCGTGCGACTTTACTGTTGGCTCGTGCGCATTTACTATTAACTGGTAAATCAAAGCTTCTGGTACCCATAGCTTCCAGATGAAATTTTCCTGTATCTCGCTTCCGTCAGATGGTTGGGTTCTTTTGTAGATGTACGGTCCTTGAATCTTAAGATCAGGTAAACGATCTGCGTTTTCTTCTATGCTACGTCTGAGCTCTACATACTCGGCGCTTTGAAATTCTGGTGAATCCGTATCAATAATTGGCTGCTCGGCCACAAACATATTCAACTCATCAACTTGCAGGCGTGACAATGTATCCGCGACAACATTTTGACTACCCTTCCTGTGTTGTATGTCGAATTGATAGCTTTGAAGCTTAAGGCTCTAGCGCGCTAACCTACCACTCAGATCTTTCTGACTCATCAGCCACTTAAGCGCGCTATGGTCCGTCAATACAGTAAAAGGCATAAGTTCGATAAACGGTCTAAATTTCTGTATAGCGCTAACAACAGCCAGGCACTCACGCTCAGTAACGCTATAATTGCGTTGAGCCGAGTTTAACTGAGCGGAGTGGAAGGCAATTGGGCGTTCTAGACCCTCAGCGTCCAGCTGAAACAATACTGCTCCGACCCCAAGGTTGGAGGCGTCACACTGTACGTAAAACCTTTTGTCAAAAGCGGGATGCGTCAGGACAGGACTGGTAGTCAGAGCTGACTTTAATTTATGAAATGCATCAATTGCCTGTTCGTCAAAAGAAAAAGTTTTAGCTTTCCGCAGAGTTCTAGTAATAGGGGCAGTAAGAGTAGCATAATCTCTAATAAATCTTCTAAACCAAGACGTAAGACCTAAGAATCTACGTACCTCGCGAGTACATTTAGGAACCGGTATGTTTACTATCCCAGAAATTTTATCCGGGTCCGCTTTCAGCTTCCCTTCCCCTACAATGTAGCCGAGATATCGTAATAGAGACATATGGGAATGAAAGTCTGGAGACACAACTAGCAAGTCATCAAGGTATACAAATACTTTGTGCCGTAAGTCTGGAGGAATCACCTTATCCATCAGCCGACATAACCTTTGGGCTGCGTTGCACAACCCAAAGGGCATGACGGTGAAGTGATAATGTGGCCGACCTGGTACCGTAAATGCTGTCTTAGGCCGGCTATCCTCGGCAAGTGGAATCTGCCAGAACGCATCCTTCAAATCTATACTAGATATAAAGTATGTGTCCTGGAGACGTCCGAGAACAGCGTCAATATATGGGAGAGGATACGCATCTTTGATGGTGCGCTCGTTCAATTTTCGGGCGTCTAAACAAAGTCTTGACTTCTCCCCGCGACGAACCAAGGTAACGGGTGAGTTCCAAGGGCTGTTGCTTATCTCGACGACACCTAAGCTGATCATACGATCCAGCTCCTCATATATTAGCGCTTCCTTTGCCGGTGATACCGGATAATGTCGTTGTTTAATGGGTACCGCGTCGGCGGTATCTATGCTATGCTCCTCCATCCACGTCTTACCTAATCCGTGTACCTCGAAATCTAGAAAATGGCTCTTTGCTTCTATCAATACCTGTTCTTGCTCTGGTGTTAAACAGTGAAGGCTTTGGTCCAAAGATTTCAAATTAATATCTATACTACTAATCAGACTTGGCGCGATCCCAAAAATTTTCCAGAAATCAACTCCACAATACATCGCATTGTCCAAGTCTGGGACTAAATAAACATCAAGAGGATGACTCTGCTTTTCATACGAAAGGTTTACCCTAACTCTGCCTATACATGCTACTCGATTTCCGTTTGCTGTACCAACAGTGCAATGATACACCGGATAAATTTCCAAACCTAATTTTCTGACAAGCTCTTCACAATTTCTGCCTAGGCACGTAACTGCCGCGCCGCTATCGAAGAGAGCGACTACTTCGACATCGTTAACTTTTACTTTACGAAAAGGCCTCGGGTCAGAAGTTGAAAAGTCCGAAAAACTAGCCGAAGAAATTGAAATTCGTCGCAAACGCCTATTCTTATATCTTTCGCGGGTCTTGAGAGTTCTATTTGACACGGTTGGTTGCTCGCTAAATATTCTGCGTCTTACGGCTAAATAATTTGACATGCGTACATGAAATGGTTTCGTTAAAATATTATTTCTGCTACGAACGGAATTCGTGTCTAAATCGGGTAAAATGTGGCTGTCGCGCTTAAATGAAATATCGGTGTCATAATTCAGTGTATTACCATGACCTTTATCAAATAAAGGTTCGATGGCTTGATTTGGTGACTCGCTGTGACAATAATCAGAAAAAATATCAGGGGAGGCGTTAAAAGTCTTATCATTTACCCTGGCAGTCATACTAGTATTTGGCTTTAATCGATGGTTTGTGTCGAGGGCGAATCCCCGCACCTCGCGTTCGACTGTTGGTTTCCCTGCCTACATTTTGCGCACTGGGATGTAACTACACCTGGTGTACCACATCGAAAACAAAATACCGATCTCTGAATGGCGGTACATTCCTTAAAAGTGTGTCCCTCACGGTGACAATTCCAGCATTTTACGGGCTCGTTACTTGTAAAAGTTCTAGCACCCGGTTTTATAGTTTGACTGTGTCTAATTTCTTCAACAGGTACGCTAGAAATAGCTTCATCATAATTGTTCCAAGAAATCTCGTTTATCGTACGGGTAGTAAAATTGTGGTGGGCTCTATGCTGCTGCTCATACTCAACCAGATCCTCCGCCTTTCGACACTCAACTCTCAGATGTTCAATTGAGTAGATTTGAGTCGAAAAAATTAGAGACGCTATTCTTGGTTTAAGGTTTCTTTTTATAATATCCACAACTTGATAGTCGGGCAGCGGCTCTCTTAACTGGTTCCTTAAACTTATAATGGCATCGATATAATCGCTTGACTTCTCATCACGCCTCTGAAAACGATCCATCATTCGCCTGAGCACGTCCATATTCGTTTGGAACTGCTGGAATTTTAACACAATGTCCAGCTTCATATTGCTCCAGTTAATTCCTGGTCGATCCCTAATGTGATCCCAATACCATCTAGCTGCCTGTCCTTCTAGTAAATGATGGAAACCGTCCATTATTACGTCCCAAGGGCACCTATAACTCCGCTGTAACTTCTCTACCCTGAATATGAAGTCTTCCACCAACATTGTTTTGTTCGTCCCGTCATACTTGATACCCCATTTAAACAACTCAGGATAGGGATGCCTTGCCCGTTCATTTGCCACAAAACGGTTTGCGCCTGTATCCCCACCTCTGTAAGTAGGTCCCGTGCCCCCTCCACGATTTGCGTTTTCACCCTCATTCACATTGCGTTCACGGCTTCTATTAGTGTTTCCCGTGTTGTTACTTACTGGTAAATCATGTGGCCATTCGACATTATTTCCGGCAAGTGATGGATTGCTGGCGCTAGATAAAGCTACCCTAACAGCTTCGGTAACTACCACCTGCATTTCCCCGCGCATGAGCTGCATCATTTGAGCTTGAACCGCACCTATAGCTGCCTCCATGGCTTCAAACGCGACTGAATTATTTACTCTATTGTCATCACTACCAAGACCTGTCAAAGGACTGAACGAAGGCCGGCTTATCGAACTACTAGCCTCAGCAGGCACGTTCTCCCTTATACTACTACTACCATTGAGATTTTCCGGTGAACTAGCTTGACCCTCCGCCATTACAAAATTATTTCAAAAATTTATTAAAAAAAATACAAAAATTCTATCGAAAATTATTCCAAGTGAGATAAATTTCAAATAATTATTACTTTACGTGTAGTAATTATTATACATCAAAAGGAAGAAAAACTATATGCATATATGTATATATATATAAATGTATAGTTCACCTTTTTTTCAAAAGTAAATCATGAATTCAGTCATGATCAATTTATATTCATATAATGCAATTATATTAATTTTCAAATACGTGAACGGTGATAATACCATATACTCGTGTCAATTGTCTGTACAAGTTTTTGATGTACATTAGGGTGGAGCGAAAAAAATTTTTGTTTGATATCAATAAGCTTGGGAGCGCAAAAATTGCTACTGTATACCAGTAAATTGTGAGTATTTTTTTTTTAAATTTTGCCGATTTTTAAAGGTGCCACAACGACCTTGATTGTTTCATAAAATGAGGTTAATTGATATATTGTATTAATTGTTTTAATTAATTGTCGATATCACATATAGTTTAACTTGAGCCAAAAATAAGTACTCAAAGCTATGAAAAGGACCACAGAAAAATATTAGGACAGTGTCGGCGTCTTTTGAGGTGCCACAAAGGGATCCAAATTTGGTAAAAATAAGGAAAATCACATTTAATTAAAATGAAGTTTATATTTCTTTTACGGAAGATAAGCTCTTGCCTAACTCTTATAATTTTTATTTAGAACTATTAAACTAAACATAGATATATTCAACGACAGTGGTGTACATACATAAAATATATATAAACTAAATTAATGAGAAACAAAAGATTTAAAAAAATGCATTTTTATCATTTAACATTTAAAATAATAATTAAGACTACTACATAAGTTTGTATTCCGATTTCTTATTATATCGTGGCATGATAGATCTAGACATCAGCCTCGATCGAATGTAGCCATCTCTTTCTAAGTCTCCTACAGCTGCTGCAGCTTCTGTCACCAAACGGACGCAGCGTTCGACGGCTTGAGTGTGACACACAAGTTTGGGAAAAATTATCATTTCTTCGCCGTTAGTTATGTAATTTTTAATTTCGGCTGTTGTAAGTGATCTTGTTAAGGGAGGTTCAATATTTTTAAAAGAGTCATGATTTATCATCTCGTAGTATTCTTGGGCATCAAAATTTAACACGGGAACTTTAAACTGTCGTATTGAATTAGGCCTCTGTTGCTCTCTTGTACGTATTATTCGACAAAGGGCAAGTTTCCGAATATTTGGTCTTTTATCTTTAATCATAGCCAATAATAAGTTCTCCGGGTGCGCGAAATAGGCGTTTCTTTGGATAACTGGATCTACTACATCCTTCAAATGTTTTGGTAGATATCTACTTAAAAAGATGAGTTTCCACAAATGTCTTGGACCTTCCCAGCAAGCTGATTTAACTTTAATACTAAACCAGATCGGTGCATACACTTTTACTACATATGTAGCTAAAATGATCAGATTTTGTGAGGGTTCGTTGGAGGAGACATATAAACGAAGTATTCGACTGGCAGTTGTGAGCCAGCGGGAGTGTGATATTGGTCCAGGTTGAATATTGGCCAGAGCTTTATTACATTCACCCGATATAACAGCAAGAACCATCTTATACAGATATTTCTGATCATTGCTTAATTCCTTTAAATCAATTTCCGGCAGTGGAGATCCTTCATGTTCTTCAATTGGTTTAAATTTTACAACGGGCTGAGCGCATTCTTTTAAAGATTTACCAATTGGACCACCAAATGATTTAGGACCATGTGTTGCGCCGTCCAGACTAGTGAAGAGATGTCTTAGCGGAAGTTCATTTGTGTGCAGCAAGCACACAAACCAATGCAGAGATTTGTTGAAATGGAGCTCTATCTTTCTTATCACACCATTTTCATAACCGGTATTGACATTTGTCCCATCACATCCTATAGCAATTAATTCTTGAGTGTCATATTTTTTCAGTAAACAGTAATCGGTAATGGCGTTTGAAATATTAATAGCATTTCCAGACGGAGGAGTAACATGTCCTAAGTATTCGGAATTTGGTTCCCGAAGAATGACAATATGTTCTTCAATAGTTCTTACCGGATGATATACTCCATCTTTCATAATAGTTTTTCTGGATGGATTTTTCCTTCCATCGAAATAAATAGATCTTAGCACCTCATTTTCCCCGGAATCACACTGGAATTTCCTCCGACATTTCTGTCTCTCACGTCTAATTTTACTGCGATCGATAATAGACGCTGTATCGTTTTCATAAACAATGCCTAAATCTTGTAATAACGCAGAAGAAACAGCAGCAGCACCACGGTCAGAAAGACCCCATCGATCACATTCACGAGCTAATGTTGGCAGAGTTTTACGCATTTGGCCATACGTGAAAATACCAGATGAAGTAGAGGGGGTGGTAATATCTTCAAATAAAGGCAAGGCTGAATTCATAGTTAGATCATCTAACAGACTATCACCTAACTCCACGGATGTGTCTTTATCGGGTTTGTCAAATTTCTGCATTTTAGAACTGTTGGCTTCTTGTAGGGATTGTTCTTGTTTCAGTTTTCTTTTTTCCCGTTCTTGGAGCTGTTTTGTCGTTTTGTTATCAATATTTCCTATCATCATTTTTCTTGCTGTTCTTTGGTCTAGTAGAAACAATCTTTCCGTCACAGGACCTTTTTTGTTCTTTTCGCAAATGCACTTTTCGCCATTTTTACATTTGCATGAAGCAATGTCGAACAAAACTTTCGATTTATCTTTAAATTCTTCGGTTTTCTTTAAAAAACTGGGAATATTGGATCGTTGTTTGAAAGGTTTCATAAGATTTCTGTATTTACAGTGGTAGTCACGGATTCTTTCAATAATGCGTTCAGTAGATATTATAGGTATGGACGCTTTATTTCAAAGAGTTTCAAGAGAAGGGACGATAATTTTGACTACTTCTGAAAACGTAGGCTCCTTTAACTGAACTTCCAATTTCAAGTAGTTACGTGTAAATATATACTGCCGCAATATGTCACCATATGTGGGTAAAACATTTTCTTTGAATGGTACTCCAACTCCAAATAAAGGACATTTACTGTTTTTTGCACGCGTTAAAGTTGTCATTTTATTTGGTATATTACTTGCCTTAATCTGAAACAAAAAAAATATAATTATAAAAGAAATATAATTATATAATTAAGAAAACGAAAAACTGAAAAATATGTGTGATTTTGGTGGTAAATCTTCGAAATTCAGTAATATTGTGGCACCTCAAGAAATCTGTTTGAAATTGTGACATTTTTTCAGGGCGTTACTGATAGCATAAATATTTAATTTTTGGCTCAAGTTCAATCATATTTTGAACGAAACACAAATTGCATAAGCATTGATTTTTGCGTAATTTTAATTTTTTTTACAATTTTTAAGGTCACCGTGGCACCTGAAGATATAATTCGATTTATTTCAAATTGTAAGGGAACAATCATTATACGGAGTAACAACTTTTGACCACCCAAGTCTTATCAAATTTCGAAAAAAACTCAAAACGCTACATTTTCGCTCCACCCTAATGTACATATCATGTGTCAACAAAATTCTAAATTTTTAGTCAAAAGTTAGAAATCTTCTTTAATTATTTCATAAAAAAAATAAAGCAAAAGCAAATGCAAGCAGCAAACGTAAAACAAAACGAAAATCCTAGCCATACTCATCGACAATCCCCAAACCCTAACAAGAATCGCAACATTAAAAATAGAAACGTGAGCCTGCATACTGCGTAGCGGTTGAGTTGCAAAAATAAAATAAAATGCCACACCCAAGTCTACACAGCAGCAAAATTTAAATTACTGAAATTGAATCCCTGACGTCGCGTTTGCATTCGATCATGTAAACCAATATGCAAGTCTTACGGCAGAAAATCCAAATCAAACACAATACCAACGAATAAAATAAACTTGTAGCGATGGAGTGTCGCTATGACTAAGCAATTATCTCCAGTCTACAAAACATTTACACGCTTGTACGTTGGGCGCCATTTTCTTATTGTTATGTATCGATCGTGTGGAGGGGTACAGATTTAACTGTTATAGTGTGTCACCCTTTTATGAGTAGCACATTGCCAGATACAGTGGTACTGCGGCTGGTTTTTCCGGCTTAGCTCGTCGACGCGTTAGGTTCTTTCTGAACAATGCCCTACATACCACGACAATACACAAACAACAAAAAAAGAAGAGATAGTACCACTGATTCTTACCTTGTTACGACTCTGGGAACATCGATGGTGAGTACCGTGATGTTATTGGCACCCTATTGCCCACCCTAATGGATTGCCTGGTCGCACAATCCTTATAATGGCAGCTCACACTACTGTGCTGTGAGTGCCCCAAAAAGTATGGCCTTGGACCAAGATCTACTCCACGTCAGCTGCTACATTACCTTTGCTATCTTTGATTATTCCATATCAACAATTTCAAAAAACAAATCTTATCATATTTCAATTATATATATTTACATAAAGTGAAAGGCTACATAAATCCACGCAATTATGTATATTGACACTTATTTAATCGTATCGTTAAATTTATAAATGCTTGTCTTAAAACTATGCGGGTATGGGTGACTATTGCCCAAAAGAAATACTAAAAAATTATGCCCTACTAATTTGATTGTTCAGCTACAAAATCAAAATACCAATAGGGTACGGTAGGTCAAAATAAAAAAAAACGATGCCTAATGATCGAGCTCGATAATTTGGTTCTAATTCACGCCAACGATACACTACGTTGAGGTTTACACTACGCTACTAGAAGTGACTTACGAATCAACTTAGCGATTGCGGCTAGTCTACTCTTTTCAGGCATCAGCCACTTACATTAAATTTTTTTATAAAATTTTAAACTTACTACAATTTGTCTCTAAAAGGTACCCATACAAGATGGCGACACGAAATGGGTTTTTCAAAACAAGTATATAAATACACTTAATCACTGAACAACTACGTCTGGGTAGGCCAATATAAAGCAAAACAAGATTTAACTTTAAATTGCAGCATGAATTCTGTATGCTGTTACAAATTTTTAGAAAATACTCTAATATCAAAATACCCGAAATTAGGTTATGCAGGCCGAAGCCTAGTATTTAAGCAAAAATCAAATTATTATAAAAATTTACGTTTTTTTTTTTTGAGAATACGAATAAATTCTTCCGACTAGCTGTACCGTAAAATGTAAAACTATTCAAAATTTTAAAAATCCACAAAAACTAACCTTAAAATTTCAAATATTCGGTCGGACGCTGACGATACTAATTACCGAATAGTTCGTTACCAAGAAAAAATACATGTACGGTACAAGCAAGTATATATGTATATGTGTAATGCATAGACAATAATCAAAAATACAATAAAAAAGGTACAAAGTTACAACAAAATCTACTTTATACTACGTCAAACTTATCTGGTGTCTGGAGCTGATGAATACACTGGTTCGGTACAATCACATGGGGTTTTGCAGCACTCAATTGTCGTTCGTGTACGTACATATAGCCAGAACAAATATGGCGGGCGCCCCGACGAAATTTGTTAGCACAGTACGTGGGCTTGACGACGCTTGCCGAAGCGGTGTTGTGTTGTAGTGATGCGTTCCCGATGAGCTAACGGGTTGCTTCTTGGCTATTGCTGTCGTTATCGAACGGTTTACAAATGGGCGGCTAATAATGTTCCCGCAACGTGGCCGCTGTGTTGTACGGAAATTACCTTTGCAACGGGATGATGTTGAGATTAGGCTTCTTCTCACCCAGGCGTTTGACTTGCCTCGTCTGCATACATTTATCTTCAGAACAATGTGTCGTGGTCTCTTGCCTTTTTTTTTGGTTAAGTTACGCACGCACGTTGGAAGTACTGCCACGGGACTATTCTGATTGCCACCGCCACTTTGCCTGACGGATATTATATTTTCTGCCACCGGGTCTCTTTTATTTCTTTTTCTTTACTTTTAAATAAAATGTTTTACTATTTTAAATTTTTGGACGCTTCGTTTTCTTAAATCACTCTGTACGCTTTCATTTTTTTTATTTTATTACCTTTTAACACGAGAACCAAGACTAGAATGCCGGAAATTGATAAGTATAACCCCACACGCGTCTTCTTTTTCGTTGCCGAGTTGCCAGAATTTCCATTCGATAAGTGCGGCCAGAGGCCGGTAAATCATGACCGTGCCACCAGTCAGAGGTGGTAAACACCTATGAACTTTATGCCATACCATAACACATTGAGGAATACTCTATAGGAGTAACTCAAAAACAAATAAACAATCATAAATTACAAAAACAAAAAAAAACGTAAGCAAAAAAACACAAAAAGTGCCCTTGAGGAATACTCTATATGAGTGCCTCAAATACAAAAAATTATGAAGTGAGTTCTAACGGCAGAAACGCCTATTTTACTGTGAGTTCTGAAGCTCTTAATGAAAAAAATAAAAATAATAAATCTAATGAGTGTTTTTTTAACGGCAAAACCAATTTTTCGTCAGCGATCAACTTCGCTTTGTCCAATGCCAAATAGTGATTCATTAACATTACAGTTGCCTAGTACTTCTTCATATAAGTCAGTAATATCATCCCCTTCAGGCTCGTATTCGTCACTTAACAAAGTTATTACTACAGATAACAGTATTTCAAAACCCAAGGTGCAAGTCGGTATGGACAGATATATAACCGTGGTAAAGCGTGGGCGAAGCCCGAATTCTTCAAAAATTTCATCCGCTCCAAAGATGTCTAGAGATAACAGCGCATCCTCAACTAATCGCCAAAACCGTTTTAAAATTTTGCAAGATGAGAACGACAAACCCGATGTATCCTCGAATAAAACATCCAAGCCGCCACCAATCTACTTGAGAGAGAAAAATTCAAATGCCCTTATTAAAAAATTTATTTCGGTCATTGGTGAAAATAAATTCCACATTGTCCCAATAAAACGTGGCAACATCGATGAAACGAAAATTCAAATTTATGATGAAAAGGATTTCCGCAAAATGGTTTCTGAATTTGAAACAAATAAAACAAGCTTCTACACATACCAGCTTAAGAGCGCTAAAGGCCTGCAAATCGTACTGAAGGGCATAGATTCTTATGTTGTCCCTGAAGAAATAAAAGATGCACTTGTCCTCCAGGGATTTAAGGTAAAGAATGTATCAAACATATTTAACAAAGAAAAAGTACCCCAACCCCTATTTCGTGTTGAACTGGAGCCAAATGATATACAGTTGAAAAAAAACGAGACTCATCCTATTTATAGCCTTAAATACCTTTTATACAGAAAAATCACAGTTGAAGAGCCACATAAGCGTGCAGGTCCCGTGCAGTGTCATAATTGCCAAGAATATGGCCATACAAAAGCTTACTGCAATTTACCTACAGTGTGTGTTATCTGCGGTGAATTGCACGGTACTGCAAGTTGTACCAAACCAAAAGATCAAGCGGAAAAAAAATGCAGTAGTTGTGGAGGTAATCACACCGCTAACTACAGAGGATGTCCTGTGTACTCTTTCGTCAAGCAGGCTATGGTTCAAAAACCTAAATTAGCTCCAGCTCAACCATTAAACGCGTACTCCGCCACTTTTGCTCCAGTGAGCCAACCAGTTACTTCACGTGTATCGTATGCCGATGCTGCTAAGGCTAGTTCTATTCCCACACCAAATGTTTCACCGCCAAATAATTCAACGAATGCAAATTCAAGCTTTAACTTTAGTCGCCTTGAAGCTACTATTGAGAATCTGGTGCTAACTATAAACAACTTTACAACAAATATGACTACCATGATGCAAGAAATGTTGAGAATGCAGAATACTCTGCTTCAAGCATTAATTAACAAGCCATGAACACGTTAAAAATATGTTTCTGGAACGCAAACGGCATTCGCCAACATAAAAATGAACTTGAGCACTTCCTTACGGAAAAAAATATTGATATAATGTTGGTCTCTGAGACTCATTTGACTTCTAGAAGCCTCTTTAAAATGAATGGCTACACGTTATATGACACAAAGGACCCTAGAGGGAGAGCATGCGGTGGATCAGCAATTCTAATAAAGTCAAGACTCAAGCACTATATTCTTGACAACATTTGTGAAGAACATCTACAAGCAACAAATATCTGCATTGAAAATTTTTGTACAAATTTCGTGATATCTTCAATTTACTCTCCTCCTAGATTTTCAATCACTGAGGACCAATACGAGAAGTTCTACAAATCTCTTGGACCTTGTTTCGTTGCAGCTGGCGACTACAATGCTAAGCATACGTTCTGGGGTTCGCGTCTTATTACGCCTAGAGGTAGGGCGTTGTTCAACACAATTTCAAAAATGGGTTTGGATGTTATTTCAAGTGGGGAGCCTACTTACTGGCCTACTGACGTGAGAAAAAATCCGGATGTTATAGATTTCACGTTGAAGCTTCCCTAGATCTGTCGTCTGATCACTCTCCCACGATCGTTACAATCTGTAGTCCACTGAGAAGCGCTTTACCTCACCCATATGTCAAGATGATAAACCGTGTTAATTGGCTGGGATTCAAAAAATATCTTAGTAGTCATTGCACGGAAAATATTACGCTAAGAACACCCAATGATATTGAATCGAACATTGCAAATCTTAACGAGAATATTAAACAAGCTTTTGAACATGCCACTACCTCCCATCCGTATACTGGGTTTAATAAAATTTATTCTACAGACGTTGAACATCTCGTACGTGAAAAAAGAAGAGCTAGAAGGGAATGGCAACAGCACAGATCACCTCAACACAAAATCAGATTTAAAGAGTGCACTAAACGACTCCAAGAGTTGCTTGCATCTGAAAAAACTGCATCTTTCAAAAATTATCTGGAAGACCTTGATGTCACACCAGCATCTAATTACTCTTTGTGGCGCGCTGCTAAAAAGCTTAAAACACCCGTTGAGTTTAAGCCACCTCTGCGCACATCTACCGGAGGTTGGGCAAGAAGCGATACTGAAAAAGGTAACATATTTGCTGAGCATTTAAAATCCGTATTTACACCAAATACATGTACCGGTGTTGCTGATTTGCCGAGTGTAGTTGCTCTACCCCCATGACCCTTAAAATTTACGATGTGTGATGTACAAAAACTAATTGCCGAACTCAACCCAAAAAAAGCTCCCGGTATGGATGGAATTAGTAACCAGATGCTGATTAAGTTACCTCGTACTGCAATTAGAATCCTGTTATTCATTTTTAATGCCATTTTACGACTGGAGTATTATCCAGACTGCTGGAAGCTTGCCAAGGTTAAAATGATTCCAAAGCCAGGTAAAGATCTTTCCAAGGCTGAGTCATATAGGCCAATAAGTTTACTGTCAACAATGTCAAAGCTTTTTGAAAAGCTACTCATGACAAAATTGTCTTCAATTTTAACTGATAATGGGTGCATCCCGGACCATCAATTTGGTTTTAGAAGCCAGCATAGCACCATTGAGCAAACGCATAGATTGGTTCAATTTATCAGAAAAACATTTGAGGAAAAGAAGTATTGTTCTGCCGTGTTTATTGATGTTTCTCAGGCATTTGATAAAGTGTGGCATGAAGGCCTGATTTTGAAATTGAAGACATATTTACCAATAAACATTCTAAATCTTTTGGAAAGTTACATTGTTGCACGAAAATTTACAGTTGTGGAAGGACACTTTATGAGTATGCGTGAAACTATCTCATCCGGTGTGCCACAGGGGAGTATACTGGGGCCAGTTTTATATTTGATTTATACTTGTGATATGCCTGTGAGCAGTAGTATCCACACTTCTACATTTGCCGACGATACCGCCTGCCTTAGTATGCACGAAAACCATGATGAGGCGTCCCGAAAACTCCAGGAACACATTAGCCAGATGGAACTATGGTTAAACTTATGGAGAATTAAGGTAAATGAACAAAAGTGTGTCCATATAACATTTACCTTACGAAGAGATACTTGTTCCCCCATTCGGATTAATAAACAAGTTGTTCCTCAACATTCACATGTGAAATATCTTGGTATACATCACATTGACTATAAGTTAACTCAAATGAAACTAAAATTAACTCAGGTACATTGGCTGATTGGCAGAAATTCAACACTCAGCCTAGACTGCAAACTTTTAATATACAAGTCGCTTTTAAAGCCAATATGGTGTTACGGTATCCAGTTATGGGGCACTGCTTCAGCTTCCAATGTAGAGAGAATTCAACGAAGACAAAACAAAATTTTAAGGTTAATAACATCTGCTCCATGGTACATTAAGAATTCAAATATACATCGTGATTTAAATATGCCACTAGTGACTGAAGAAATTGCAAAATACGCAGGCAAATATCTAACTAAACTCGTGTCACATCCTAATCCGCTTGCTCGTAACATCTTGAACTTTACTGGACACATCCGCTTAAAAAAGAGAGATACAAGGGCTCTAATACTAAACACTCCGAATGAAGTTAATTGAAAAAAAATTTTTTTTTTTGCTTATCACCACTTATGTATTATTTACAACTATCACTTAGTTATGTCTGGCATTGGTCGGGCCTATTAATTATATGTTAGATTTAAGATTTGAATACTTATTGTTAGTTCATATATGAAGATACAATAAATAAAAAAACATGCATGAAAAAAAAAAAAAAAACATATCTGAAATGTATCAATATTTTATTTTATTTATTTAAAAATTTATTTTAATTAAAATTACAATAAATCAAAAGCTAAAAGCAGTAGCAACAATGGCTATCGGCTTAAATAATTATTAAAAACATTCTATTTGAAAAATAAGTTTACTCACCACCATAGCATTCATACTATTCTTAAGTTTCCTGTTAAAATACAAATGCTCATTTTCACTGGATATGTGTTCCATCTACCACTTCAATCACACCAGGAAAATTAAATTTTCTGAAAAAGAAAGTTTTTGCCTCTTTCTTTTCGTCTTCGGATATATCAAATTTAATATGCTTCGGACATAAAATCTTCTCTATAGCAACGCAAACTTCTGCCAAACATCGGGACATTGCTGGCTGAGATATTGCAAGATGATGATCTTAAACAATTTGATGTTGGTAGCCACCTTGACCAAGGAATTTTAACGAAGCAGCTAATTTAATAACTGGCGGAATCGCACTTGATTTTGTGGTATTAAATTCCGAGCCAATGCTATTTAAAACATATATAAATGCCTCTTGGTTCAATCTAAAATTTTTTATAAAGCTGGAAGAGAAATATTTTGCATTATTAATTGTTTTCAATGCTTCAAAATAAATTACCTTTTTGCATTCAAGCTTAGAATATCTGATTGGTTTCTAAGCAATCTTCTTTCATTTTGGTCATGCGCCTCTTCATCATCAAACCATAGTGCCACAGAATCCATTTTTGATACACATATATTATATAAATTAATGTTGTAGCAGACCACCTTTACATACTTATTTTATTATTCCTTTTGTTTATTTTTGTTACTTTGTATGTCTTATTTTATTCATTTATATTGCTTGTTTCGTTGATTTAGTAATCAATTGCATGATTACTTTATTATGTTTTGTACGTCACTAGCATGTGTGACTTTTAACTACACCACTGCAATATGGGAAGTGTTTATTTAAAGCTCTTTCGTTGTATGTTTAAAGCTCTCTTGATAATTTTTGAGATCATTGGTTGAGTAAAAGCTCTTTCTTGCGTGTATAAAAGCAGAGCAACAAACGAAGACATTTCATTCCGTATTTGCAGGTTGGTTTGGATGGTCAACAGCCAAACAAGACTAGCATACAATCTTCGTGATGACGATAGTTGTCGTTGATTGTTGCTAGGTATGTTTGGCTGCTGAAATTAAAGTAGTGTTGGTCGCGATGGTGACTGCATTTACTTTGAAATTCTTTGACAATTCATTCCGTATTTGCCGATTGGTTTGGATGATTAAAACTGTGTAATTGTAAATTGAAAAGTGGAACATTTAATTATATATTTTATATGAGAAAACTATTTAAAATTTAAAACGAAGAAACTATTAAAGAATTAAATATTTTAAAGAAATAAGAAAAATAATAAATTCTTTTAAAATAAACTATTATAAATTGGCGCCCAACTAAGAGGCAGTGAAATATGCCCATATACCCGGAAATTTTTTTTGAGAAAAAGTAAAAATTGTTTTTAACATTTTTGTTTTATAACTTGAACCGTGGCATCATCGGAAACTTTAAGGAAAAGTGTGCGTATCGCGAAACAACTCAGCATGGTTACGTTGTCCACAGAGCAGTTTCAGCAGCTTTTGAGCGAAGTCAATAAGCCGAATGACAGAAGTGGCTCGTTCAGTAGTTGTGCAGCACGTTATGGCGGAGAAAGAAATCCATCAAAGGTGGAAGAATTTGTTTCTGCTATTTCCACATATAAAGCTGTGGAGAAAATATCAGATGGTGATGCAGTAAATGGAATGCCGATGCTTCTCGAGGGTGATGCAGCAGAATGGTGGCGTGGTGTAAAAGCTAGTGTGGAATCTTTTGACTATGTTGTACGTATGCTGCGTGAATCATTTTCGCCTCCAAAGCCTGCATGGAGAATTTATGTAGAAATTAATGAGGTGAAGCAACAGAAAAATGAACCTACAGACTCTTTTATAAGAAAGAAGAGGGCATTGTTTGCACAATTGAACAGCTGTCCTTCAGAGTCAGATCAACTGGACATGGTATTCGGTATGTTACATTCCCAAATCAGAGAACGTCTTTTCCGGCATAAGGTAAGCACTTTTGACGAATTATTGGCAGATGCCCGTGAGGCAGAGCATATATTGTGTGAACGTACAGTGAACACTGGTGTTGTCAAAATTACCAGTGGTCCTGAAGGTGGTCCAAAACGTTGTTCCTTTTGTCGTAAAAAAGGACATACCGTTGAAACTTGTTTTAAGAAACAAGACGTCGTTGCAAAACAACAACCAGTACAAATTGACCCTTCGGTACTCAGGCCGAAATTTGCGTGTTACGGATGCAATACACCAGGCGTAGTTAGAGCAAATTGCCCGAATTGTAGCAAGAAAAACTAGCAATGTTTCTCCAATGGGTGTAAGTTTTAACTCAGTGGGCTTATGCATAGGTCGGAATATCCCAGTAGTCAATGTAGAGATGTTTGGTGTTCCTGGGCAAGCGTATTTTGATTCTGGAGCTAAGACCAGCGTGGCTAGTTCAAATCTGAAGAGAATAATGGATCTCAAAGGTTGCAAATACAAAACTATATTGTGTAATGTAGCTCTTGCCGTTGGTACATCTTGCGATAGAAAGTGTTTGACCACAGAATGTAAGATTGTTATTGGTGGCAGGTGTTTGAACATACAATTTTTGATATTCCCTGAGGATAAAAGTAATCGCACTTTGATTGGATCTGATTTTATGGAACAGGCAGGGATTGTTTTGAATATGGGGCAACGATATTGGTATTTCGAAAACTGCCCAAGTCAACAATTTGATTTTTGTGAATCGTGGCCTTTAGATCTAAATCTGCTTGAGTCAATAGGGGTTGCGGAAACACCATTAAAACGAGTCACACCCGGAACTGCCTCGGTATTCTTGCAAATTACGCCCAAGAGAATATGCAAGTCACATATATCAGTTTTCGAATCATATGGCCCAGACTATAACAAAGAAAATGACTACTCGCCTCACTCAATACAGGCGATATTCAGACCTACAGACATGACGACGCCCGATAGAGCAGACAATTCTGGTCTGTTTACTGGTGTTGTCTATAGACCTCAAATAGATGAGAACGATCCTATTTTTACGCCGCTTTATTCACTTGAATGTAAAGTTTTAAAAACAACAGATGGTGCGGACTTGACTATCGATCAGAAAATAGAGTTAGACAATGTTCTATCTAAGCATAATACCGTATTCGGTGGCCTAAGTAAACCATCACCATATGCAATTCATAGAATAGATACTGGTACCCATGAACCAATTGCTTTACCCCCTTATCGTCTTTCGTTTGCCAAAACCCGCGAATTAAAATGCGAAATAGAAAACATGCTTGAAAACGACATAATAGAAGAGTGTGAATCAGCATGGTCGTCGCCCGTTGTTATGGTTCCCAAAAAAGATGGTTCAATTCGCGTATGTGTGGACTATAGGAAATTGAATTCATTGACTGTCCCCGATAGGTATCCTCTACCTCGTATGGATGACCTGTTACATTCAGCAAAGAGTACGAAGTATATGACGACAATGGATCTGCAGAGTGGATATTGCCAAATCGAAGTGGCCACAGAAGACCGTGACAAAACTTGTTTTATCCCTCCATTCGGAACTTATCTGTTCAAGAGAATGCCCTTCGGGTTACGAAATGCACCCGCAACGTTTCAGAGGCTAATAAATCGTTTTAAATTCAGTATTCCTGCAATTTGTATTTTTGCCTACCTCGACGAAATTATTGTTTGTTCTGAGAGCTTTCAACAACATATACACGACCTCGACATAGTTATGGACCGTTTATTGTTGTATGGGCTACGCTTGAATAGCCAGAAGTGTAAGTTTTGCTGCTCCAGCGTAAAATTTCTTGGCCAAATCCTCACTACGGAAGGAATATCTGTAGATAGTAACAAAACGCAAGCAATTGCTGAACGTAAAGAGCCCAGAAATATTAAGGAGCTAATATCGTTTATTCAAACGTGCTCATGGTACAGACGATTTATCGCCCAGTATGCAGAAATCGCCAGACCATTAACGAATCTTACCACGAAAACAGCTGTATGGAAATGGGGAGAAGAGGAAATGAAATCTTTTAACGCCTTAAAGGACGCCTTAACAACTTCACCCGTGTTAAAACAAGCAGTAGATGTCATGCCATATTTAATAAAAACGGATGCAAGTGCTTATGCTTTGGGAGCAGTTTTACTCCAGGGGGAGGGTCCAGCAGAGCACCCTATAGAATATGCCAGCCGTTTGTTAAGTAATGCAGAACGCAACTACTCTACCACGGAAAAGGAAGCCCTGGCTATAATCTGGGCATGTACCAAGTTTCGCGGCTATATAGAAGGAGAAGAGCTTAAACTTCTTACAGAGCATAAACCATTGAAATGGTCATTAACGTTGAAATCGCCAACTGGGAGACTCGCTAGATGGGGATTACAAATCCAACAGTATATTTTTACCATTGATTATGTCCTGGAAAAGCAAATGCAGTAGCTGATATGCTCTCCAGACCGCCCCGCACAAGCCACGATACTGATAACAATGATGGTAATTGTTTCTGCGCATTTTTTGTAAATATGCCATCAAAGAGCGCCACAGAAATTCGGCAGGAACAGATGAAAGATGACTATCTTAAGGAAATAATAACGTCTTTAGAAACTCAGGATGAAAACTCCATTCGTTGGGTAAACAGGAGTTATTTACTAAATGATGGTATTTTGTATTGCTACGCTAATGATGATTGCGAAGATGCACAATTGGTCATACCTTCACAAGAACGACCAGAAATTCTTAAATCATATCACGATGAGAGTACTGCAGGACATTATGGTATAGAACGAACCATAGCCCGCATTGCTAGTAGATATTTTTGGCCAGGAATGCGCAGTGAAATTGCCAAATATGTGAGAAGCTGTATTGAGTGCCAACGTTTTAAAGCATCGAATATGAAACCTGCAGGTCTTTTACAAACAACTAGCAGCAAACAGAGATTTGAAGTCGTAGCCATTGACTTGTTTGGTCCTCTACCAGAGTTTGAAGAAGGTTATCGATGGATTCTAATCGTCGAGGATGTAGCTAGTCGTTGGATAGAAATCTTTAAACTCCAGATGCAACTGCTGAAGTATGCGCTAAAATCCTTATCGATGAAATATTTTTACGTTTCGGCATACCTAGGCGCTTAAAGTCTGATAACGGTGTACAGTTTGTATCAGCCATAATGCAGCAAGTATCATATTGCCTTGGCATACAAAAACAGTTCACACCAGTTTATCACCCTGAAGCTAACCCTGTAGAACGCAAAAATAGGGATATAAAAAGTCAACTGGCCATTTTGGTGCAGAATCAACACAATAATTGGCATCAGAGCTTAGCTGCTATACGCTTCGCTATGAATACCGCAAAATGCCAGAGCACTGGGTAAAGCGCAGCATATCTGACCTTTGGTAGGGAACTGCGTACCTTAGACGACGTTGAACATGACGTCAGGACTGTAATCGAGTCGGAGAGTTTCATTCCCGAAATCACATCATACCTCAAAACGATTTCTAACGCCTTAGGAAATGCAAAGGAGACTGAGGCAAGAATCCAGGATAAAAACAAAGCTTATGTCGATAGAAAAAGAAGACCACGGCCAAATTTTGACATCGGTACTAAAGTACTGGTAACAACACATATTTTGAGTAACACAGGTAAGGGCATCTCATCCAAGTTTGTGCCTAAGCGTGATGGCCCTTACCTCATCACGAAAAAGATTGGGTCATCCTCGTATGAAGTGTCATCGCCTGGCAACTAGACGATTTCACTTGGCACCTACCATGCCTCAGCATTAACCTTGTATAAGGGTACCAACAGTGGGGAAGCCTCAACACCAGTTCATCCCATGAAGAGACGTGGTCGACCTAGGAAACCTTAATGATGAAGCCTAAAGGATGTTGCCGTACTGCTCGGGTCGAGATCCCGTACGCCAAAGGGGGAGACTGTAGCAGACCACCTTTACATACTTATTTTATTATTCCGTTTGTTTATTTTTGTTACTTTGTATGTCTTATTTTATTCATTTATATTGCTTGTTTCGTTGATTTAGTAATCAATTGCATGATTACTTTATTATGTTTTGTACGTCACTAGCATGTGTGACTTTTAACTACAACACTGCAATATGGGAAGTGTTTGTTGAAAGCTCTTTCGTTGTATGTTTAAAGCTCTCTTGATAATTTTTGAGATCATTGGTTGAGTAAAAGCTCTTTCTTGCGTGTATAAAAGCAGAGCAACAAACGAAGACATTTCATTCCGTATTTGCAGGTTGGTTTGGATGGTCAACAGCCAAACAAGACTAGCATACAATCTTCGTGATGACGATAGTTGTCGTTGATTGTTGCTAGGTATGTTTGGCTGCTGAAATTAAAGTAGTGTTGGTCGCGATGGTGACTGCATTTACTTTGAAATTCTTTGACAATTCATTCCGTATTTGCAGATTGGTTTGGATGATTAAAACTGTGTAATTGTAAATTGAAAAGTGCAACATTTAATTATATATTTTATATGAGAAAAGTATTTAAAATTTAAAACGAAGAAACTATTAAAGAATTAAATATTTTAAAGAAATAAGAATAATAATAAATTCTTTTAAAATAAACTATTATAATGTTATTTTGTAAGCACAATCACAAATTTCTTTTTCTTTCGTGAATTTAACTTTGACGTTTATTTTAGACCAGCGTTGTTATTTCTGGCCAGCGTTGTTATTTTTGACCGGCGTTGCCACGATTTAAAATAAAACTCGAATGCGATTACGAAAGCCTTATAGAATACAAATTTTCTTTCGCATCGCATTTCATTTGCGCATCGCATTGATTTTCGCATCGCAATTCAGAATACGCCTCCAGTTGTCAATCTGTTATAATCGTACTTTGGATAACTTTTTGGCAACTGGAGGAAGTTGCCATACATAATACAAATTTTAATTTCAGTTGCGTTCCCAGTTAACACGGCAACTGAAGTTCGGTTGCTATACATAATCGTTAAGCGCAACGCCGTCGAGTCAAACACAATAGCTTGCGACGTCATTTTGGTTGTGGCTTATGTCAAGCAGACCACAAGTTAACAACTTGTAAAAAGTTTACAACGATGAATTTGGGTCAAAAATATAAAACTATTGTCGGTTTGCATTATTGCGTAAATTGCCTTGCTATAGAAAGCACTTAATAAGCAAATGTACTAGCCAAGCACGCTGTCACAAATGTAGTTTAAAGCACCACTCAATTTTACATGGTCTAGAAAGGATATTAAAAAACATATCCACACCATCATCATCGGCAGCACATCAAAAACCACCCATTCCAACACCTCGTCGGTCATTGGCTATCAGCACCTCTACAGCTTGATAACGTAGAATGTTCACTTAATGACAGACATCGGATGCCAATCGATTAGAGCTATAATAAGCCCAAGCTCTATATTGTCACGTGTTGCCAATTCATTTGTGGAAAAAAATAAATTTAATACTTTCAGTGTTGATGGACGAAAGTATACAAAATTAATGGCTCGATTATGAATGTCCTTTTTGGTAGGGAGAGAACTACCAAGGAACCCATATTACTCACCCATTCAAGAGTTCATGAAGGAAAAATTTTGCGATCTAGCTTTAACGGATCAAAATTTCTATTGTAATATCCTAGTAGAAATGGAATTGGGTGGAGATTTCTATAGCCAGATTTTAAAATCAAATATCATCCGTATAGACGGTGGATCCTTATTAGCCCAGGATTCTTCTCTTGGCTGGCTCATTACGGGTTGTTAATCCGGCTAACACTTTACACAAAAAGCCTAAGCATATTTTACTTACCCACTAACCCATTACCTTACCCTTTCTTTTCTTGTTAAGATTCCTACTAAAGTCCTTTGTTTTCTTTCAGATACGCAGGCGGGGAGGATGTTCACCTCAGTGAACGAACCGTGTAACCAACCCTGATGACATCAACAATAACCTCAAAAAACTGCAACCAACTTCAAGGCTGCGAACAAATAATCACCCCCTACACAGCTTGTTTTATTATTTTATATTAAATTATAATTCAAATTTACACAAACAAATAAAACCTCATATAGTGTACCTATGAATTTAAACACAAAAGAAACAAACAAAACCTACCATACTGGTATATGAATTTAAACAAACGATAAACAAACAATTTATAACACATATGTATTTATATACATATGTACATACATATGTATATGTAAACACATAAGCATATAATAAGTGAAATATACACATACACTCAGGGAAAAGCAGCAACTTAAAAATAAGAACGGGTCACATTAATTTAATAATTTTTAATACCAATACCACTTATTGCAGACTTGGAACTGTGGGTTCAACATGTAAGGGATGATACGGAGAAGGAAATCATAAGATCAAAAATAGCCAATAGAATTTCAAACTACAGAAGAAACTTGAGAAACAATGAAAGAGAAAAATTTATACTTGGCATTTATGAGGAGGTAAAAGATATAATCAATAGTAATGAAAATAATATTTTCATAACATTGGCAGATAAAGGAAACAAGACAGTCGTTATGTATAAGGATAACTATTTGAATAAAATGCAAACACTTTTGAGTGACAAAAATACTTACAAATCAATAAGAGAAGATCCCACTGAAAACCTACAACGCAAAAACAATAACATAATTGCTCAACTAATGAAAAATGGACACATTTCAAAATACGAAAAAACAATAATGACAACATATATGGACTCCCAAAAATCCACAAAGAAAATATCCCTTTACGACCAATATCCTCATCGCAAAAATTACCATGCTATAAACTATCAAAATTCGTAGGCCAAATTTTAAAAAACTTAATTTCCTCAAAATATAACATAAAAAACTGAACACAACTTAAAGAAGAACTAGCGAATATAATAATAGAAAAAGATGATATAGTCTCTTTTGATGTCGTGTCACTGTTCACAAATATACCAATCCATTTAGCGATAAAAAACATTCTTGAAAAATGGGATACAGTTAAAATACACACAAATATACCAAAACAACAATTTTAGAAAATACTGCAATTTTGTTTAAATGATAATAATTATTTTACTTTTAACGGAAAATTTTACAAGCAAACATATGGTATGCCCATGGGTAATCCACTATCACCGACAATTGCAGACATAGTGCTAGATACCCTTTTGGACGAAGTAATTAGTGAACTGACAGAAAAGAACGTGAAAATAAAATACATAACAAAATACGTTGACGACCTGTTTGCAGTAATAAATCAAAAAGATGAAGCAATTATTTTGGAATTATTGAAAAAGTACCACAATAAGATAAAATTTACAATGGAGAAAGAAATTGACATGGTGTTACCCTACCTTGATATGAAAATTATCAAAACTGACGAAAAATTAATAACAAATTGGTATACAAAGACAACATCTTCAGGAAGAATAATAAATTACTATTCTACACAACCTAAAAGAATGAAATTAAACGCGGCAGCAAATCTTATACAAAAAGCACTGAGCTTAAGTCACAAAAAATTTAAAAGGGAAAATATACAAAAACTAAAAACAATACTAACAAACAACAACTATCCCGTGAAGGTTATAAATGCGCTAATAAATAAAACACTTAAAAATAAAAATAATACTAACATAACTCGACAAAAAGAGGATACTATTTTTCACAGTGTACCATACATACCAAAACTTACAGAAAGCAGACTTTTACAAAAGATAGTAAACGACGAAAAAACAAAAATAGCACACAAATCAAACCACACCACTAGACACCTATTCACGCGCGAAAAAACCAAAATAAATAAGATGAAAATTGACAGTGTTGTTTACGAAATTAAATGTGATGGGAACAATACAGAAAAATGCAACAAAATATACGTGGGGACAACAAAAAGGAGACTAGAAACGAGAATATCAGAACATGCAGCTGATGTAAAGAAGGGGAGAGAAAGCACGGCTCTAACATGTAAAAGAGAGTGGACACAACATATGCTTTCAAAACGTTAAAATTCTAGACAGAGAAACAAAACGCAATAAACGCTACACTTTGGAGAGCCTACGTATACAAGAACCAATGAACACAAAAGAAGACAAAGACAATATTAAATTACAATATTCAATTGCTATACACCCTGACTAGTCTGTGATAAACAACTGAAACCTGAACTGTGATAATTTGTGTTGTACCGCAAATATTTATTTATTTATTTATTTTGTTTTAATTTTTGACTACAAACTTATGTTGTGATGTCCAGTTTTCTTTTTATTTTAATTTTACATAACTAATTGTATCGTGATGTCCAGTTTTTATTAAATAAAACTCTCATAAATATGAAAAAATAGTTAAATGTAAGTTTACACACACACATGTATACATATACTTTTTCATTGTATTAATTACATTTATTTGATTTGTCAGAATAAAAAATAAAAAAGCTCCTGAAGAAGTTGGAAAAAAGCCAACGAAACGTCGAGCATATGTTATATACATGTTTCCACATTTTAAATAACATTGTTTTATTACTGATTTAAAACAAAAACTGACCAAAAAATCAGCCTAAGGTAACCCCTAGTAATACTAACAAGAACTCATTGGTCAACAACAAAGCAAAACACTCAATTTTTAATATAATAAAAAATGTATGTTGAGATACTTAAAAATAACTAAAATTAATCAATTAATACTGTAAAATTATAATTTTCCATATTGAAATAAAAAATGTCAACATGACTAGACTTTCGTTAATAGTTCTTATTAATTCAATATCGTTTTCATTGATTTTAAGCTGTTTTTTTTTTAACTGGGTGTACATATATGAAATAAATTAACTTTATTTATATACATACATTTTACATACGTTTTACAAATTCCGGTTATTATTTACTTATTAAAAGATTCCCGCCAAACCTTTGTAAGTATTGTTGTAACCCTATAACCCGTCTAAATACATTATATTTCACCATTAGAAAAACTTAATATAGACATTGTCACAGTGCTCTTTGGATTATACGCACGTTGTCTGCTTAGTCGTAATGCGCACTTTGCTAAATTCCTGGGTTAAAAAAAGGAGAAACATTTTCTTCAGTTTCATTTCATATTGAATCAATTTCAAGAGAGTTAAATTTTAATAGGAGAAACGTAACGAAGGAGTTTCAGCAGTGATGCCAACAATTCAAAGGCAAAACGAGCCAACTGAGTATCCAAAAAGAGCTAAAAAGAGCTAAATTTAAAAACTCAAGATTTTTCCGTTTTAAATCTATGAATGTACATATTTATTATTCAATTTGCACTTCAAGATTTTTTTACATTAATAAAAATAATAGTAAGAAAAAATAAAAAATAATAATTTAAAATAAAATCATTTCACAGCAATTGATGCAAATATTTATCTGCATTAACAATATAACCACACACATTTACATATACTTGTATATACGTTAAGTTACAAAATAAGAACAATCATTTTCAAAAAGAGTTAGCTTTAGAAGGATGTTTTGTTGGTTTAATCCATTTTTTTAAACGCGGGATTTGATTTCCAAGCTTCCCTATATTTTTGGCAGTAAGAATCCATTTCAATAATTTGTGGAAAATTTTCTAATTACTCAGAAACGAACACTTTATAATAAAAACGGGGTTTTAAAATTTGAAATACCTAAATACATAAATATATGTATCTTACATAATTGCGAAAAAAAAGTATCTGCATTTGCAGAAACATAGTTGCCAAAAATGTAAATGCCCAAAGCAGAAACAATAGGGTTAAAGCGGGAAAATTTACTATAAGATCCAGAAAGTGCCAAACGTGCCGTTTCCACAATCGAAAAGAGCTTTGTTACCTCTTTTTATTAAAAAAAGAGCTGAAGCGAAAAATTTCGAGTTAGAAGCAATCAAAAAGAGCTAAATTTAGCTCTAAAATAGCTAAGTTGGCATCGCTGAGTTTCAGAGAAGGTCCCGAACCGTAAAAGAACTTGAAAGATGGAAGGCAACAGTGCTGAGGCAATTTTTACTTTAAATGGGTCCTTTTTTATTGAAAAAAATCTGAAGCCCAGAAAGATACTCTCACTTCTTAAAATTATCTTTGGCTTTTACGATTATTTTAGATACAAATGATTCCAAGATTAACAAACTCTTGTGCTGAAGAACTCTTAAAATAATTTGTGTGCAAGATTCCATATATATATAATTTATAATATAATATAATTATATAATTTGTGCTTTCTTGCATATAATTTTCACAGCTTGTTGCATATTCATGAAGATGCTAAACTTCATGGATCCTTATATGGAATAAGTGCCTTCAAATTTGAGAACCATATACAAAAAGTTAAACGCAAAGTAAGAAAGGCAGGAGATGTGGCCACGCAAATTTGTAAAATGTGTGTTGAGAGCAGCTATTATATTAAAAAGGAGGATGATCATAAACAACCTAAAACATTTAGTAAAATTAAAGATGGCAAAATTGTGAATATAAAAACTAACGGTTTCTTATTTTCTTTGCGACATCCTAACAACTGTTGTTTGGCTGGGAATAAAATTGTTAAAATAACTGACAAATATAAGTCACAATGTACCTCTTTTTATCGGAACAGAAATAAAAAATTGGACGGCGGCTTTTTTTGCATCCAATCGATTCAACTTATTTTAATATACAGTTAAGGAATTAACTCTACATACACCCATCATTTTTGGGGTTTGAGGAAATTTGGGAAGAAATTAAAAAAATTAATTATGCCAATATTTAGGTGCTAATAAATATGTATGTATGTTTATACAAAAAATACTAATATAATTATAATGACAACAAAAGCAAAAATATTCAAAATCCCTAGGAAAAGTCTACATACAGACATAAAATACATGAAAAAATACGTGCAAAATGTTCGAGGTCGTCAACTTGTTTGAAAATTCGGTGATTTCCGGTATCAAGCCGTCAAAAAATGGCATCCGAATATGGTCTAATATGTTCTTAAAATAGTAATAGTTCCCGTTAACTCTGAAAGAACCTAAACATTTACCACAAATGACGTCATTGCCCTTTAAACCTTAACCACATTTAAGTAGAGTTAAAATTGAGCCATTACTACAAATGACGTAAACTTAAATTCAATAGCGTCGTTTGTGGTAAATCTTTTTGATTATTTCGAAAATAATATCAATTGTTGCCTTTTCAAGAACATATTAGACCATATTCAGATGCCATTTTTTGACGGCTTGGTACCGGAAATAACCGAATTTTCAAACAAGTTGACGACCTCGAACATTTTGCACGTATTTTTTGCCTGTATGTAGGCTTTTTTCCTAGGGATTTTAAATATTTTTGCTTTTGTTGTTGTTATTATAATTATATTTTTATTTTTTGTATAAACATACATACATATTTATTAGCACCTAAATATTGGCATAATTAATTTTTTTAATTTCTTCCCAAATTTCCTCAAACCCCAAAAATGATGGGTGTATGTAGAGTTAATTCCTTAACGGTATATTGGGATGCTGACATTAATTTTGGTGCAAAAATAGTTTTCTATAAATCAAATAAATAAAAAAGTTTTATGTCTACTTGACTCGTTAGAAACCAGTTACTTTTTCAAACCCCTACTTAAAAATTTCGCAGAATAATGTATTTAACTTTGGAGAGTTTCAGTACACCCCAACTAGTAATTTAACAACTTGTAAGTAAAAAATCAAATCAATTGTTTTTTTTATTTAAACAAAATAATTTTGTTTTTCTAGTGCAAAATGTTTATGTTCCTCACACCGATAACCTTTAGAATCTTGTTCTTCAAGTGCTCGAAGAAGTTAAATCTTTGTCTTTGAAGTCTGAAATCTCAGATATGAAAAAAGATATTAAGGAATTTTTTTTTTTTTTTAATGCATGTTTCTTTATTTATTGTATCTTCATATATGAACTAACAATAAGTATTCAAATCTTAAATCTAACATATAATTAATAGGCCCGACCAATGCCAGACATAACTAAGTGATAGTTGTAAATAATACATAAGTGGTGATAAGCAAAAAAAAAATTTTTTTCAAGCAATTTCATTCGGATTGTTTAGTATTAGAGCCCTTGTATCTCTCTTTTTTAAACGGATGTGTCCAGTAAAGTTCAAGATGTTACGAGCAAGCGGATTAGGATGTGACACGAGTTTAGTTAGATATTTGCCTGCGTATTTTGCAATTTCTTCAGTCACTAGTGGCATATTTAAATCACGATGTATATTTGAATTCTTAATGTACCATGGAGCAGATGTTATTAACCTTAAAATTTTGTTTTGTCTTCGTTGAATTCTCTCTACATTGGAAGCTGAAGCAGTGCCCCATAACTGGATACCGTAACACCATATTGGCTTTAAAAGCGACTTGTATATTAAAAGTTTGCAGTCTAGGCTGAGTGTTGAATTTCTGCCAATCAGCCAATGTACCTCAGTTAATTTTAGTTTCATTTGAGTTAACTTATAGTCAATGTGATGTTTCCATGTAAGCCGTCGATCGAGGTGTATACCAAGATATTTCACATGTGAATGTTGAGGAACAACTTGATTATTAATCCGAATGGGGGAACAAGTATCTCTTCGTAAGGTAAATGTTATATGGACACACTTTTGTTCATTTACCTTAATTGTCCATAAGTTTAACCATAGTTCCATCTGGCTAATGTGTTCCTGGAGTTTTCGGGATGCCTCTTCAGGGTTTTCGTGCATACTAAGGCAGGCGGTATCGTCGGCAAATGTAGAAGTGTGGATACTACTGCTCACAGGCATATCACAAGTATAAATCAAATATAAAAATGGCCCCAGTATATTCCCCTGTGGCACACCGGATGAGATAGTTTCAGGCATACTCATAAAGTGTCCTTCCACAACTGTAAATTTTCGTGCAACAATGTAAATTTCCAAAAGATTTAGAATGTTTATTGGTAAATATGTCTTCAATTTCAAAATCAGGCCTTCATGCCACACTTTATCAAATGCCTGAGAAACATCAATAAACACGGCAGAACAATACTTCTTTTCCTCAAATGTTTTTCTGATAAATTGAACCAATCTATGCGTTTGCTCAATGGTGCTATGCTGGCTTCTAAAACCAAATTGATGGTCCGGGATGCACCCATTATCAGTTAAAATTGAAGACAATTTTGTCATGAGTAACTTTTCAAAAAGCTTTGACATTGTTGACAGTAAACTTATTGGCCTATATGACTCAGCCTTGGAAAGATCTTTACCTGGCTTTGGAATCATTTTAACCTTGGCAAGCTTCCAGCAGTCTGGATAATACTCCAGTCGTAAAATGGCATTAAAAATGAATAACAGGATTCTAATTGCAGTACGAGGTAACTTAATCAGCATCTGGTTACTAATTCCATCCATACCGGGAGCTTTTTTCGGGTTGAGTTCGGCAATTAGTTTTTGTACATCACACATCGTAAATTTTAAGGGTCGTGGGGGTAGAGCAACTACACTCGGCAAATCAGCAACACCGGTACATGTATTTGGTGTAAATACGGATTTTAAATGCTCAGCAAATATGTTACCTTTTTCAATATCGCTTCTTGCCCAACCTCCGGTAGATGTGCGCAGAGGTGGCTTAAATTCAACGGGTGTTTTAAGCTTTTTAGCAGCGCGCCACAAAGAGTAATTAGATGCTGGTGTGACATCAAGGCCTTCCAGATAATTTTTGAAAGATGCAGTTTTTTCAGATGCAAGCAACTCTTGGAGTCGTTTAGTGCACTCTTTAAATCTGATTTTGTGTTGAGGTGATCTGTGCTGTTGCCATTCCCTTCTAGCTCTTCTTTTTTCACGTACGAGATGTTCAACGTCTGTAGAATAAATTTTATTGAACCCAGTATACGGATGGGAGGTAGTGGCATTTTCAGAAGCTTGTTTAATATTCTCGTTAAGATTTGCAATGTTCGATTCAATATCATTGGGTGTTCTTAGCGTAATATTTTCCGTGCAATGACTACTAAGATATTTTTTGAATCCCAGCCAATTAACACGGTTTATCATCTTGACATATGGGTGAGGTAAAGCGCTTCTCAGTGGACTACAGATTGTAACGATCGTGGGAGAGTGATCAGACGACAGATCTAGGGAAGCTTCAACGTGAATTATTTCCCTAGAAATACTTCTTATGACGCCGAAATCTATAACATCCGGAATTTTTCTCACGTCAGTAGGCCAGTAAGTAGGCTCCCCAATTGAAATAACATCCAAACCCATTTTTGAAATTGTGTTGAACAACGCCCTACCTCTAGGCGTAATAAGACGCGAACCCCAGAACGTATGCTTAGCATTGTAGTCGCCAGCTGCAACGAAACAAGGTCCAAGAGATTTGTAGAACTTCTCGTATTGGTCCTCAGTGATTGAAAATCTGGGAGGAGAGTAAATTGAAGATATCACGAAATTTGTACAAAAATTTTCAATGCAGATATTTGTTGCTTGTAGATGTTCTTCACAAATGTTGTCAAGAATATAGTGCTTGAGTCTTGACTTTATTAGAATTGCTGATCCACCGCATGCTCTCCCTCTAGGGTCCTTTGTGTCATATAAAGTGTAGCCATTCATTTTAAAGAGGCTTCTAGAAGTCAAATGAGTCTCAGAGACCAACATTATATCAATATTTTTTTCCGTAAGGAAGTGCTCAAGTTCATTTGTATGTTGGCGAATGCCGTTTGCGTTCCAGAAACATATTTTCAACGTGTTCATGGCTTGTTAATTAATGCTTGAAGCAGAGTATTCTGCATTCTCAACATTTCTTGCATCATGGTAGTCATATTTGTTGTAAAGTTGTTTATAGTTAGCACCAGATAATCAATAGTAGCTTCAAGGCAACTAAAGTTAAAGCTTGAATTTGCATTCGTTGAATTATTTGGCGCCTTAGCCTTAGCAGCATCGGCATACGATACACGTGAAGTAACTGGTTGGCTCACTGGAGCAAAAGTGGCGGAGTACGCGTTTAATGGTTGAGCTGGAGCTAATTTAGGTTTTTGCACCATAGCCTGCTTGACGAAAGAGTACACAGGACATCCTCTGTAGTTAGCGGTGTGATTACCTCCACAATTACTGCATTTTTTTTCCGCTTGATCTTTTGGTTTGGTACAACTTGCAGTACCGTGCAATTCACCGCAGATAACACACACTGTAGGTAAATTGCAGTAAGCTTTGGTATGGCCATATTCTTGGCAATTATGACACTGCACGGGACCTGCACGCTTATGTGGCTCTTCAACTGTGATTTTTCTGTATAAGAGGTATTTAAGGCTATAAATAGGATGAGTCTCGTTTTTTTTCAACTGTATATCATTTGGCTCCAGTTCAACACGAAATAGGGGTTGGGGTACTTTTTCTTTGTTAAATATGTTTGATACATTCTTTACCTTAAATCCCTGGAGGACAAGTGCATCTTTTATTTCTTCAGGGACAACATAAGAATCTATGCCCTTCAGTACGATTTGCAGGCCTTTAGCGCTCTTAAGCTGGTATGTGTAGAAGCTTGTTTTATTTGTTTCAAATTCAGAAACCATTTTGCGGAAATCCTTTTCATCATAAATTTGAATTTTCGTTTCATCGATGTTGCCACGTTTTATTGGGACAATGTGGAATTTATTTTCACCAATGACCGAAATTAATTTTTTAATAAGGGCATTTGAATTTTTCTCTCTCAAGTAGATTGGTGGCGGCTTGGATGTTTTATTCGAGGATACATCGGGTTTGTCGTTCTCATCTTGCAAAATTTTAAAACGGTTTTGGCGATTAGTTGAGGATGCGCTGTTATCTCTAGACATCTTTGGAGCGGATGAAATTTTTGAAGAATTCGGGCTTCGCCCACGCTTTACCACGGTTATATATCTGTCCATACCGACTTGCACCTTGGGTTTTGAAATACTGTTATCTGTAGTAATAACTTTGTTAAGTGACGAATACGAGCCTGAAGGGGATGATATTACTGACTTATATGAAGAAGTACTAGGCAACTGTAATGTTAATGAATCACTATTTGGCATTGGACAAAGCGAAGTTGATCGCTGACGAAAAATTGGTTTTGCCGTTAAAAAAACACTTTCATTAGATTTATTATTTTTATTTTTTTCATTAAGAGCTTCAGAACTCACAGTAAAATAGGCGTTTCTGCCGTTAGAACTCACTTCATAATTTTTTGTATTTGAGGCACTCATATAGAGTATTCCTCAAGGGCACTTTTTGTGTTTTTTGCTTACGGTTTTTTTTGTTTTTGTAATTTATGATTGTTTATTTGTTTTTAAGGAATTGAAGGATGGAAATAAGCGATCATTAATCCGATTGACTGAAGGTCATCGCAGTTAAGCTTGAAAACAGAAAACACCGCGATGACAACGTTTTATTCGATGAACAAAGTGACCTGCCAAAATTTCCTATGGTCGATATGGCTGATATGGAAAAATTTTACCACGAAGTGCAAGAAGATGAAGACAAGCTTAGACAATTTGTAAGTATTAAATATTGACTTATAAATAAGCATATAAGGCCACATTTACATATTCAGAGTACTCTGAACAACAGAGCTCCATCTCTAGAAATAGAGATAGCATGATACTAAAAATATGCAAGTGCGAAAGGGAAAGGAATAAAATCCCCTCTGGAGTGCAGAGTACTCTGACATTGTAAACATAGCACAAATCTTGATAAAATAAGAATTTAAGCTGAAGGTAATTTTAAAATTTTAGAAAATTTGTGACACCGAGTATATTTTTATATATCAAAATATATTAAAATAAATTTATTTATATAAAATTATTTTATAATTACACACATTATAATATATTATTATATAATCATATAAAAGTAAACTCAGTTTCATATATTGCGATATTTAACGATATATAATTGTATAACATTATAAATAATTTCATAAAAATCATTTTTAATCGGGAAAACAAATTTTCAGAAACAGTTCATCGCAAAAACAGGAGGTGAAGGTTCGGTTCAATCTCACATTAAAGGGCAAAAAGTGAGGTCAAATTACCCAATTAAACCCATTTTTTGGAATAACAAAAATCTTTGGTAATTTTCGAGCCCACTTTTTAACCCTTTAATGTGAGATTGGTCAGCTAAAAAATACGTGTCCATTTAATTTGTATTTTCTACAATATATTGAAGTTTCATTAAGATCTGGAGGCTTATTCTGTATTGCGATGAGAAAGTTAATGCGATGCATAAATGAAATACGAAGCGTATTGGTATTCAATAAGAATTTCGTAATCGCATTCGAATTTTATTTCAAACCGGGGCAGCACTCGTCAAAAATAACAAATTAACGTAAAACTTAAAGTTAATTTTGCTTGTAGTTTTGATTGTTTAATTTATTGATTGTTTAATTTTCCCATTACAGAATAGCGACTTTTTCGAATTTTAAATGCGAATAAAAAAGAACTTTGCAAACATAGAATAGCAATTGTTCACATTTGTGTATTTTCGAGTCGCATCGCAAACCAGAATAAGCCTCCTGTTAAAAATCCGCTAATATTGAATTTCTATAATTAATGTGTAGTGAATGTTTATTTTGGTCTTTGTCAACCGTGACTCTTATGAAATTTATTTACGTGGCAACCCAGTCGAACCATTGGTCGCATTCATAAGACGTAACAGTTGCGCAACCCTTGAGTGTTTGTCTTAGAAACGCATAGTTGAGTAGTTTCGCTCCACTCAACAGTTGAGTAATTGCTGCCATTTTTTCCATCATAAAATTTTTTCGCTACCTATAGTCAACATGTTGTGCTCAGCCTGAACAGCTGATCGAAAAGACTTATGCCGTTTATAATATAATGCAACGCCGCTTTGTTAGATGGCGGCTGCAAATATTTGTTAAATTTTGCATTTAAATTGCGATAAAGGAACGAAATAAAGGAATTAAATTAAATTACTAATTTCATCAAACATATGTATGTATATCATACTGTCTATTTGTATTATATATTACATATTTAATTCACTATTGCGTTTAAACGTTTTTTGAGCACATGGCGGCTCAGCGTTAAAATAAAAATACTATAGGCGCAGGGCTTTCTTTTTATTGCAGTGTTGTTCAAACACAGAATATTTATTTTGTGGAGCAAATTTTATTGTAAAAATAGAAGATTCCTGGGCTGCTGACTTGATTAAATATTCTGTGTTATACATACACTTTAGCTAAACTAATTAATTTAGCCAATCTAAGTTAGTTTATTTGTTGCTCTTTCGTTCGTTTTCAATTGCTTACGTTCATCAGCTGTTCATTTTGCAGTACATCCATCAATCCGTTTCTAAGAAGTAACTGTTGGGGCCAACAGCTGCCAACAGTTTCACAACAGTTGAGCTCAACAGCTACGTCTTATGAATGCGACCATTGACTTTTCTACTTTTTCTTTTAATACTACATTGTCAAATTTGAATTAACGTCGTTAAGCAGCTCTGGGTTGGGGAACATCTCTCGCGTCATCGTAATTATTTCTTTAGTGCGGTCAGGCTTGTGTTTGTTGTTTGGCCTTCGAGAGTTTTTCGTCTCGCTCGCACTGGTTGACTGATCTGCCACGGATAACCGTATAATCTTGCGGTTTTTTGTGGAATTTCTTTAACAACCACGTTGCCTACTTCCTATGTGAAGGCATAGGTCGTGTACAGTCAGTCACAAAACCTTATAAAATACTGTTAATACCATCTTGGGCATATGGTCTACGTTACTCCGCCCATATTTGTGCAACACCATATTATGCAAATTTACTTTGCATTAATATGTTTAATAAATAAATAAATAAATAATTTGAATTAAACGGCGACGATAGAAGACCATGAAATATTGATCATTACAGTACTTGTTACTATATTGTATTTTTTATTAGTTTTTTAAAGCACCTTTTGTATTAAATAAAGTACAAAGTTAATTTGTATTATTATCAACCGCACATTATAGTTAATCTCTTTTTGTAGGTGTACAAGGCGCTGTTTAGAGTTGGTCAATCCGTAAAATTTCTTTAAAAAATGTGTTCGCTGTTTAAATTACTGAAATAGACCTTTGTAAGGTAAGGGTAAAGCAAATACGGTAGCTAAGTCGACTTGTTCTTCATGTACGCAATCTGATAATCAGGATATGGTTCAATGCGACAAATGTGACACGTGGTTTCACTTTCTATGTGTTGGTGTCGACAAGGGAATTGCAAATGAGGATTGGGTATGTGACAACTGTACTGCGTTGGCGGCGGTATTGGAAGGGGCTGCATGGCGGTACGGAACAAACACCAGAGGACGAAGTTTTTCAATCACCAATAAATACGGGATTAGGGGCTGTAAGAAAGGTGTGTACACAAAAAGTTGATGTAGCATCTGCCGTTGAAGGCAACGTGAAAAATCGTCGCGATATTGATATGCAGTTACACCGCTTGAAAGAGGAACATAAAATGATGTACATAGAAAGAAAATATGCAATCTTGACAACACGCAACGAAGCCAATTGAGGACCAACAAGATCGCGCAGAAGGTGAGTCACGTAGAACTCCTTTTCCTGACATTACCTACGAACGAGTTTATACAAATGTCAATGCCGGAGCAATTGGCTGCAATAATATTGTTCATACTGAAAATCTTGGTAGAAAAGATGGTATTTTTTGTTAATCCAAATCGATCTGAATCTTTCATAACGCAGGCTCAAATTTATGCAAGGCAAATAACACCTTAAGAACTCCTGTATTTAGCGGCAGAAGCGAGGAGTGGTCATTGTTCATTAGCAGCTATGAAAACTCAACCAGAATGTATGGCTTTACTAGTAACGAAAATTTATTAAGACTGCAACGTGCCCCTAATGGCAGGGCGTTGGAGTACGTGGGAAGTAAATTTACTTTGCCGGCGTTGGTAACACAAGTTATTTCAACGCTACGAATGCTTTTTGCAAGGTTGGCAACCGAAACAAATAACGGTATCGGTATTGATACCGCTACAACTATTTTTTAAATAACGGTAACGGTATCGGTATTTTTTTATTTCGGTATCGGTATTACCGGCACATACCGTTATTGAATTTTTAATACCGGTATACCGATATGACTGCTAAATTATTAATTCAGACAGTGGATATATCAAAAAATCTCTTTTTTTTATTAAATTACTTCGAAAAGGAAGTATTTTTACATTAACATATAAAAACATTTCAACTTATATGTTTCTATATACGTTTTTATACTTTTATTAAAAAATAATTTATTAAAAAAGTAAAATTAGGAAACTACAGTTGAAACTTTGCATATATGTATAAAGTATACATTTTGGTTAATTAAACAAAATAATAAAAATAAATACATATAGTGTGTGTACATTATACACGAAGTACATATAGAATTGTATGCACTTAGTGATGTGCGAATATTCGTATTCGAATTAGTATTGGTACTCGCCAAATTTAGACGAAACGAATATTTGATATCAAGCAATAAACAATATTCTTGTAGCCAACTTAAAAACAAACAAAACAAATTTGTCGTACAAATAACATTTAGGTTTAGGGCCATTATTACAACTTAAATATATTTAAAAGTAGGATTTTGTCGGACGTATAAAACGCTACTTTAGGCTATTCATTATTATAAATTTAATTTAACTTACCAGGAAGGATACATTGCCTTTAACTTACCGCTCACTTTAGGTTAAGTTAAAATTGTACTGATGGACAACTTTTTATACGTCCGATAAAAACCTACTTTTAACTAACTTTAAGTTGTAACAATGGCAATCTTTAACTTCAGATATAAAAGTTTCGAAAATTTTCCTCCATTATCTCTATCAAGCCATTAATTAGCGAAAAATAAGAAGAATGATGCAAAAATACTGAAAAGTCCCATTTTTAATTTAATTTTCTTGGAAATTGCCGGGAACTCAAAAGCAAACTGCAATTTAATTGCATAATTTTCTACCTAAGAGAGACTTTTCAGACGAAAATATTGATTGGCGAAATTCTTTTATAATAGCGAAATAATTAACCTACTTGTTTCTTCAAAAAACGGCGAAAATCGACTTTTGTTCAAAATTTTAGTTTAAATTTAGTATAACTTTTGACTTAATTGTGATTTTAATATTACAAATTTTGTCCCTTATTCATAATGAGTTAAATTTTTTTAATCTAACAACATTTGACTTCTCAATTGGCAGAACTGTGGACAAAGGTTGGTAAAAAAAATTTCAAAATTTTAATGTTTTTTCTCTAATATTTCCTAAACTGTGAGCGAAAACACATAAATGTAGTATACTTTTTTTAGCTCTTGGATAAAAAAAAACACTTGCAAAAAATCCTTTTTATCTTATCAAAAACATGAGCTTGGCATGGATTTTAATTTTTCATTAACCCAATGTTGCCTACTTTGGTGATTTGTGGTTCCGCCCCCTTTAAAGATATATAGTCTAAATTCCAGACATAAGCTCTGTGACACCTTCCTCAATGATGTGTAAGATTTCATAGCAATAGAACAGCTAATTTAGAAATTTTTTTCCAATTTTTTTTACAAAATCCTCACTGTGTATCGGGTACTTTAGGCCCCGCTAGGCATTCATGGCAGCAAACCTCATATTTTATACAGAGCACATATGTATGAGTATATGTATATATATACATATATAAAAGAAAGTTAATTGAAATAAATTTTTGAAATTTTATTTTTAGTGGGAATCGGTATACCGGTACATACCGGTATAGACGTAAACGGTATTCTGGATACCGTTTTTTTCTAACCGAAATGGGTTTCGGTATCGGTATCGATACCGGTATCTTAATTTTAGCGGTATTTGAATCGGTATCGGTATTTTTACTATACCGTTTGCCAACCTTGATTTATTGTTAAACTTCTGTGGAAATTTGAAAACATCGTAATGCCTGATAAATTAGAACGCGATCCAGACCTGAAAAAGTGCGTCAAAGACAAAATTGAGGATATGATAAGCAAAGGGTATACACGTAAGGTTAAAAGGCAAGAAGTTGGAGTACCAAAAAAGTGGTACCTGCCTATCTTTGTCGTCCAAGACCCGAACAAGCCTGGAAAGACACAATTGGTCTGGGTCGCTGCAGCGGTGTATCATTAAACTCATATATTGAGAAGCGACCCGACTTAGTAACTCCTTCGATAAGAGTACTTTTCAATTTTCGGATTGATGTAATTGGTATCAGCGGTTACATTTCAGAAATGTTCCATCATGTGGCGGTTGACGAGAAGGGCGCACATTCGAAAAGATGTCTTACGTTCTACAGCTAATGTCCTTTGGAGCCAGCTGCTCCCCATTGTTGGCGCAGTACGTTAAAAATTGTAATGCCAGAAAATTTATTGAAAAGTTTCCTCGAGCAGTAAGTCGATTCTAGAGAGGCACTACGTGGACGACATGTTGGATAGTATCGACACCGTTAAAGAGGCTATTCAACTGGTGAGACAAGTTCAACAGATTCATGATAAGGCTAATTTCAATATTAGGAATTTTGTCTTTAACTCAGAAGATCTTATGTCGGCTATGGGTAGAGAAAATTCACACGGACGATGTTTGAAAGCAGCGAAAAAGATTGAACATAAAGAAAACTTAGAAAAGGTGCTAGGGATGTGGTGGCAAACGGGCGAGGATACATTTACCTACGATTTGAGAAGGCCAATGATGATATATTGCTCGGAAGGAAACTTCCTACGAAAAGGCACTTATTCAGGCTGGTGATGTCAATCTTTCACCCATTAGGCTTGTTAACGTTTTACACAATACAGATGAGGATTCTTTTGCAGAATGTTTGGGGCATGGGCACGGAATGGGACAAGACTACTTCCGAAGACCTTTCAGACGAGTGGTTCAGGTGGCTACATGTATTAAAGAATGTTGAAGGATTGAAGATTCCCAGATGTTATTTCAAATATGGTACGAGCCAGAGTAGCAAAGTCCACCTACACGTGTTTGTTGATGCAAGCAAGAATGCATACGCTGGGGCGGCATATTTTCGAATTCAAACTATCATAGGAACGCAAACGTCTTTAGTATTTTCGAAGGCCAAGGTAGCTCCCCTGCGTCCGATTTCAATTCCTCGAATGGAATTGCTCGCAGCAGTCTTAGGGGCGCGAATAGCGAAAACTATTACAGATACTCATGATTTGAAAATCGATTCGACCCATTTTTGGTCTGACTCTATACCGGTCTTACAATATCTGAAATCGGACCAGAGACGTTTTAAACAATTCGTTATGTTTCGAGTTGCCGATATCCAGGAAATCACTTGTGTATCACAATGGAATTATGTGCTCTCCAAAGAAAGCGTTGCTGATCTAGACACGAAATGGGTCAAGCAACCAATATTTAAGTTGGAGAACTCGTGGTTTACTGGGCCACCATTTTTATGCCTACCATTAGAATACTGGCTGAAACCGCTAAAATCCGAAACACGTACCACTTGTGGCCCTCCAAACTCCACCAACCACAATACCAATCGACTTTTCCAGATTCTCCAAGTGGGAACGACTTAAGAAGTTTAGGATATGTCAGACGATTCATAGACCAAAAGGTGCTCAAAAAATCGCCAAATGGAAATTCTAACCTAACAAGTGAGTAGTTACAATGGAGCCAAGAGTCAATAATACGACTTGCACAATTCTGTGCTTACCAAAATGAGATAAAGCTACTTGAAAACAACCCTCATGCTAACCCAATAAGCACTCAAAAAATTAAAATTCAAGCACTTGAAATTTAACTGGAAACAAAGTCGAATTAAAACATTTTTTCAAGTAATATTCAAGTTTGAAAATATTTTCAAATAAAAAATTAAACAACATACATGTTCAAACCTTGTCAAAAAAATTATTTATTTTTTAATAAAATTAAAATTGTGGTGAAAAATATCAGATATATAAGAAAGTGATTTTTAAAAAATCAAAAAGTTATTAAAATCGTAAAAACAATTGTGAAGGTAACTAAGCATAAAGTAATTATAAGAAAACTTGTCGATTGCATTTTCCTTTCTATTTTAAACGCATTGTTTTTGAAGCTTGAAATATACTTGAATTCAATTGTAATACAAGGTTGAATTACAGTATAATTCAAGGCTTGAATTGAACTGTAATACAATTGAAATGTTCGAATTGAATTCAAGTACCCATTTCACTGGAGAATGCTATTGCAATAAAGTGTAAATCAAGTATAATTCAACCCCTGACAATTGAATATCGGGCTTGAATAACAATTGTTTTAAACTTGATTTCAAGCAAAATTGCTTATTGGGAAAGTTCTGATGTGAATAAAATTTTCGTGCAAGTTTTTACAAGTAAAGCGAAATATGACTAAAAAACCACTCATAAATGAATCGCAAACGACTAGAAATAGGACTGAAAAATTAGTCGAAAAAGTCTCTTAGACGATAAAAAATACGACTTAAAAATGAGTCGAAAAAGACTCGAAAATAATTAGAAATACAGCTAAAAAATTACCCAAAAAGGATCGAAAACAATCAGAAATACGACTCAAAAATTACTCGAAAAAGACCCGCAAATAATTAGAAATACAGGTAAAAATTGACTGGAAAAAGACTCGCAATCATTAAAATATATGGGTCATAAATGAGTCGAAACGGATCAGAAAAGCGGGTAATAAAAGATACCTCAAGAAGAGTCGCGGCTAGGGTACCATTTTCTCCCGAGAAAACAATCATTTATGATGAGAAAATTAGCTCATACATACATATATGCCGCATATATGTTGCCAGAAGTAGGGGAAAACCCCTACATGTAGGTATTTTTGATACTAAAATAGAAGCGTATATTCTCCAAAATATAGGGATTTTTTCGTCATGTCGCATTATTTATGAAATAAATTCAAACATAACGTTTTTTTAATCGTTTAAAATATATTTCTAATTGTTTGTAATTTAAAATGTTGGCGTCACTTATATGTATGTACATATGTATATGCCAAGATGAATTCATACACCAGTATCTGGATTCTGTAACTTTTTGCGAACCGAAAACCGTAATATTTATCGACATATTTATTTGCTTGCGGTAACGATAATGTGATTCCGTAATTTCTTTTTTACGGTACGTCTCCAGCTTTTCTTACAATTTGTATCTGTATAGAAAATGGGAAAATAAGCGAAAAGCACAAAGAATAGTAAAGAAAAACTCAATGAATTTCATATTGAGTTATTTTTTTTTTCTCCAACCGACAGTAAATATCGTTAAAATATGTTACTGAAGTCGATAGATTTTTGTTATATTTATTATGTATAGCGATACGATTATCGCAATAAAAGTTACTGAATCCAGGTACAGGTGGTGTCAAGCCTGCAACAACAAAATCTTCCTAGTACTTTATTGCAATGAAAATTTACAAATCAAACTTCCTACAAATTTTATTGCAATGAAATTTGACAAGCCAAACTTCCTAAAACAAAACAGCTGTTAACTTGGCATCACCTGGTAAATGAGATCGCCTTGGTATATGCTTTTTTTAAGAAATCATTCATTTATACCACTGTTGCCAATTCAGCTATTTTCTCGTCAAATTTAGCGATTTTTAAGTACATTTTGCGGGAATTCTAGCGATTTTTTTTACATAATAATTCGATTTAAAATGTGTGCTTGTTTAGATGCAGTGAACCTATAAGAGGCAAACTATAGAAAAAAATTTATTGAATAGCGGCAGAACAATGCATGTTTTAAAGCCAGAAAGTTAGCTAATGTACAAATATCCATCTTGAGAAGCGCTTTCATACATAAGCAAAAATGTTTATATTATTAATCCTTTAAATAGCACTTTATATAACTGCTATGTTTACATGTTTTATTAATTCAAAAAAGGGCTTTTGTGAGCAGAAATGTAGTACTCCAAACCGGGAAATCGCCATATAAAAATCAGCAGCAGGTGTCAGCGCTACTTTTACTCTATAATAGTAGAAGCCTGCTATTTTTTACTGGGAAGTTCTTGAGTTCAGTGCCTCGTTTCTGTATTTCTCGCAAAATTCCATCGTTTCTCAATATGCGAGAAAAAAATGTTTCTGTATTTGAATGTGAGAACAGGCAACACTGATTCTATTTTTACTGGAATATTTCCAGTAATCGAGTGTCAAATGAAAACAAAATGTCACAAAAATATTATTTCAACAACAAAAAAGGAAATAATTTACAGGAAAAAGAAAATAAAATAATGAGCATGAATATAAAGTGAATGCAAAATGCTTGAAATAAGTTTTTTCTATCAAATGTCTCTAGATAAGGAAATTACAGACAAATATTTTAAATAAACATAATCATATCGACTCGTTAATAATAATTTTAGTACAACAATTCGTTGCATATTTTTAAACTAGCGTATTTTTCATATTTTCACACACAAATTTAAAAATTCATATGCTTTTGTACAAATTTAGTTGTTCTCGCACCAATTTAAAATGTGAGATGTTTTGACAGTTCTTGCGAGAAACTTTTCACAAAATATTGTTACAGAAACACTTTTTCTCAAATCCTTCCAATAATTACTGGATATTTATTCAAATGACAGATAGTTCTCGCAAAGTAAATATACAGAAACACTTATGCGAGAAAATCCATTTTGTGTTTCAATTTACCCTGTTTTGTTACGATTCCCTCGTTTCATGCGGGAAATTTTACGATGCGAGAAATACAGAAACGAGCTACAGTAGTTATAATATTTTTTATAAACATACCCAGTCAGCATGTGGAAGATTGTTTCACCAAACTAAGTCTTTTTCAAGTCCCTTAGATCATCAACAAATTATTAATCAGTCTGCGCTTAAAATAAGACTCGAAAATGATTGCTAGAAATGCTTAGAAACTGATTTGTTTAAAAAAAACAAAAACAAACAGCAAGCTCGTCCAGTAAAGCCAAGAAAATATAATTGTTTTCAATACCCTACAAGAACACTACCAGTAAATTGACTGCTGATTTGATCGATAGTCATGCAAGCTATATTCATCATTGCGTAGAACAAAGTTTCTATCAAATTATTAAAGGCAAAATGAAAAATGTAATGGAAACTTTTGTGTACGTGTAAAGTTGCATCACACTTCCGATCAAATGACTAGCAAATTGACTGTCATTATTGAATTGAACGTAAAATTGTTTTAAAGGTGTTAGTGAAAAAATTTGTTTGTGTTAGTTTCAATCATTCATTTTTGGTAGGTACATATATTGGGCATCACTTTTGATAACAAAATTTTTTTTAAATTAAATTAATAATGCGCGATTTTCAAGAAAATAGCTTCTTCTTTGTACCACTCATTAGAGTTTCAATACTTCTCGTCTAATAATTCAATAAATTGTAAGTAAAAACTAATTAATCGAACATGAAGTAAATGCGGAAGATATAATGAAAGCGTCAAAAAGGCGACCCCTACCTCAATAAGAGAATTTACAAAAATTTAAATTACCTTGCAATTTTACTTCATATTTAAAGGTGTAAGGCGAACATGTTTTGCAGTACCGACATGTACATTTACATACATATACAGATCTATTAAATAAAAAAATCGTTTCTAGTTCAAAATTTTTCTTCCACCCCCCAATCTGTATGTCGAAAAAGTATGCTAATTGAATTGAGCGATGAAATTAAATACGTAAAATCAGAAATGGTTGAAATTAGGAAAGAAATGTGCGAATTAAGCGACATTATTAAGCGATCTGTAACTAGATTGACGGAAGAGGTCATTGAATTGCAAATTGAAATTTATATTTTTTTGTTTTTTATGTATTATTGTAATAAATATAATATATGTAAATTAAATTAAGAACAAACAATAATAAATGCTTTTAATGATACAAAAATGCAATTAGATATGCACATATAATATGACTCGAAAAAGACTCGTAAATGACTAGTAAGATGACTGAAAAATTACTCGAAAAAGATTCGCAACTAATTGAAAGTAATAAAACAAGCTGTCTCGAAAGTGAATCGAAATTGATCAGAAAAGCGAGTCATAAAAGACTCTTAGTATATAGGAATTGCTTGTTCTCCCAGAAAGCAATTAAAATAGATAATGTAGATAACTGTAAGCTACAGCCAGGTTTGTGTCTTCGCTAAATACTGGTATGAGCGTTGCCATATGATGGCGAAAAATGGTAAAAGGAGTATGTATTTGCTAAATAGTGGTGTGAGTGTTGCCATAGTCAGACGGAAAAAGGGGGTAAAAGGATAGTGAATTGGATAAATTTAGTATATTTACGTCATATGGCAGTGCTGTAAAGAGGTAAAATGTGTGTGAGTTGGCTAAGTCTTGATCACTGTGGCTGAGCTTACCCCAAAAGTAATTAAGTTTATCTTTTTTGGTTTTGGGGTGAGCATTAGTGTACAACAATAAGTGTAGGTGTCACTAGTGGAGAAATAATAATGGTTATGAGACTTTGCTTAACAAAAGGCAAAATAAGTTTACCTTAATGGGTTTTGGGGTGAGCATTAGTGTACAACAATAAGTGTAGGTGTCACTAGTGGAGAAATAATAATGGTTATGAGTCATTGCTTAACAAAAGGCAAAATAAGTTTACCTTAATGGGAGTTGGATGAGCAGTAGTGGAGAAAATAGTAGCGGTTTATGAGTTGGTTAAATCTTGATCAATGATGCTTGGTTTATGGTGGTGAACACTAACGGTCTTTCCCACGATGTCAGCAGAATTCGATCGAACGATTTTGGTGACATCGTAGGACAGGCCGTAAATGAAGTTGGGATTTGTATTTAATGTTTAAAAGTATGTAACCATAAATTTTAGTTGAACTTGAATATGTATTTTGTGTTGTTATAGAGCGAACCGCAGCACAAAAAATATTAGAATTTGTTTTCGTATTATTTTCGAATGTTTTGAGAATGGTAACGGCTAACAATAGTTTGTTTTGTATGCAGGCAGGAAAGATTGAAAAGAAAGTATTTGATGATTTAGGGAAAATATGTACATACATATGTATGTTTATGTGTATGTATGTATGTATGTATGTATGTATGTATATATGTATGTTATTTAGTAAAGGCACATGTAATGTGTTCGTATAAAATTTCTAATTGATATTTTTAGTTGATATTTTTGTTTAATAATTTGTCTACTAATTGCCACACACCATCCAGCATTTCTCATCATATTGCTTTCAAATTGATTTAATGAAACATAATTCTTGATTGTACTACATGTTCCCAAGTATCGGGTTCGATCAATTTCAACTCCATTAATTTCATAACGTATTTCATCAAACAAATATGCAACACAATTATTCTTCAGTCTTACATTTGACGGTTCTTCGCCTTTACTATTCTTTATATTTCCTTCTATAAATAAAAAGCTTTCCGAAGGTAAAACATATAGGTCTTGATTTTGTAGGGTAATTCGAATTTCATCATTGTTTTTAAATGACTGAATATATGGTACATAACTATGAAAGTCTTTTTTTGTTATACTCTCGTCCGAAAGCGGTTGCTCCAATACGTTAAGTATATCAGACATTTTTGTTTACTTTAAATTTAAGTAGCTTTAAGAATCTTTTATTTTCTTCTGTTAACTTTGGTCTTATAGCTTTAACAGTATCTGTAGGAATGTTCAGATTGATATTTCTTCTTGTGGTTTTATTATAAATTATCATTTTTGTCTTGGCCTTAAATGCAACCTTAGTGTTATCTCTTCACCTCTAAAGTTTATTAAACGTCCCTCTTGATCAACAATCCAAATTTTAAGATATGTTATTTCCTTAACGTTTACTGGTAGATAAACTAGATTGTTAGGGTTCACGTCCAATTTATAACCTGGAGGAACGTCTAAGGCAAATTCGTGAAGTATATGTGCTGGAGAGTCATTCATGTATGCTCCTTGTATTATATTACATTGAATTTGTATAGCATTAACTATCATAATATTTACAAGTTGATTAGATAAATGTACTACTCCTGCCTTTAAAGATTTTTCTGCAAAACCAAGCAATTTACCAATTGATCGCGTTCGATTAAAATAAATTATGTCGTGTGAAGAACTTATTTCTATTTGTAAAGTATTATTATTTGGTTCAATTATTATGGTTTTATTAAAATTATTTTTTTATATTGTGTAGTTATGAAATCGACAATGTCTTGCAACTCATAAGACCCTATGGGAATTTCAATAACTGCATCTCCAATATGGAAAAGATTATTATCGTAGTCTACATTTGGAATAGAATTATATGAATGGAAGTCGATTAGGGAGCATTCATACTCATCCGTTAAAATTATAGGTGGGAAATAATTTGCTTTTAAAATGGAAGTTTCCGCTTAATGCTAATGTTATTGACATGGTGAATGCTCAATTGTAAATGAAATAATAATGCTTGCATATTTTATAATATTTCAGTTTTATTTATCCATGAATTATGTTGACTTGGGAAACCTAACCATTTAACATATGCCTTATTTCCTCTAGTTCTCAATACTTTTTCAACCAAAAATGTATTCGGAAAACGTGTGCTATGTATTTCCTCCTTATAAAAGCCTCCTTTAATTTTATTTCCTTGATAGTCTTCTAACAAAAATGTTATAGGAAAAGTGTTCTGTATCGATCTTATTTTAAATATTTCTGTTGTCCAGTTTGGAGTGTATCCCTTCTCAAAAACGTTTTTGTATTTACTAATACGGACGTAATTTCCAACTTTATATCGTGAAGGTTTGAAAATTTTCAAATTACTATATACAGTATTCAAGAGATGCTTTTCATTCTTATGAGTTACTTCATTTGGTGCCATTTTTATTTTTCCATGTTTTTTCTTATTGTACTGTTTAATCAAACTTTTATAAATATCAATCCATTTATAAGTTCCGTTGTTACTAAACTCTTTCCACATAATCTCTTTCAAGGTTCTATTGAAGCGTTCAACAATTGAAGCTTTCATTACACTATATGTAGAGTAGTGATTAATTGAATATTTTCGCATCAACCCTCCAAACTCTTTATTGAAAAATTCTCTACCATCATCTGTCTGTAAATTTTTAGGAACACGCCCCATAACAAGTATTTTCTTGAATGCATTACAAACTTCTGAGGCAGTTTTAGATTTAATTGCTTCAGCCCACGCATATTTTGAAAATGTATCTATGACAGTTAACATATATTTATAACCATTATTATATGCTGAATAATTTCCCATTTCTACCAAGTCGGCTTGCCAGAGATCATCAATTCCTTTCATAATAACTCTGCGTCGTAAGAAGTTCTTCCGAGCTCGTTAATGAAGCTCATTAACTACTGCTCTTTTTTCCATTGTATGGTGATATTGTTGTCATTACGTTATATATATCCACTATTTTCTTATTTAAATCTTTTATTTCACTTCTTAGCAGCACAACTTCTTCACTTATTCCCCTTTTTAAATTCTCTTTCATGTGTCTTATTTGTAAAATCAAATAAGCTTTGTTAACAGCATCAAGTCCATCTAAAGGTGAAGCTACGTTTATAATCCTTTTATTGTCAATGTTTATTTTATTTCCATCCAGTATAAAACCAAAATGCTTCAAGAGGTATTTTCTTCTTCCTTCGTTACTAGACCTTTGATTAAAATAATGACCGAATTTGTCGACAGTCATACTATTTGTTTTATCACCTCTACTCAATTATATTTGCTTCTCTCAATTCTTCAATTATTGATACTATTTCATTAGAATGATTATTATTTCCAGCTTGTTGTGATGCTATTAACAGTCTCAATCGATCTACAATTTCATTAGGATTGTCCCAGTATATATAGTTTGGTTTATTAAGATTTACTCTCATTAAACCTTCACCAATGTGAGTAGTAGCAAATAATTTATTAATTATTTTTTTATACTTGAAGCCTCTATTTCCTTTAAGTCGGTTACTGGGATCGTAGTTTACTCTATGTGCATTTGTATCAAGTAAAATTTGTTTATAAATATCTAGTTCAGTTGAGTCATACTGTTCCGGCCTTTTGTGAAATAGTAATGAGTAAAGGCCTGGAGTTAATGCCCAAGATTTATTTCCTATGGTTATTTTGTCATCACTTAGCTTAAGATATGAATTTCCAAATTTCCAATCACCATTTTCATCCTTATAAGGTCCAAATATGGTATCGAATTTTTTGTTTTCAAACAAATCTGTTAAATTAAGTTTCCAATCATTATCTTGGGAATAAAATGATTCATTCAAGTGTGAATCTTCTTTATTTTCACTTTTTCCTGGTAAAGGACTAAAACACTCTTTTTTAGTGGGAGTACTGGTAATAATCTTTTTCTGGTGTCCTTTAATTTTATTATAATTTTCAGATTTAATTCTTTCATCAGAAAATTTCATTGGATCCAATGAATCATCAGATAACTTTACAAGTTTTTTAAGTGGTTCTGTTATAGGTTTAAATGTATGTTCTAATTTATTAAACGATTCTGCTTCACCTTGTTTGATACTATCGAATTTCTTTTTTAGAACTTTTCTTGATTTAACCAATTCTTTTAATATACTTTCTTCCATGTTGGGTTGCTGGAGAATAGCTTAGCTAGTTACAAACTGATTTTGGAAACAGTAAAACAGCTTTTTCAAACAGCAAAACAGCTTTTTAAACAGCTTTTTAAAACAGCTTAACAGCTTTTTGAAACAGCAAAACAGCTTTTTTAAACAGCTAAACAGCCTTTTGAAACAGCTTAACAGCTTTTTTAAACAGCTTAACAGCTTTTTGAAACAGCAAACAGCTTTTTGAAACAGGTAAGCCAGCTTTTAATTAGAAAATGTCCGCAGCAGTTGGATGAATATTTATAACTAATGTTGAATGAAAACATCAAAGCCTTTTCTATAGCGCCCATTCCACACATCATCATCCTTACTGATCACAAGAAATCCATATTTTTCCTTCTAACATTCATTGCATATATTCTGAAACATTTTGGGACTCATATCACTTCCAACATGATCATTATAAATATGTTTTAAATTTAAGTCGTCTTGTTTAAACACTATGATAAAGTTTGCATTATCTCGTACTAAATGTTTTGGAATACGTGTATACGTTTGACACAAATAAAACGAATCTATATCTTTATGACGACCCATACAAAAATATGAGCTAATATTATTCTGTTTTTCGCATGCAACATCATCAAAAATCATTATAGAGCTTCCCTTTGCCTTATCAGGTGATATGACATCTTCATTCTCTGTAAATGTGTAAAGACCCATTCCCTTTACTGATGAAATAAGTTTTTCAAGGTACTTTGGCTGTTGTAATGATTTTGAATACAAGTAAATATTTTTAAACTTTAATCCATTCGGGCTTTCGATTAAACTGAGCATTACATTTGTTTTCCCGCAATTAGATGGACCTACTATTAATGCTCTTATAGAATTTGGTAACAGGCAACTGTGTTTAGTTCGGCTATTGTATTCAATGAAATCAAAATTTCTTACTAAGATATTTGAATGTTGCTTAATCAAATGCATCTTTACAACTGACAGTTATTTTAAAATTTAATTCATTCACAATCATATATATGTATATTGACAACTTTGAATTTATTTACAGAAATAATCAAAAGTATAAATGATTGTGTATTCAAGTAAAAAATTTAATGCAAAACAGACTGTTCAAGGAAAAGGACTCGTAAATAGTTTGATTAATTCACTACCAGTTGAACTTCATTTACCTGGATATCAATTTTGTGGACCTGGAACAAAATTAGAAAAACGGTTGAAGAGAGGAGATAGAGGAATTAATCCATTGGATGCTGCTTGTCGAGTTCATGATATTGCTTATTCTCAGAGTACTGATATTAAAACACGTCATCAGGCGGATAGAGAACTAGCTAATAAAGCTTGGGAAAGGGTAACAGCTAAAGACAGCACATTCGGAGAAAAAATAAATTCGTACCTTGTAACAAACGCAATGAAATCTAAAGTGAAATTTGGTTTGGGTGTTAAATCCAAAAACTTTAAGAAAAATTGTAAGCAAAACCATTTTCGTAATGCAATTAAAGCAGCTACAACTATCTTAAAGAAAAATAAGCCTACAGATATAAACGATGCTATACAACTTGCACGAAATGTTATTAAACATTCTTTTCTTGGGAAAAAATCTGAAGTAAAAGTTCCAAGAATTATTAGAGTTCCCAAAATTGGCGGCTTATTACCTTTGATACCGATACTTACAGCACTTGGAACATTAGGTGCAATGGCTTCTGGAGGTTCAAAAATTGCTAAAGCTATTACTATAACTAAAAATGGTAGAGAACAGCTGGAAGAAAGTAAACGACATAACAGAGCATTAGAGGAAATAGCAATAGGAAAAGGTCTCTATCTTAAACCTTATAAAAAGGGATATGGAATATTTTATACGAAAACTACACCAAAAAACTATTAAAGCAGCTACCCAACAGACCACTAACAGATATGGATTTAAGAACTTTTGGAAAGAAGTATATTCATCACTTTAGAGGAGTTTATATGAGAGATGAACTTCCTAATATTCCACGGAGGATAGAATGTGGAATTATCTACTTAGACTCTAATAACGGAGATGGTACACATTGGGTAGCATATTATAAAAATATTGATAAGGTGGAATATTTTGATAGTTTTGGTAATCTTCAACCACCCTTAGAAGTATTAAGATATTTGGGAAACAATATAAAGTATAACTATAAGAGATATCAGAAATTGAATGCATTTAATTGTGGACATTTATGTTTAAACTTTTTAATAAAATACGAAATTAAAAACCATGCGGAATAAAAAAGAAAAATAAACACACATAATTTGTTTAATTAATTTATTTATAGTTTCATTTCATTTATTATCCATTCTTAACAATAGTCTGTGTATTTTTACATCTGTTAAAATTTTGCTTTGCATTTTTTTTCCTATTTCGTAACAAAGACGTGTCAGATCAACTTCAATATCTCTTTCATTAATTCCTTTTATGTCGCTTAGTTGTATATTAGTTTTTCTCAATACTGAACACGTTGGAATGTAGTAGTCATAATAAAAATGTAGAATTTGCTTCCTGAGCATGCCGTTCCAACATATAATTGAAGTTAAAAATATTCCAACCCCAATTAGAGATTTCCACGTATCTGGCTCTATTTTAATTTTGTAGTTGTCCTGTTGAATAATTAAGCGATAGCTACCGTTTTTATATTGAAATATATAGGCGGTATTCCTTTCAGTAGTGTCATCTATTAAATTGACTGAATTTAAAAATTCTCTTTGAGAAAGGACACTGCTAATATAAGTTTTATAGTGCATTAAACGTAGCCACTCTTCCCGATCCAATCCAATAAAATGTTTATTTTTATAATGTAGCAATATCATTGGCTTAAATCCATTTAGAGTTGAAAACCCACAAGAAATTTTTAATTTTAAATTCAGGAAGTACTCCAGCTCAAAAACCACATCCTGTATTTGAGGTTTCTTTGGTTGTTCAAAAAAATTTCTCATTTTATTTTCCATTTTCAAAAGAGAGTATTAATTTTTTTACTATACACCTCGGAAGTAAATTTTAAACTGATGATGACTTCACTCTAAAAAATCCCTTTATATTGAAAATATTTTGAGTACTATGCTCTACTTACTTATCTATGTACTTACATACATACAATTACATACATATATGTATGTTGTCTCAACGTTTCTAAGAAAAAATAAAACATGTAATTTATGTTTCCTTTTAAATATTTTTTTTTTTTTAATGAAAAATTATAAAATTTAATTTGGTTGAAAATTTTGTTTCAAATGTTTATTAATTCATTTCAATCTTCCTTTCGGTTAAAGGTGGCAGTCGATAAAATGTGATGAAATAAGCTTCTATATTTGTCAATAATCTTCTTTACCCTTAGTCTTTTCATATGAAAAAAGTAGCATGTACACATGCCAACAACGTCTTCATTTGAATTGTCGTCATGAGAGCAAGGTATCTTATCATCAAAATTCTCGTAATCAGTTTTGAATGCTCGAAAAAAAGACAGATGTTCTTCGAAAATTATATTTCCGAACTCTTGTAAAAAATCATTTATAAAATCCATCGTTCCAGTTTAAAATCTTAATGAAAACTACTCATTGATTTGTTAAATCTTCGTATTATATACTTACATATGCTTTTTATATGGTTGAATTCATATAAATTAAACAAATATTTGTGCAATCTCATTTGTTTTTTTGTTTTTATTTAAAATATTCCTTTAAATACTTTTTAAATAGTTTCTATTTAAATGTAGCAAAAGGATAATAATCTCTTACAGGAGGAACTGGCTTTAACTCCAATCTGTATAAATCACTATTGTGGCTATCATTTACAGGATATTTAGAAATAAGATAAGCGCCTGTAGATAAATTTTCAATATCCTTTTCACTTAGTGAATTAAATCTCTTTGGTAAATATAAAATGTTCGTTCCCAGTTCTAAGACAATAGTTTCCCCATACTTTGTCGTAATACGCTCAGCTCCAGTTATATGGTACTCCTCTAGAGATAGCTGTCCTTCACACTAAGTCTCTGCCTGGCGTTCAATTTATTGAAGGTAGAAATTAACTCCTCGTTGGTGCTCATTGTTATGTAACTTATATTAAAGTGTGAACTTTTATACATCAGTACAAATTATTTATAATTTTTTTCACATCAAAGATATATTCATCTCTCTATCTCTCTTTCTTTCTCTCTCTCTCTATTTCCTTATTAATTAATTTTTTCCTTCAACTTTATTAACATTTATTACATGTTGTATTTTATTTCATTTATATAATATTAAACAGATTTTATTTAAATATAATTAAAAAACTTAAATCTAATATAATATATTTAAAAACTTAAATCTAATATAATCTTATCTCCTTCGTCGTCCCACCAGAATTCATGAAATCTGGACAGAAGGTCATCCCCTTCTTTATCGTACAGGAATTCGTAAACTTCATCCTCGAAAAAGTTAGTATGGTATCCCATCTGGTTGTTGGGAATATCCTGTTCGCTCCAATTCTGCGTAGAGTTTATGTAGTTTAATACTACTTCTTGTACTGAATTATTGACGTCAAATTATGTCAAACCGCTTATGGAAAGTGGGCTGACCGAAGGTTTGATGACGCCGAAGTCTTCCTCTAACGATATAATAAGCGGACTAGATTCCATTTTGATTTGTTTTTTAAATTTTTAAATTAGATGTATCGCTTGCAATTGAATTTCACTGAATAATTTCAAAATTTTCCACGATTGGACATTTATACTAAAAACAAAATCATCAACAACAACAACGTAATACAAACAAAATATCAAGAGATAAGCTAATGCACATAAACATTGCATTTGTTCCCTCACTCCACACTCATATCCATACACACATCCACTCCTATCCATCCATACATATGTACATACATACATACATACATACATACAATTACATACATACATACACGTGTAACGCTGACCAAATTCACTACATTTTAAACCCTTTCCTATTCCACTCACGATCGTTTACTTATAAAATCCTAACCCTTATTAACATATTTTCTATTCGCACATGCATTAACAAATCTAGTAATTCGTCTAATTTTTATGCATTTCCGCACTAAAATGTCTAACAAAACTAAATATATAATAAATAATAGAATTAACATATGCAAATTATTAAACAAAAATAGAATTAACATATGCAAATTATTAAACAAAAATAGAATTGACATATGCAAATTATTAAACAAAAATATCAACTAAAAATATCAATTAGAAATTTTATACGAACACATTACATGTGCCTTTACTAAATAACATACATATATACATACATACATACATACATACACATAAACATACATATGTATGTACATATTTTCCCTAAATCATCAAATACTTTCTTTTCAATCTTTCCTGCCTGCATACAAAACAAACTATTGTTAGCCGTTACCATTCTCAAAACATTCGAAAATAATACGAAAACAAATTCTAATATTTTTTGTGCTGCGGTTCGCTCTATAACAACACAAAATACATATTCAAGTTCAACTAAAATTTATGGTTACATACTTTTAAACATTAAATACAAATCCCAACTTCATTTACGGCCTGTCCTACGATGTCACCAAAATCGTTCGATCGAATTCTGCTGACATCGTGGGAAAGACCGTTAGTGTTCACCACCATAAACCAAGCATCATTGATCAAGATTTAACCAACTCATAAACCGCTACTATTTTCTCCACTACTGCTCATCCAACTCCCATTAAGGTAAACTTATTTTGCCTTTTGTTAAGCAAAGACTCATAACCATTATTATTTCTCCACTAGTGACACCTACACTTATTGTTGTACACTAATGCTCACCCCAAAACCCATTAAGGTAAACTTATTTTGCCTTTTGTTAAGCAAAGACTCATAACCATTATTATTTCTCCACTAGTGACACCTACACTTATTGTTGTACACTAATGCTCACCCCAAAACCCATTAAGATAAACTTAATTACTTTTGGGGTAAGCTCAGCCACAGTGATCAAGACTTAGCCAACTCACACACATTTTACCTCTTTACAGCACTGCCATATGACGTAAATATACTAAATTTATCCAATTCACTATCCTTTTACCCCCTTTTTCCGTCTGACTATGGCAACACTCACACCACTATTTAGCAAATACATACTCCTTTTACCATTTTTCGCCATCATATGGCAACGCTCATACCAGTATTTAGCGAAGACACAAACCTGGCTGTAGCTTACAGTTATCTACATTATCTATTTTAATTACTTTCTGGGAGAACAAGCAATTCCTATATACTACTCTTTTAGAAGATTCGCGGCTAGGATACAATTTTCGAGCGCATATATGATTATTTTAATCGCGCGAAGGAGTCGAAAGACTCGAATATTATCACTGATTTCATAAAATGCTGACTGGCTATAAATATATATGTATGTATAATGAATACATAGATATGTATGTACATATGTATATGTTTTTCATTAAAATTAACCTTTTATTACCTTTTATTACTACATTGCTTTTATTTGATATTTGATAAAATTTTTGGAGAAATTTGGGAAGTACGAAAAAAGGTAAAAAGTTACCGTAAAATGTTTGAAAAAATCTAATAAATAAATTTGTTTTTAGCTATTTATCGCTAAATTTTAAAATTTTTTTAATTAAATGAAAGTTCTGATATTTAGATTAGTTGAATAGAATTACATATCGTTAACTTAATACGAAAAGGCCCTAACTAATGTTTTTCATAGTTTACAGGAGGAGGAAAAAACTAAATAAAAAAATGTAATATTAATACAAAATTTTTTTAAACGCAATTTTTATTAGGCTATAACTTCGGTTTTTTTGCGAATTTATCAGATTTTTTGGAGGTGTATCTAGTAATGGTCTATCGAAATATGTAAAAATATCGATTTTGAAAAATTATGAGTTGGGGCATTTTCGTATTAAGTTAACGATATGTATATCCATGATACAATAATATAAAGGTACAAGCACATTTGACGTACAAAATTAATTATGACTTTTATCCCAATTATTTAATTACTGTTTTTTGTAGAGAGGAGAACGCACATATAATGGCAATTTTTATTTAGGAATACTTTTTGAAATGTGTAATTTGAGTTTAGAAATTATAGTTTAATGCATATTTTTTAAATTTTGTATTCATTGGACATGAAGATAACTAAATTTGTGTGTAATATGATCTACAAAAGTTAGCAAATGTTTGATTTATTATTTATTCCACCACATAATAAAAAAAGCCTGAGAAGTTGCTAAATCGGAAAAAAATCCTTAAAATTTATTGAATTGATTGATTAGAAACTGTTAAAATGAAAATTAACTCGGAAATAACGCGAAAAATCGCAAGTTCCCGAAAATTTTCTAAATGCATTGAAGAAATAACAAAATAGCAAAGAATAACAAAATCGCAGAAAATCAGATAAATCGCAAAAAAATGCTAAAATCGCAAAAATTTCAATGTCTAGTAAACGTTTTTGCATAATTTTGATTTCGTAATGAAAATATTTACAACAGAATTAAAAATTTCATCAGTTGGTGATAGTTCGACGAGCTAGGAAATAAACCTTCGCCAGTTAGCTACGCATTGAAACTTTCGCCCAACGTACTGATTTTGTGTATTTGCATATACACAAATGTGTTTTTTATTTTCTATGAAGAATATTCGCCGTTGTTTCCACTTTTGTTTACATATAGCAGCTGCGTCAAAACACACATGCTCCGACATTTGCATTTGCGGTAAAAAGCTTTGAAACCTCTAGAATTTGTTCTTGTTTCTTTGCAAAGTAAGAGCACGCATTGTTGCCATTGAGATCTCCTTAGCTGTTGTGATTTCTTCTGCTCCTGTCTCTTCTTTAGAAACTAACATTAATTAATAAAAATATTTCATTCAATAAGAATTTAAATTACTGAACTTAAGCCTGACTAAAAATTATTTATTATTTATTTGTTTAGTAATATCAATACAATGTAAGCCTTCATGGCCAATATAAAATGTATTGTAAGGAGAAAATATATGTAACTATGTAAGTATTTACAAGGATGAATAAGCATCATATAAACAAGTTTAGTATATGAAGATAAATTATTTGTTATAAATTTATTATGATTAGGTTTGGCTCCCCAGCCATATGAGTATTGAAGGAAAAGTATGGATAAAAAAAGGGTTGTTACAAAAACAGAGATTTCCTATAGCCAAATATAACTTGCATGTGAGAATGTCCTTCAGATAAAAGAAAACTAGTATGCAGTAACATAATTAGCAGGTAAGACCGATTTACATTAAAATAAGTTAACAGTTTCTTCCTGTAACTAGGATAAGAATGAGAAAACAGTTTGAGATCATTTGGAAGTGGACTCCATACATGATGGATTCTTTTAACAAATGATCGATCGGAAATCGAAAGATGTCCAAGAGGAACAGAGATTTGAGTATTGCGTGTAGAGTTGGTAAAAGAAAATTCATTTGCAAGTAATAAAGGTCGTCCGGATTTCATAATTTTATAAAAATGAAGTAACAGTCGTACACTCAAATATTCATCAAATTTACATTTTAAGAATACGGGTATGAGATCATGAGTACCACCGTGTTCTTATGTGCTTAGGTGTATATGCTCTCAATGCATAAAATCTCCTCAAAATCTGGCAACTTTTGTTTGCTATAGAATTTATGTGGTCGTTAAAATTAAGTTTACTATCTAATATAAAACCAAAACATTTGAGCTTATCGACGAAATCAATAGGCTGTCTATTTATAAAAACTCGCGGTTGAGGAGGGAGATAGCGATTAGATAAGAAAAAATTTAAAGCTTTCGTTTTACGCGGATTTATCTCAAGGGAGTTGAGATAAATATATCCAAGAGGATATGGTGTTTAAATGGTCGTTCAAGCAAGTCTCAAAATTCCTGACGCTACCATCATCGGTGAACAATAGAAAGATATCGTCAGCAAACACAAAAGATTGTCAAAAATTGTTACTTAAAAACGAGACACAGTCATTAAGATAGATAAGAAAAAATATTGGACCTAAAACTGAGCCTTGGGGAACACCAGAAGTGACACTACCAATACTAGAGTCAAAGCCGTTTAAAGAGACATATTGTGACCGATCAGAGAGGTAGGAGTGTATTAATTTGCACGCAGATTTGGAAAAATTAAAATATCTGTTTAGTTTGTGTAAAAGAAAATTATGATTTATTAGGTCAAAAGCTTTAGTAAGATCCAGAGAAACTAAGGTACAATTTTTACGTGTATCTATTTTCTTTATGATGAATTCTGAAAGAGAGAGAAGTAAAGAAGTGGTGTTAAGATTTCTCTGGAAAGCATATTGACTTTGATGAATCAGTGAGAATTTCTCACAATGTGTTAGTATTTGCAGTTTCATAATATTCTCGAGAATTTCGGACATTGCTGGTAAAATAGTAATTGGTCTTAAATTGTCAATGTCGAAATGTCCATTCTTAGGAATAGGCACGACACGTCCTAGTTTCCAAGCGGACAGAAATTTAGAGCAGAGGATATAAGAGGAAAAATTAATTTAATGAATTTAATGGGAATTTTATCATGACCGGCCGCATTTGATTTAATGGAATTTAAAACGATAAAGATATCGTGTTCAGTTACTGGAGTAAAGGATAACGAATAATGAGCATCCGCTGGGTTGTTAAAGTCAATGGGTGCTATAAAGCTCGGGTTGAGATTACTCAAAAACGTTCTAGCAACCACTTCCACATTCAAATCATTTTGTTAAGCATTTTCAGAGCCACTACAGCCTAATCTACGTATACCGTTCCATATCTGACTATTATTTTTACCTGCAAATAGACTTTCACCAAATTTACGACGGGCCTTTCTAATTATGGATTTGGTTTTATTTCTTAGCTTACAATAGGTTTTCCAATTTATATCGGTACGATTACTAAGGTACACTGCATAAGCTCGATCCCGTAAACATCTGGCTTGAGATATGTCTCTCGAATTCATCCATGAGCAATCGCTTAAGTTAGATCGGATACGGGTGGTGGGAACAAAATCATGGAGCCCATGCACTAGGTTATCCATGACAGATAGTTGTAGATCAGGATCATTAGTATTATATATAGGAGGTATATCAAACTGCATAAAAAACTGATTTATACCGGCAAAATCTCAGCGGTTGTTGTCCTTAAATTCAATATAGATGTTTCTTATTTGGGGTGAAAAACTGATTGAAATGTAAATAAGGCTATGATAAGAAGAAAAGAACGGATAGTATAGCTGATTATGGTAAACAACATTTGAAAGCTGGCTTAAAAGGAAATAATCTAATGGAGACGTCCTATTGTTAGGAAGGAATAAATGCGTGGGTAGGCAATTATATATACAATGAAGGCCACATCTGAAAATAAGACTGCGTATATTATTGGTATTGACTTGGTCAAAAAGATCATAATTAAAAGCATGATAATATTCGAAAAACGAACAAATAGATCAGTATGAACATTTTCAAAAGCATTAATATTACCGCCAGGCAGATAAACTACACCAACTAGAGCCGAAGAATCTTTACTAAAAAATTCAATAAAAAGGGATTCACAGACGCCATATTGTTTGCCACGAAAGACAATTCGATAACGAAGTTTGTTAGATATGTATACACACACTCCCCCTGCCCTTAATGGACCATCATTTCTATAAGAATCCCTAATGCGATCAATTTTTACAAGATCAAAACCCTGAAGGGCCAAAGAATCCGATAGTAAGTGAGGCTCTAACCAGGTTTCAGTAACTCCGATTACGTCAAGATTAGAGTCATGAAGGGCATAAGATTTGAGCGTTTATGTGACCAATGTTCAAAACACCGGGTGAAGACGAGAGCCAATTCTTGAGAATAGAGTTATCAAAGGCTATAGGACCAAGATTTTCATTAAGTGCCATAGAAGACCAAACAATACACATATATAAAGGGGAGCAAGTAAGTAATTATATTACTAAATAAGAGAGGAATTAGAAATATAATTAACATTGAGATCGAGTTCATTTTTAGGGTTCCGTACACCAAAGGTGAAAAAAGGAACCCTATTGTTTTCGCTACGCTGTCCGTCTGTCCGTCACACGGTATTTTCTCAGGAACCGTAAGAGCTACGGACCTGAAATTTGGACAGAGTATGTAGAACCTTGGCCACTACAACAACAAATACATGAGAATTAGAAATTAAAGGGTGATCCAAAACGAGCGACGAAAAATGTTAAAATCTCATGTAATATACATACAACTGTATGTACATATGTGTATTGACACTTGAAATTTGTTAAACTAGTGTATTTTTATATAGAGTACAACAATAAACATTAAAATATTAAAAAATTTAAATTAAAGGGTGGTCCATCAGTTAATGCAATTTTGACTACGTAATTTTGACAAATTGCTATATCTTGGAGACCGTAAGAGGTTAACTCTTGAAATTTTCAAAAACGATAAAACTAAAAAATCCGAAAATTATAAAATCGCCAAACCAAAAAAAAATCGCCAAAACCTGAAAAAATCGACAAAAATTTAAAAAAAATCGCCAAATCTAAAAAATATACAAATTTAAAAAAAAAATTCTAGCACTAAAATAAATCGCCAAATTCGAAAAAATCGTTTAAATGAAAAAAAATCGCCAATATGAAACAAAAGCCAAAAACCGAAAACAATCCCAAAAACGCGAAAAATGCGCCAAAACCAAAATAATTGTTTATGTAAAAAAAATCGCCAAAATTAAAAAAAAAATCGCCAAATTTAAAAAAAATCGCTAAAATTTAAAATAAACGCCAAAAACCGAAAAAAGTGCAAAAACTAAAAAAAAAATCGCCATAACCAAAAAAATCACCTATATGAAAAAAACACCAAAATTAAAAAAAAATCGCCAAAATAAAAAAAACCCAAAATAATAAAAATCGCCAAAATTAAAAAACCTTCAAACACAAAAAAAATCGCCAAAACGTGATAAAAAGTGCCAAAACTCAGAAAGCGCCAATAAATTCAAAAAACCCCCAAACGGAACCCTTCGTGCGCGGGTCAAAGTCGCACTTCACTGAATTTATTTATGTTTTATGTTTATGATTTACCATCTTGATAAAAAATAAAAGAAGATTATTTACATAAACTATGCAGGTTTATAAATAGAAGCTATGATTATTTGCAATTACAAAAAGAAAAAAAATATATTGAAAAAATTAAAGAGATAAAAAAGATTTGTCGATTTCTCAGTTTACACTTGTTTAGAATTGTTTAAACTCATACATGTTGGTATGATACCCAATTTAATACAATTAGAAAAATCATAACTTTATGTAGACGTTTACAAGACTCAAATATGTACATACATAACATTTTCTTTTTTTTAACAAGAAATACGAACAAGGATAAAATTCCCAAACATTGCATTATACAAAAAAAAAAGAAGCAATGGCCAAAAGAAATGTTGTTGGATGAATTAGGCAAAAAGATAAAGAAAATGCTTTAATACAAGATACTAAATACTTAAATATAAGATACCAGCATAGAAATAGGGTGTCTAACCCGTTGCAGGTTTATGTTGGATACAGTTGAAAAAGACTGATGCATTCATGATAATTAAGGGTTTTTGTATTTCCATTTAGCAGTTTGATCTTAGCATGTAGCATTTCTCGATTTATAATGCTGTATCCGCTTATTTTTTTGTCTTTTCTTAATTTCCAGCAAAATGTTTGCATCTTATTTGCAAGGGATAGTTATCGTTGTTGTTGTTGTTGTTGTCGTTGTTGTCGTTAAAGTACATTCTGGTAACGGTGGAACCATCAATTATATCAGAGGCTTTAAATGTTTTATGTTTAAAGTACTCAGACATCACCTTATCACGTTATCGATTTGATCAAATTTAATTAGAATGGCATTTCCTTTTTAGGGTTCCGTACACCAAAGGTGAAAAAGTAACCCTATTGTTTTCGCTACGCTGTCCGTCTGTCCGTCACACGGTATTTTCTCAGGAACCGTAAGAGCTACGGACCTGAAATTTGGACAGAGTATGTAGAACTTTGGCCACTATAACAACAAATACATGAGAATTAGAAATTAAAGGGTGCTCCAAAACGAGCGACGAAAAATGTTAAAATCTCATGTAATATACATACAATTGTATGTACATATGTATATTGACACTTGAAATTTGTAAAATTAGTGTATTTTCATATAGACTACAACAATAAACATTACAATATTAAAAAATTTAAATTAAAGGGTGGTCCATCAGTTAATGCAATTTTGACTATGTAATTTTGACAACTTGCTATATCTTGGAGACCGTAAGAGGTAAACTCTTGAAATTTTCAAAAACGGTAAAACTAAAAAATCCGAAAATTATAAAATCGCCAAACCGAAAAAAATCGACAAAAATTTAAAAAAAATCGCCAAATCGAAAAAAATCGACAAAATTAAAAAAAAATCTAGCACTAAAATAAATCGCCAAATTCGAAGAAATCGTTTAAATGAATAAAAATCGCCAATATGAAAAAAACGCCAAAAGCCGAAAAAAATCGCCAAAACGCAAAAAATGCTCAAAACCAAAATAATTGTTTATGTGAAAAAAAATCGGCAAAATGAAAAAAATCGCCAAATTTAAAACAAATCGCCACAACGAAAAAAATCGCGAAAAATTTAAAATAAACGCCAAAAACCGAAAAAATCCTCAAAACGAAAAAAAAGTGCCAAAACTAAAAAAATCGCCAAAACCAAAAAAAAATCACCTATATGAAAAAAACGCCAAATTAAAAAAAATCGCCAAAATAAAAGAATCGCCAAAATAAAAAAAAAACCCAAAATAAATAAAATTGCCAAAATTAAAAAAACTTCAAAAACCAAAAAAAAGTCGCCAAAACGTGAAAAAAGTGCCAAAACTCAGAAAGCGCCAATAAATTCAAAAAACCCCCAAAACTAAAAAAAACGCTTATAACCGAAAAAATCCAAAAACGAAAAAAATGCCAAAACTATAGTTTATATTGTTCGTATTGAATTACATATCTCGTGCCCGTACGGAACCCTTCGTGCGCGGGTCAAAGTCGCACTTCACTGAATTTATTTATAAACATAGCATTAGTGATTTCGCCGGCTGTCAGCTCTACTTGAAAATGTCGACATAAAGATTGTGCAACTGCGTTTAAATCAGTTAAGTTGGTCGGAAGGCACTGATAACATCATATGTACTCCAATTCACAATTGTTTTTTTGGTATGGACGATATCCACAAATTTTTTTATTTTTTTAAATGGGTGAGGGAGTCGTGTGTCGCAAATTGTACACACCAATAATTTATTAGCAAATAACTTCGTCATTTGTCGACCAAATTTCAAAATTCTTTTTGCATATGGAAGAGGTCCATTAAATTTTTTTTAAGGGGGAGGGGTAAATGTGCCTGCCAAAAATGGATTATCAAATTACTATGCTTTTGGCATATGGGAAAGGTCAACTATTTTTTTAAAAAAATGAATTTTTAAATCATTTTGTCATTTGGGGTCCAATTCTTAATTTTTTTTTTTTGCATATGGAAAATGTTCGCTAATATTTTTTTTAGTTGAAAGGGGTGGTGTTACAAAATTTCCACGGCAAAAATTAATAATCAAGTATTTTTTCATCCAAAATTCTTTTTTCATGTCGAAAAGGTCCACTAATATTTTGTTTGCAAATTTAGAGGGAGGGGAGGCAAACTGCCCTACTTTAAAAAGTGAAAATTAAATAAGTTCAATATTTGTGGACCAATTTTTAATTTTTTTTTTTACTTTGGAATGGGTCCACCAATGGAAATTGGGGAGGGAGAAAGTTTTTTATCAAATAAATTTGTCGTGTGACAAAATTCCAAAATTTTATTATTTGTTTTTAACAATTTACTATTTCCATGTTTGGAATTTTCATTGAGATTGTTTATTGTTTTTTTTACACATGTTTCCAATTAATTATCACTTTTTAGCATTCAATCCTTTTTTAGTTTTTAAGTTATTTCAGTACAAACCTTATGAAGTTTATATTTTGTTTGTATTCTATTATTAAAATACTTGGGTATTTTTACGATTTGTAATACTTTATTGTTCTTGCAGGCTTATTATTACAAAAAAAAATAAATAAATAAGTTTTTAAAAAATTCGCTCCTGTTATGTAAAACGAATCTGAGTAAATTTTTCGTTTTCAAAAACTTAATAATGGTCCTGCAGACGTGTTCAAAATCATACACGATAACTTTCTTTCATATATTATATTTGATCTACTTATATTGTTATAAAAATAAAACTAACAAGTTAAATTATAATATGCTTTAATTTTGTAAATTTGTATATCTTCCTTATAACTTTGTTCTATCCGTACGCTTTGCGCAATAAAATTAGAGCGTAAGCAAAATAGAGAAAAACGTCTATATTGCGGAAACAATAATCTGGTAATACCGCAACTGCGGAAAAATACCGCAGCTACGGAATGAATGATTGCAAATTTTGCTTCCGGAACAAAAATGCTTTCCGCAATCGCGGAACGGAATGAATAATTAGACCCAATATGCTTGCAGGGTATATACATTACTATTTAGTTATGAGCGTATGTACGTATGGATAGGTTAGGTTAGGTTAGCAGTCTGTTAGTAAGGAAAGAAAGTTAGAGTCCAGCTCACTTGGGTCCAGTATTATGATCCCTTTGTGGTGCCTGTAAGTTGAGAGAAGAGAGTGAGAAGACAGGGGAAGAGTGAGAAGGGTAGAATTAGAGAAGAAATAGAAGATTGTTCAGGAGGGGTGTGAGTTGAGTTGAGTTGGCTAGGGGGGGAGGGTCAGTGATTATACCAACCACTATTCCTAATAAAGAGGCTAATATTTTTGAGCCCAATTTCCGATAACTCGGATAAGTTTCCAAAGGGGTGCAAACCAGAGTAGCAAGCCGTGCCGGCGCGGCTGGCGGATAGCCAGTCAGCCGATTTTTTTACACAAGCCGAGCCACCGCCGAACCACTCGGCTTATCGGCGGCTTAGTACTCAGCCGTTATTTTGTCTTTTATTTTTTATACTTTTTCAAATTTCGTATTTAATGATAGCGAGCGTCCCGGAAATAGTTGTTTTTGCTTCCACATAAAAAGAAAATGTTTATGTGAATGGTAACGTAGCTGCGACAACACCTACGTTCTCTTTTGGAGTCCGTTCTTAAATACATGCACGTTTACATAGACTTTTTTGTTTAAGCAGTCAGGCGACTTTTTGATAATTAATTGTTCAAAGCTTTTTGTTTGTTGATCCGTAGCAGTGTTCCAATAAAGTAATTAATTTTTAATTCAATAGGAAAGCTTAAATAAAATTTATGTAGAAGGCAATCATGAATTAAATTCCGCGAGAAATTTTTCCCGGGAAAAAATTCCAACTAATAGCAAGTAATAGGGAAAGAAATTCTAATTTGAAAAATTATAAATTTCTCGCGAAATTTTATTCATAATTGCCCTGACAATCTAGAATATGTTTCTATGATTTAACAAATATCTTACGAAGCTATTTTTTAGGATATCAATTACTGCAATATTCAAACTATTGCATAATAAATAATGTTACAACGTAATGATTCAATAATTCACGCATTTTTCTAAAAAAAGACTGGGTTAAAATTTTTTTCAAATCGGCGTTAAGGCGTTCAGCCGCCGCCGCCGAAAATATTTGTCTTCCAGCCGCCGCCGAAATTTTTTGCTCGGCTTGCTACTCTGGTGCAGACGGAGATCCTCCATGGCGGGACAAAGACATAGGAGATGCTGGATACTTTCTTCCTCGTCATTGCAACTATGGCAGTAGTCATAATGCGGGAGACCCATACGTTTAGCATGGGTTCCGAATTTACAGTGACCAGTCAAAGTGGCCACTATATCTCTCAAATGCTTCCTATTGAAGTTCATGAGATTTTTCGTTCTACGAGAGTCCAGGCGAGGCCAGAGGGTTCTCGCTACTGCACAAGTGGGCTCATTTCGCCATCTAATTTGAGCTACTTCAAGAAAGGTACCATCAAAGCGTCTCCAGCAGGATGAGAGCGGGAGTTCACAAAGATTGTCGATATCGACCTCTCTTAGTAGGGTTCCCCTCTTTGCTAGTTCATCCGCAACTATGTTTCCTGAAATAGTCCCGTGTCCTTGCACCCAGTATAACGAAATATTTGAGTGCTGCGCAAGTCCATCCAGGTATATACGACATTCCTGGACAAGAAGTGACGTGGTATACACCCCAATGAGCCAATGAGGGAATTAATAGCAGATTTGCTGTCAGTTAAAATATGGATATCTCTACTTGAAATCCGATGGAACCTTCGTGTGTGGCTCTTTTAATAGCAGATTACTCTGCCTATACTATACTAAATTCATTAGGGAGTCTGAAGGTCATTTTAATTCCATATTTCGGAATGAAAACGCCTCCACCAACTCTTCCCCCCCCCCTTCTTTGAATCGACCGTGTAGATCTGTATGGCTCCGTTCCGTGGGGAAAAACCCCTCTGTCAATGAAAATTGGAAATTCCTATTGAAGTAGGGTTTCGGAATGCAGTAGTCTATAAGTTCCAGTATGTTATTTACTACTATGGATATGCATACATGCATTTTGTGTTAAAAAATTTGGTTTTTCGCGATCCTGTACTTTTGGGCATTTTTGCAGCTTATCGTTAAAAATTAGTTTGCTCTCCTTTTACCGAACTTTTCCCAAGAAGTAAAGAAACACCTTATATAAACAGTGCAACCATTCACAGGCATGCGGAATAACTTTGTGCTGAGAAAGTGGATTCAAAACTGGGCCAGGTGGAGATGCAAATGGATTAAATTCCCAACGACTGTGTGACCAAACGAAATTGTAAATTTTATACAGTTTTTCTTATCGGACTTGATATTAGATAGAAACAAATCTTCAATTTACCTTAACTTAACTTAAAGTCGTGCAAAATTGAGTGTTTTTACTGGAGCTATTTTCTCTACTTTAAGAATTTTTTCTGATGACCACTGCTCTACAATGTATTATTAACTTACCAGAACAAAAAAGATAAAGCCCACTTTTTGTATTGTTATAATAATGTAATTATGTTTACTTGAACGTAAATAAATTTTTAGATATTTTGTGTAAGTTTAGACATTAACTTCTCTTCTTTAGCCTTTCTTTTTTCTTCGCGATTCTTCTTTTTATCCTCCCTCTCTTTCTGATCAAGCATCTCTTTAAAGCGTTCGTCCCTAGGATCTATCTTGTAACCGAAATATCTCCGTACTTCTTCAATTAAACGATCCTTTTTTTCTTTAGCAGCAATAGCATCAGCTTCTTTTTTACTCTTTCTTGCGTTAAGATCTTGTTTCCACTGATTTAGTTTTTCAATTTTTTTTGAAATTTCTTCCTCGCGCTTTAATATTTGATCAGTTTTATGTTTTTGATCCAATTTATATTTATTAACCATTGTCTGTAACATTTCAGGCTCCGCCAGTTGTTCGTATTTAGATTTGAATGAATTATCATATTTCGTACCAAAGCATATCCTAGGGCTAACACCGCTATCGGAGCCGTAACGACCAAAAACTTTGCGTTGATATTTTTCGGTCAAATGAATCCACGAATGTGGTTCCTTATACGGGACCGTATTATGAAGCACATTACGATGATGGTTCAATAGACCTGATTTGTTGCAGGATATTTGACGTTCAGCAGTTACACTTTCAGAAGCTTCATGATTCTCGATCTTTGAAAAAAGTTGCGAAAGTCTCCGCTCACAGCCAAGTACTTGGACGCAATTTCTATGAATTTTTTGTTTCAATAACTTGAACATGTTTAAAACATTCTATATATTGTAAAATAAACAGAGCACGAAGCCGTGCGGCGCATAGACGTTCAGCCGCCGCCGTATTTTGACTAAACTGCGCCGCCGCTGATGAATTCGGCTGTGATAGTCGCACCCAAGGCCTATTTATAAATAGGCCTTGGGCGCACCGAATCAGCCGACAAGTCGTCGGCTGGCTACTGCCCTACAAGAAATGAATGACTGAAACTAACACAAACAACAATTTTTTGCTAACACATTTCCAAAAATTTTTCATTAAATTCAACATTTATTATAGTTGCTATACTCTAACATATACATATGCTATAGTGGAACATCTAATCTACATACATATGTCAAAATTTTTAAAATATTGAATTTTACTGAAAATAATTTATAGTTCCTTCGGGTCTTAAAATTAAAATGCATAAAAGTGTTAAAAAATTATGGTGTTTGTGAAGAGTAAGATAAAAACAATAATGAATAAAAGAAATTTTATACAGTTTAATTAAAAATATGTATATATGTATGTATGTATTCGTTTCTTTGCCAATTTTTAGATATTTGGAAAGGGGAAAATGGTTTGTGAAGAAGGCGCAATTCATACAGTCTGTGAAAGTTTATAAAGTATTGAAAAAGACAAGTAAAATAGTGCATAAAAGATATTCACAAAGTTTAATTTAATACGTATGTATATATATTTTCTAAATTTTAGAAAAGAGAGCAAGGTGCGTTGGAGATGAAAAGATGTGAGGGTTATTATACCGCTTAAGTTATTTGGTGATTATCTATATTTGTATTTTTTGTTTTAAATGGATTTACTTATGTATTTTAGAGTTATTTTTGTAATAAAAAAGCAAATAAAATTAAACTAAATGTATTATAAATTATGTTTTTTATTTGAAAGTTACATTTTACCAGTTTCTATTGACTAGTAATAGGTGACTAGTTGCCTTGTAACCATTGACTAGTCATAGTTCACAAATGCTTATGTAATCTGTGGCTGGCAATAACTTAGCAGAGTAAGCACTTCAGATATACATACATATGTGTTTTAATTACGTGAAATTAATAAGTTAGAGAGAGTAAAAATCACACGTACACAAATGTTTTGGTCTATTTTTTCAACAAGCCCCTAATAAACTAACTGGGGCCAGTGACCGAAAATGTGGTCGTCGCTACTAGTCAAATCATTGGTCAATTGACTGGTAGCCTTCCTGTAGGGTTTGTATTTGATTAAAAATTGAAATATTTTCAATTTTATAATTTTTTCTGGGCCTATAACTTTTTCTAGAAAGTCAGTAGTGAACTGGCGGTTCGGCGCCAATTAAACTTACAAAATTGTTGGTTGAAATTGTTAAATTGTGGCTGAAATTGTTAAATTTGGGTAATTAAAATTTGAAAATTCTTAAATTCTTGGAAATTTGATACCTGCGAGGGTGGTTCAATAAATCCGTCAAAATTTTTATTTACATAAGGAGTTTTTTGTTTACATTTACTTTGTATTAATTGTGATAACGGGTGATATTTTTTGTGCGTGTGGTTTAAGGGGTTTTACAAGATTAAGATTTCACAAGTGTATATGCCGACGGGAAAATCATGAAAATGATTTTTCCTAATACCAATGGTGAAATAGTGATTATTAATTTTTCCTAATGCCTACGGCAATGCATGATAATTTTTTCAAATGCCGACGGCAAAACATGATTATTATTTTCTAATACCAAAGGGAAAACATGATTATTATTTTTTTCAAATGCCGACGGCAATACATGATTATTTTTTTCCTAATACAGAAGGAAAAATGATTTGTCCTTATGCCGACGGGAAAACGTGAAAGTTATTTTTTCTAATGCTAATAGAACTGGTTGTTTGGTAGACTGTGATTTGGGTGGATGGGTGTTTGTAGGTGTTGTAACATGTAACCGTAGGAGTTTGTGGATGTATCTGCCTGCAGGAATTTAATCGAGGCTATGATAAGCAGGGGGCGGGGGTGTAGTTGAGGTAGATCGATTACATGTATGTATGTATGCCTGTGAGAATTTAATGTTGATCGTGATTTGAGGTGGGTGGGGGTGTAGTGAAGGTAGATGGATCGTTTGTATATGTGTGTGTGTGTCTCTTTCTCTAGTAATTAGAATATATATATTTCTGTAGGAGCTTAAAGCGGCCCAAACACTACAACAGCATGCATGCGCAATCAAGTGTTTGTGCCAGCGGTTGGGTCGTGTATGGGCATTTTGTGTGATTGTACGTTTTGCTGTAGTGATATCAAATAGAGTTTGATATTTTGCTGATGGTACAAGCTTGCTGGTATTGTGTATAGTGAAGTTAGCTCAGTTGAGTAAACTTGTCAAGGAATAAATATTCATTTAAAAATTGTAATTTGTTTAAAAATAATTTTTTTCAATGGAAAATGGAATTTGAGCCTTTTAGTTGTACATAGCTGCTAATATTTACAAAATATCAATAAAAATTAAAGCAAACAACTGTGTCACTATATAGAGGGGCGAGGTATTCTAGTAATATGTAACCGGGGGAATCTGTATGTTTGTATGTATGTAGGAGTTTAATAGCCTGTTTGTAGAACACGACTCGTCAATAAAAAACGCTAACATGTTAGCATTATTTATTTTTTGGGGGTTTAGAACACGAGTGTTGACGATTTTTATCAAAAAACGTAACAGATGTCAGTTTATTTGGGTTTTTACAACACGATTTGAGTCACAATAAACGTCAAGGTGGGCGAATAAAATATTCTACTCGTGTTTACAAAAATAGTGCACCAAATAAACCAAACACTAAAAAATTAAATAAAAATACAACAAAAAATCAAAACTGCAATCTCCAACAATAAAAAGGTAAGTAGACTTTCATGTTAAGATTGTTCTTGTTTTCATTTCTTAAATTTTTAGAATCAAAATATCAAATTGAATACAAAGCAGCAGTTGAGACAATTGCTGACATGTACGGAGTAATTGGCCATGTGAATTCTACAGTTCGGTAGCAGTAAGGGGTATTATAAGTTTGAAGTGTGTGTCTGTACAAGTCCACGTACATATAAACCAAACGACTGAACCAATTTTAATTTAGTTTTATCTGTTTGAAAGGCGACTGAATCAGTAGTGTTCTTAAATATGTTTAATGAACATCTCTTCTGTCTGTATCTGTAATTTTTTAGACGATAAAAACCAAATTAAAATCGGTCTAGCCGTCTGGGAGCTATAGTGTTAAAGACACACAAATTCAGTAGAATATATCTAGAACAGATGTGATATCTTTTCAACGGCTGAACAGATTTTCTTTAAACATAACTAAGAACACTCTCGATTTAGTCGCCTTTCCAATAGAAAAAAAATAAATAGAAATCGGTTCAGCCGTTTGGTCTGTACGTGGACTTGTACACACACTACAAATTTATAACACCCCTTTTTTGGTCGGCGGTTAAAAATAATTATTTGAAAACAAGCCTGGATTATTTTTTTAATACCAATAAACCTACAAACACTTTTTCTTCATTAACTGAACCAATTCTTTCATTTACTTATTTTTAAATGTTCAATTGTAATTAATACACTTTATAAAATATTTAAATAGAGGAATCATTTGCAAAAAAAAATTTCATCACTTTTCTTATACTTATTATCTTCTCCACTTTATTTGACCGTCAAACAAGCCGTTCTTAATATTTGTCAAGCACACAGATTTAACAGAATATAACACATAGATTTAATGTAACACAGAGATTTAACAAAATATAACAGAGTATAAGCAGCTAGACCGATTTTCTTCATAGCTTAGAACACTCCCGATCAAGTCATCTTTCAAACAACCACCTTAGAATACCCTTAACCAGGAGGATGTGCGAGCTAAAAGTTAAAATAAACAAAGATTTTGTTTGAAATAATGCCTGACTATTAATGCTTCAATTTTACTTACCAACTCGCCAATATTATTATTATTCACCTCCTAACTCTAGCCATTGTTATCCACATACGTTCTTTTCGGCCTGGGACACTTGCGAGTCTGAAAATTGAACAAAGCAGGTTGTTACCATTATTAATTTTGTTTCTTTGCTTATGAGTAACAAATGTATGTATTTACATACATATGTACATACATACATTTGTGCATGCACATCACTTACATGAAACTCACTTATTAAAAAATAATAAACAACTTTAGAGTACTTACCTTTTTCCAAACACTTTTATACACAAAATTTTAACATTTTTATAAACAATTTGTTTACTTAATTGTTTATTTTATTTATGTGCATGTCAGTTGTGGTTCAAGAATAGGGTTGCCGTTTTATTTTGCTGAAAACATAATTTTGTATGAAAACATATAAACTAAAACTAGTTTTGAATATGATGGCAACAGTACGATTTAGTACGAGTCGCGTTATACAAACGCTTTTCATTACGTAGTCGTCCATGAAATGACTCGTCGTGAGTCGCCCGCGTTCTACAAACAGGCTATTAGTCTGTTCGTGATTTGGGTAGGTAGGGTTGTTCACGTAATATGTAGCCATAGGGATTTGTAGGTGTGTCTGTCTGTAGGAGTTTAAGGCTGGTCGTGATTGAAGGTAGATTGATTATTTGTATGTATGTATGACTGTGAGAATTTAAGATGATTGTGATTTATTAGAGGCGATATCTTCTTGTTATATGTAGCCGTGGGAATCTATATGTATATATGTCTGTGGGAGCTTAAGACTATCCATAATTCAGGTAGCTGAGAGTGTTCTGTTGTTGAGATTAATTTTATATATTGTACATGTATGTATGTATGTATGTATGACCACAGGAATTTGTGAATGCATATCTGTGAGGATTTCAGACTGGGCTTGATTTGTGAGGGTGGAGTGTTGTTAAAATTTCTTGGATTTTTCTTAGATGAATTCTGCTATGTGTGTGTGTGTGTGCGCGCGTGGATATGAGTTTCTCGCGCTGGTATTTATATGTAGGTAGAAATAAATTGTTTGCAATATCGACATTTGGTACTACAAAATACTATAATATATCGGAACTTCCCTAATCCTAGTATGTTTTTATACTTACGATTGCTTTATACCTTCTCATGCTTAAATTTGTCTCACGTTAAAGTCTGCCTTTGAGAAATTTGTTTATTTAACTCCATCCACCTTCTTTGACCGAACGACTTTTCTGCACACAGAAACTTAAAATCAGTAAAAACCATGTTGAATTAATAAGAAACCTTAGCGAAGGTTTATTCATATTGAAATTTCTTATTTCAATATGGAAAAATATTAATTTACACTATTCATTTATTAAACTCATTAGTTTTTAGGTATCTCAACATACATTTTCTATTATATAGAAAATTATTGAATTAATGTGACGCATTCTTATTTTTAAGGAGCATATTTTCCTTGAGTGTAGATCAAGCGAATTTATGCTTAATATATTTTCATGATGTAGATATGTAAGTGTGATTGTTAAGATCTTGAGCATTGATAAGAAATTTGATATGTATACATACATATCTACGAATTGATTTTATGTTTGCATGTATGTATGTATGTATGTACATACAAATAAGTGTTTATCTCAATCTTTGAAAACATATTTTTTTCGTCATGTCATGTCTTTTGTTGTTTTTGTTGCTGATGTTGGTGTGTATAGATGTGAAATATTTTCAGTTTTTTTTATTTGAAATTAAAATAAATTCAGTGAAGTGCGACTTTGACTCGCGCACGAAGGGTTCCGTACTGACACGAGATATGTAATTGAATACGAACTCTAACCAATATAAACTATATTTTGTGCATTTTTTTCGTTTTTGGGTTTTTTCGGTTTTAAGAATTTTTGTAGTCTTGGAATTTTTTGAATTTATTGGCGCTTTCTGAGTTTTGGCAATTTTTTTCTCGTTTTGGCGACTTTTTTTTGGTTTTTGAAGTTTTTTATTTTGGCGTTTTTTTTTGGCGATTTTTTAATTTTGGCGTTTTTTTCATATAGGTGATTATTTTTGGTTTTGGCGATTTTTTTAGTTTTGGCACGTTTTTTCTCGGTTTGAGTATTTTTGTTTGGTTTTTGGGGTTTTTTTTAATTTTAGTGATTTTCTTCGTTTTGTCGATTTTGTTTTAATTTTGGCGATTTTTTTTAATTTTGGCGTTTTTTTTCATTTTTGAGATTTTTTTTCATGCAATTAATTATTTTGGTTTTTGCGCCTTTTTTGCGTTTTGGCGATTATTTGCCGGTTTTGGCGCTTTTTCATTTTAGTGATATTTTGCTTTTGTGCGATTTTTTCGAATTTCGCGATTCATTTTAGTGTTAGATTTTTTTTTTAATTTTGGTGATTTTTTTAATTTTGGCAATTTTTTTTAAATTTTTGGCGGTTTTTTTTTTGGTTTGGCGATTTTATAATTTTCGGATTTTTTAGTTTTACCGTTTTTGCAAATTTCAAGAGTTTAACTCTTACGGTTTCCAAGATATAGCAATTTGTCAAAATTACATAGTCAAAATTGCATTAACTGATGGAATACCCGTTAATTAAATTTTTTTTTTAATTTTAGTGTTAATTGTTGTAGTCTATATAGAAATACACTAATTTTACAAATTTCAAGTGTCAATATACATATGTACATACAATTGTATGTATATTACATGGGATTTTAATTTTTCGTTGCTCGTTTTGGAACACCCTTTAAGTTTTAATTCTCATGTATTTGTTGTTGTAGTGGCCAAGGTTCTACATACTCTGTCCAAATTTCAGGTCCGTAGCTCTTACGGTTTCTGAGAAAATACCGTGTGACGGACACCGTAGCGAAAACAATAGGGTTGAAACGTTGTTTCAATTTTCATTTGCATTTACTTAAAAGTTTGTGGAGATTTTCTCTTTTAAGTAAAATTCCTGAAGATACATACTCTAAAGTAATAGTAACTATAATAGAAATATTTCCTATATTTAATTTAAATTTGCTTAAAGTTGATGCAGCCTATATAGTCAACGTTAGAAAATTTTCGAGGGTGTACGTTGCAAAACCTTTTAAAAATGTATAAACATTTTTAAATGAAACTGATTCAGCACCTCCAGCTTTGGTGATGACAGTTTTTTTTTAACTTTTAACTTTTTTTTTTGGTTTAACTTTTTTTATTTTTTGATAAACATTTAAAATCAAAGGGGAGCTTTATAATGAAATTCTTATTTTCATAATTGATGAAAACAAACACTACTTTTTTTCCAATGAAATCATTTGAATTACACAGAAAAAAATATCATCAAAATGCAACCAGCAAAACAAATTGTTAATAGTTAATTTAAATTGAAATATATATTTAGTTAATATAAAAAATTAAGTTGTTGATATGACAAATACAGAAATTTCTTTCAATAAACTGAACTAACCAAATTTTATGTTATACATGGAGCAAAAACTCAAAAAATTTATTGTTGATATAACAAATTCCAATTTTTCTTCAATTAAATTACTCAACAAAATTATTTGTTAAATTATATCACAACGGAATACGCACATGTAGAAGGAACAGAAGAACTCGCATTTTGTGTGTATTCATTATTTGCTTATCTAATAACGAATTGCTCTTTAGCTGAGTGGTAAGTACACTAGTCTATTAATCAAGAGATTGCCGGTTCGACTCATCCAAGCATCTTTAAAATTTGCCAAAAACAAAATTCTAAAACAAATATAAAATAATACAAGCAAAGAAACAACACATTAGAATTTGAAAAACAAATTCATTAAAAAAAATTTTTTTCTGTTAAAAACTCAATTGTTAATAACACAATAATTTTAATTGGAAATAATTGAGTTGATTTTGTTTTCTTATGTTATAAATGTGTGTTTGTATTTACAAAAATCGTTGTAGGTGCCTTTTTAAATAATATTTTAATTGTATTCACAAATAAATTATTTGTATTTACAAATCTTTTTTTCTGTGTACTTTTGAAACCTTAGTCCTCTATAAAATTTATGTTTATTTTCCATATTGCTTAATTTATAAGACTTTAAAAATTTGTCCTTTGTGTGGTTATACATTCTATTATACGATTATGAATAAGAATGTAGTAAGCTGATGTCTTTGCTTACTTTTTCAAATTAAAATTTTATTCAATTGGTCCCCTATTGAATAAAAGGAGCTTTTTTTCTTAAACTCTGATGCAGTTAGAAGCGCTGGAGATTCTTTCATACATATATGTAACAGCTTTTTTGGAATTTTAGATACATATAAAATAGAATTAAATAACATTTGTTTTTGATTTTTATGCTAAAAAGTATAGATATAAATGTACTTTTAAATTAGTTAAATCATAATAAACAAACAAATTTTCTTCTTGAATAGCGATCAACAGAAAACAAAGTCGTTTTCTAAGAATTTAAATCTACTTCCTTGACGGTTTCTGTAGTATAGAGGAACCGCGTATACTACACGAATTAATTAATTAATTAATTAATTATGGATAATACGATATATTTTATTTTATGAAGGCTGATCGTCCTTAGCTTTTATTTGATATTTTAGAAGATACGATTTTTTCTCATATTATTAAAGTTCTGCTTATTGTATTCATATTTTTAATTTCTTTAATTTAATTTTGCTTTGTGTGTCTGTTAGCAGACTGTACGTATAAGTTAGTCAGTCACTCTATATTTTTATTTCTTTTTCCTTCTAATGTATCACTAATTTTTGATTTTACTACTTGAAATAGAGAACATTTCCATATATAATTTTTAAAAGTATACATATAAATAAATATATGTATGTATGTAAAAATTAGTTCATATACAAGGAAATACATACATATTTAGTAATCAGCTATTGTAGAAAATCGATCACAAAGAACTCAGTTACCTCCACCAGCAAGCAATTCACCATAAGTATTTGCATATAGTGTCAGAAACATTGGAATATCTATGTTTGGGAGAATTTTACCTCAAGTGTTTCAACATGAGGTTTACTGGTTGATCCCTTGAAGTAATTCTTGTTAAGGTAGGCTTGATTGTATCGCATGCAGATGTAATGATTTTTCACTTAAAAAAGGTCCTCATCACCATCAATCATACCCTATACAACACATTCATGAGTTGCATTGATCCAGATACAATTGACTACGAATTCATTATTAAAAAAGATCTTTTCATCATCATCATCTAACAGCTTTATTCATATTTTTTGCTAGCATGCATGCCTTAGCATGCTTCTATCGATAGTGACGCGAGAGTCCGAGATGTAGTGGTGCTTCAATTAAAAATCTATACTATTAGAATTTACGAATTCACTCTTGGGAGTTTTGTACACAGTAGATACAGATGTATACATCTATATATATATATATATATATATATATATATATATGTATTTCATTTCCAAAAATTGTATGACGTGAGGAATTTTTTTTAATTATACATGCTTCGGCATGCTTTAATTTTTTACGAGTCTGAATCGAACATCAGTATTAAGTATAAACATAAGTGTAGTTTAGATTCATTTTTTAAAGAAATAAAGAAAGCGCATAGCCGCTTAATAAATTAATTTTTTGAAATCTTAAAAGAGAAATCTTTAACTACTTCTGTACAAGAGAAATTGAATTTCACAATATTATTAAATTCCATTAAATTTCGTAAAGAGAAACAACCAAGACAATGGAAAATATTTTTCAATTGAGGTGAATGCCAAAACACTTACAAACAGATGATTCCTAATTTTCCTTTAGAAAAAAATAATACAAAACGAGGAATATTTTAATAATACAATTTTATTTTATATTTATTTCTTTTGTTTCTTTTAATAATGCAATTTAATTTAATTTTTATTTATTTTATTTATAACGATGGAAACATTTAATTTAATTTTTATTTATTTTATTTATAATGATGGAAACATTTCGTAGTATCCAATTATTAGATGTTCTAATATACTTTTTCGTAAAAAATATATTGTACATCTACAAGTATCGGGTCCTTCCTCACACTCAGGATCATATCAAGGACAGCTTTTGAAGTGCCCTTCTGTGTTGTCTTCATCTTCCATAACTCCATATTCTTCGTTCTCATCCAGCATATTTTGGAAAAATTTTATCATCTCCCAATGATCAGAAAGCCTGAAGCTTTCAAAATCTCTCATAAATTGGTTTAGAGTACGGCTAATTTGGCTCATTTTATTTGCTGATAAGTGAATGATGATGAATGTTGGAAGGTTCCGTAGACTAATTTTCTCAGTAAATTTTTAAAGTAGTATCTCCTAATCTTTAAAAAATCTATACCATCATCTCTATTCCATATTTCTTTTTAGCACTCTATCTCTCTCTATCCCTTTTTTCTCTATAACTATCTCTTTCTGTCTATCACTATCCACCACTTATTCACTATTTCACCATAATTATTTTTGATTAGTCTTCTTGAAGTCATCACCGCTTCTTTTAAGATCATTTCCAGTTAAACATTCAAAGTGAGAAGAACTAAGTAAAAAAATGAACTCCACAACAAATCTAATTTCAAAATTTAATGATCTAAACAGCAAAACTTTAATCCACATAAAGGAGCTTGAATCATCAACGAAATATACTATTAGAAATGTGTTACGTGTAACAACTAAATATGGACCAACGCTAAAAGTGGAAATGAATAAACACATAATGTTCCTGCCTACACGGTATAATATTTTAACTGATGACGATATTAAAGATCTATCCAGTGGATGTTATTGCTTAAGCAGAGAAGGTGAAGAAAATCTAATCGTTGAGAGTGATCTGAGTGAATTTCTAATTCAAAATTCCCAATTTCCTATTTGGCAATAAAATATATTAACTATGTATTTTAAATTATAAATAAAAAGACATTAAAGAGTTTTGTAAGATATAAATGTTTGTGTTTTTATGTAATATTTTCAGTTATTTCATAAAGAAATTTAAGACATAAGTGACCACAGGTAAATGTATTAACATTCTGATGTTGATTAATAATAAAAAGACATTAAAGAGTTTTGTAAGATATAAATTTTTGTGTTTTTATGTAATATTTTCAGTTATTTCATAAAGAAATTTAAGACATAAGTGACCACAGGTAAATGTATTAAAATTCTGATGTTGATTATAGTTGTATTTTACATTTGTACCAAGATATTTGACTACTTCTCAAGGAGGTTGTAAGTTTCCAAAGCTATCGAAATATTCTTTTTCATTGTTGTTTTTATAATATGCTACCCAATGTGTACCAGGTCCTGTTGATACATCTAAGTTGATTATTTCACATTCAATTTTCTTTGCTCGTTTTGGTAGAGTATTCAACATGAAAACTCCTCTAAAATATGGAATATTTATAGAGAAACAGTTTAGGTTCACATCAGATAGTGGTCTGTTGGGCAGCATCTCTAAGAGTTTTTTGATTCTTCTTTGTGAAATAAGCCATAACCTTTTTTATATGGTTTTAAGTAAAGTCCTTTGCCAACTGCTATAGATTCCATCGCTCTATTATGTCTAGTTGCTTCATCAAGTTGATTTTTGGCATTCTTTGTTGCATTTACAGCTTTAGCTATGGCAGCACCTCCAGTTGTTAGACTACCAATTACACCCAGAGCAGTTAAAATCGGTATTAGAGGCAAAATTCCAGCAATTTTAGGGACACGTATTATACGTGGTACTATAATTTGAGATTTTCTTCCTTTTAATGATTTGTTGATAGTTTTTCGTGCAATTTTAATAGCTGAGTTAATATCTAATGGCTTTTCCTTCTTTAGTATTTTTGTTGCAGCTCTAATTGATGTTCTAAACAGTTTTTTATTATTTAGCTTGTTCTTTCCAACATTTTTCTTTTTCTCCACACCCATACCAAATTTTGTTTTGGCTTTCATTGCGTTAGTAACCATATATGCAAATGATTTTTCAGCAAGACTACTATCTTTTGATAAAACTCGATTCCAAGCTGAATTTTCCAGTATTTTATCAGCTTTATGTCTAGTACTTAAATCCTTATTTTTTGAATACGCAATATCGTGATTTTTACAAGCAGAGTCCAATAAATTAATTCCTTTGTCACCTCGATTTAAACGTTTTTGTAGTTTTGTTCTAGGTCCACAGTACTGATATCCAGGAAAATGAAGCTCAACAGGTAGAGCGTTTATTATTTTATCTACTATACCTCCTCCATGAAGGTGTTTTTATGACTAAACGTTTTCTGATATCGTATAACCATATTATCTAATTGTTTCTATAATAAGAGGTAACATTTATGAAATGTATTTAGTTACAAAAATGCAGTTAGTGAAACAACATAAAAATATTTTAGTTCGTAATATTGATGAATCATCGAACATTACTTCAAAAAAAAGCATAGCCCCCTCTTACCAAATTCTATTCGTGCTCTAATAGTGGGACCATCAAATTGTGGAAAGACTAATGTTATGATTGGCTTACTAGAAAGTCCTAATGGACTCAAGTTTGAAAACATCTATTTATACACAAAATCTTTATATCAGCCCAAATATGAATACCTGAAGAAACTAATTTCACCAATTAAAGGAATGGGATATTATTCATTTACAGATACTCAATCAGTTATTCCACCTTACGAAGCTAAAACTAATTCAATTATGATATTTGATGATGTTGCATGTGAAAAGCAGAATAATATACGTACATATTTTTGTATGGGGGCGACATAGGGATGTTGATTCATTCTACTTGTGTCAAACTTGTACTAGAATTTACAAGCATTTAATAAGAGACAATGCAAATGTTATTATAATGTTTAAGCAAGATGAGACAAATATGAAGCATGTTTATAGGGATCATGTTGGCAGCGATACGAGTTATGAAAAGTTCAAAGAAATTTGTCGAGAGTGCTGGAAAGATAAATATGGATTTTTGGTGATAAGCAAAGATAATGAATTAAATAATGGTCGCTACAGAAAGCAATTTGACTATTTCATAACTATATAGACTACTTTTCATAAACATTCACTTTAGTTATTAATCTAACTTTAAACTTCATACATCTATTTGCCATAAGCTGAGCTGCTACCTGATAAACTGATCTAAAAACCAGACCAGGTCCTGAAAAGCTGATCTGATAACCAGACCAGGTCCTAAAAAGCTGATCTGAAAACCAGACCAGGTCCTAAATAGCTGATCTGAAAACCAGACCAGGTCCTGAAAAGCTGATCTGATAACCAGACCAGGTCCTAAAAAGCTGATCTGATAACCAGACCAGGTCCTAAAAAGCTGATCTGAAAACCAGACCAGGTCCTAAAAAGCTGATCTGAAAACCAGACCAGGTCCTGAAAAGCTGATCTGAAAACCAGATCAGTTCTTGAAAAGCTGATCTGAAAACCAGGCCAGGTCCTAAATAGCTGATCTGAAAACCAGACCAGGTCCTGAAAAGCTGATCTGATAACCAGACCAGGTCCTAAAAAGCTGATCTGATAACCAGACCAGGTCCTAAAAAGCTGATCTGAAAACCAGACCAGGTCCTAAAAAGCTGATCTGAAAACCAGACCAGGTCCTGAAAAGCTGATCTGAAAACCAGATCAGTTCTTGAAAAGCTGATCTGAAAACCAGACCAGGTCCTAAATAGCTGATCTGAAAACCAGACCAGGTCCTGAAAAGCTGATCTGATAACCAGACCAGGTCCTAAAAAGCTGATCTGATAACCAGACCAGGTCCTAAAAAGCTGATCTGAAAACCAGACCAGGTCCTAAAAAGCTGATCTGAAAACCAGACCAGGTCCTGAAAAGCTGATCTGAAAACCAGATCAGTTCTTGAAAAGCTGATCTGAAAACCAGACCAGGTCCTAAAAAGGTGATCTGAAAACCAGATCAGGTCTTGAAAAGCTGATCTGAAAACCAGACCAGGTCCTGAAATGCTGATCTGAAAACCGGACCAGGTCCTGAAAAGCTGATCTGAAAACCAGACCAGGTCCTGAAAACCTGATCTGAAAACCAGACCAGGTCCTGAAAAGCTGATCTGATAACCAGACCAGGTCCTAAAAAGCTGATCTGAAAACCAGACCAGGTCCTAAAAAGCTGATCTGAAAACCAGACCAGGTCCTGAAAAGCTGATCTGATAACCAGACCAGGTCCTAAAAAGCTGATCTGATAACCAGACCAGGTCCTAAAAAGCTGATCTGAAAACCAGACCAGGTCCTAAAAAGCTGATCTGAAAACCAGACCAGTTCCTGAAAAGCTGATCTAATAACCAGACCAGGTCCTAAAAAGCTGATCTGATAACCAGACCAGGTCCTAAAAAGCTGATCTGAAAACCAGACCAAGTCCTAAAAAGCTGTTCGGAAAACCAGACCAGGTCCTGAAAAGCTGATCTGAGAACCAGATCAGGTCTTGAAAAGCTGATCTGATAACCAGACCAGGACCTGAACAGCTGATCTGATAACCAGATCAGGTCCTGAAAAGCTGATCTGAAAAGCAGACCAGGTCCTGATAAGCTGATCTGGTGTTGACAAAAAATGTCTTGAAGAAAAAGCTTCGTAGTACAAAAACTGGTGAAATAGATACACGTGAACAACTAAGAGATACATTTAAACCTATAACAGAACCACTCAAAGAATTTATAAATAGTTCCAAAAAATTAAAAGAATTCCTATGAAAGCAGAAAGTAAAATGAAGGCAGAAGTTGAAAATAATACAAGTCTTAAGCCTGAAAAAACATCAGTCAAGATAGAGACAAGTACACCAAAGAAACTAGCAGAAGGAACAATATTTGATATTACCATCTCATTAAATGATGCTAATGCTGTAAATGATGATGACGATGATGATGATGATTTTTACTCACAGACTTCCAATAAAGAAGATACTTATACTGACTTGGAAGGAAGAAATGAACTGGATACAAACTATGGTCCACATAAAAATTTTAATAATGAATGGAAATTTGGTGATTGTAAGCTCAAACTTAATGAAGATAAAATACAAGTTGTTGGTCAAATATGGGCTAATTTCTCTAATGTTTCATAAAATACCAAAAAATGTTGATAAATTTGAACTCAAAATCTATAAAAAGATTTTAATTACTACTAATGCATATAGAAGAGACTATACATGATGGTCAAATAAAGGGTACTAGAGGATATAAATATAAACATAATATTAAGAACTTTATTGACGAGAAAAACCAGAAGAATTTGCCCGAATCAACAGGATCTAAGCCAAAAGGTTGCTATTTAGGTGATGGAATGATGGAATTTAATATTCATAAGCCAAACTATATATACTAGGATGATTTAAATGAGTTAGTAGATCGACTTCGACTACTGCTCCCATCACAAGGTGCTGGTCATGCTAATCACATTAAAGAAATTGTATCAATTATTGAAGAGCTACGTGAAGCGAATATAATACATTAACTTTAATAAAGTACACAAAGCATGTCTGTTGATAAATTTGGACACTATATGAACGATACTAGCAACATAATTACTTTGAAAAAATCACCTAAACTGCTGGGGTTCTTTGTGGATACGAACAACAACATTGATGGCAAAAACAAAAGGATCAAAAATGTTACAAAAGCTCTGGAGGAAAACGATCTTATCAATAAATTGTTTCTGCAAACTCAAATCGAAAAACTAGAAGAGAAATTATTAACATACTTTAAGGCAGACAATACTGTAATTCAAGAAGATCTTCAAATGTAAATGGAAGAACTACAACATGAAATAAAATAAGAGATAGAAGAAAATTATAAAATTGAAAAAGATATTCAAAAAATTAAAACATCTTTTTAAGAACGAATTGAACAGCTTAATGCGAAAATGTATAGATTGAAAACTTACATCGTTGTATCAATAGCTGAAAGTCCTTCAAGTAGATCACAACACTATCAAAAAATTCTGTAAACACAATTTAATGTCTTCAAAAAGAAATTTAGTAAACGAAGTCCATAAGCAAGCACGAAAACATTTTGTGCGTCGCAGAGTTGTAATGAAAGGAATTGATGATCTTTGGCAAGCTGATTTAGTTGAAATGGGGAACTATTCTAAAGAAAATAAAAATTATCGATTTTCGTTGACTGTATCGACACATTTTCAAAATTTGCATGGGCAGTACCGCTAAAAACAAAAACTGCACTCGAAACAACCAAGGCAATGGCAGATATTTTTGAATTGGGGCGAGTACCAAAAAACTTACAAACAGATGATGGTAAAGAATTCTTCAACAAAAACTTTGAAAAATTAATGCATAAATACGACATTAATCACTACTCAACATATAGCAGTATGAAAGCATCAATTGTAGAATGATTTAATAGAACATTGAAAGGAATGATGTGGAAAGAATTTTGCTATAATGGTTCATATAAGTGGATTGATATACACAAAGATTTAGTTAATGCATATAATAAAAAATTTCATCGTACAATTAAAATGTCTCCTATTAAAGTCAACTCAACAAATGAGCAAAAGCTGCTTAATACAGTATACAGTCATTTGAAGATGTATAAAATGTCGAAATTTAATGTAGGAGATCATGTTCGCATAAGCAAATATAAGAATATCTTTGAAAAAGGTTATACTCCAAATTGGACCACAGAAATATTCACAATTACCAAAGTTCAAAATACAAATCCTGCAACATACATATTAGAAGATTATCTTGGTAATCCTATTAAAGGTGGATTCTATACTGATGAACTTTCAAAAACTAGATTTCCAAATACATATCTAGTTGAAAAGGTTCTCAAAACTAAAGCGAAGGAAGTATATGTTAAATGACTAGGATTTTCAGATCAACACAATTCTTGGATAAGTAAAGATGAAATATTATAGTTGGAAGAAAAACTAAATCACCCACAGCATCATATCAAGAACAATAATAGCATTAATATTAAGAAACTAATGTTAATTTTAAAATAAGAAAATGAAATAAATATGTAAATTATGCTTATAAACCATACTGTGTACTAAACTTTATTTAATTGTAATCAGTCTGTTATAATGTCAATAACACTTACTCTGAGCTCTAACTTTCCTCCTATTGAATTAGATGGTGCCTATGAGTGTGCTCTAACTGATTTTCATTCATACAACAGTATTCCAAATGTAGACACTTACAACAATATGTTTCATATAGGAGAACATTAAATTGAAATACCAATTGGATCTTACGAATTAAATGATATAGTTGATTTTATAGAAGAGCAATACAAACGACTTTGCCCAGCAAATAAGATTTTTATTGAAGCCAATAACAACACAATGCAAGTTAAAGTTAATAGTTCCAAGGATCCTGTATATTTTAATAAGGACAACACAATTGGAAAACTTTTAGGATCCAATAGCAAAATCCTAACACCAAACAAATATTATTACTCAGATCTTCCAGTTAATATTTTTAAAGTGAATCTTTTGCGAATTGAAAGTAGTATCGCTATTAACACATATATGAATAACTCCAAATCGCATACACTTCATGAATTTCCGATAAATGTGCCTCCAGGCTATAAAATAGATGAGGTTCCAAGAAATCTGATCTATTTACCTGTGAACACCAGAGAGATAAGTTCACTAGCGCTGCGCTTACTTGATCAACACGGTGATTTAATTAATTTCCGAGGAGAGGGAATTACAATACGAATACATTTAAGGTCAACTAAATAATGCTAATATACAACACAAATACATTGAAAAATATAGCAGCAAGAACAACAACAACATTAAAGCGAACAGCTCAACAAAAAGCTCTAACATCAAATAAAAATTTTCTGAAGTCATTGAATTTAAAATTAAAGACAAAATGAGTTCAATAATAGATATCTTAGATAAATCACCATAAAAAATTTGGTTTCTATGTCACCAACTGAAAGCAACGTGATGCAAAATGTTGGATGGAACAAAATTGACGATGTCACTCTTGTAAATGGATTTTTCAATTTCTATGTACCTCTAAAAATGCTCCTAGGATTCGCTGAAGACTACCACAAAGTTATACTAAATGGAAAACATGAATTGATACTCTTGCGCAATAAAAAGGATGAAGATCTTGTGCACTCGAGTGTTTCTACTGAAAAACTAAACTAACAATTTCACTCATATCATGGAGAATCCCACATGTACAATTATCGGACTTTAGAAAATTGAATATGATAAAAATTATTAATAATGGTGCTTCTATACCTATGGCATTTCGCAGTTGGGATTGTCATATTAATCCACAATTGAACATAGGAACTAGCCATATTTGGAATGTTAAACTGGCTGCAAATAGATAACGCCCACGTTTTGTGTTGATTACTTTCCAACAAGAAAATAAGTTTGTTCATTGTGATTTGACTAATTTAAAAGTACATTTAAATTCAGTCTCATATCCATATGATGATCTTAACATAAAGTTCAAAAATGAACGATATGCAATTCTATATGATATGTATATAAGATTTCAACAAAGCTATTATATGAAAGAATCTCAACCGCTTCAACTGCTGTAGTAGATGTCAGTCATCAGAATGAATCACTCAATAATGGACCGATTGATTTAAAAATAGAATTTGAAACAGCAACTAATATTGCAGCAAAGACAACAGCTTACTGCATTCTTATTCATGATCGTATAATAGAATATATACCTATCAAAGGACAAGTTCGAAAAGTCTTATAAATTGAGTAACATAATTTTTATAGACGTACAAGGTTTCAAGAGTAATTCAAATGATTTCATCGCAAAAGAAGTAGCGATTGTTTTCAACAATTATGAATATAACCATTTCATTATAAAATCCCCATTTGATTTTAAATGGTTATCAATAAAAAAGCAAAGAGAAGCAAAGTGGCTAACAAAAAACTATCACCACCTAAACTGGACTGCTGGATCAGTTTCATTTCAAAGCGTTTGCAATTTTTTAAAAGCCAACGCAAGATGTTAAAAAATTTATGTAAAAGGTGAACAAAAAAGATGATGGTTGGAAAAAATGTTAGACCGAAAAATTTCTAACGTTGAGGATATAGGTTGCATCAACTTTTAACAAATGGAAATCAAGTATCCAGAATATCTTCATTGTAGTTATCATAATTTTGGTGTTTGCGCATTAAAAATGCTATTTTACTAACAAAAGAAATGTCTTGCTTTAAATGAACTTTTTTTACTTCTTAAAATAAGAATTTACATACATATGTACATTATTATAAAATTTAAAAAAATTTTAAGCAATAAATGTATACCAAATAAAAGAATGTACAAGTGTTTTCTTATTTCAAATACAAACTACATAAATGAAAGAGATGAAAGTGGGGAGGAGGAGAGTTAACTTTATTGCTTACTTGCAAATTTTTACTTTTTTTATTTCTCTGCTGATGATTGTACTTAATTGAAACTGTGCTGCTTTAAAATAATCGTAGACAAAGAAAATGATTACGTTGCAAAATATAATTTTACGCACAAGCATCCTCAGTCATACACACAAATACACATGCATACATACATTCAAATATACATACATACATACATCCAAATATATTTCTTAAACAAATAAATAAATTTTAGCGACAAACAAGCTGGATCATCCACACACAAGTATTAGGGTTTTCATATACATGAGAAAATTTTATACATAAATAAAATAATTGAATTAATTGTTTATTAATTTATTTAATTATTTTATTTATAAACAATTTATTACACACATTCTCCCGATTCATATCAGAATCGCGTAGTAGTCATCAAATCTATTTTCTCTGATATTACTGATATAGTATTACGATAACGAATTTCTATAGTCTGGCAACACTGGGAATTTTCCCTTTGGTACTAGAAAATAATAATCATGTTTTGCCGTCGGCATTTGAAAAAAATAAAAATGTGTTTTGCCGTCGGCACTTGAAAAAAATAATAATCATGTATTGCCGTCGGCATTTGAAAAAAATAAAAATGTGTTTTGCCGTCGGCATTTGAAAAAAATAATAATCATGTATTGCCGTAGGCATTAGGAAAAATTATCATGCATTGCCGTAGGCAATAGGAAAAATTAATAATCACTATTTCACCATTGGTATTAGGAAAAATCATTTTCATGATTTACCCGTCGGCATATACCTTTATGAAATCTTAATCTTATGTATAGCCTTAATCCACACCCACAAAAAAAATCACCCGTTATCATAATTAACATAACCAAAAAAATCAACTGTTCCACAAAGTTGATGTAAACAAAAAACTCCTTGTTTAAACAAAAATTTGGACGGACTTATTGAACCACCCTCGCAGGTATCAAATTTCACAAATTTCCAAGAATTTAAGAATTTTCAAATTTTAATTACCCAAATTTAACAATTTCAGCCACAATTTAACAATTTCAGCCAACAATTTTGCAAGTTTAATTGTCGCCGGACCACCATTCCAATACTACTTACGGAATTGAATGACCTTCAGACTCCCTAATGAATGTAGTAAAGTACATCCAAAGTTACCTGCTATTAATGGTGTGTCTGGCTAAGGTTCCATCGGATTTCAATAGAGATATCCATATTTAAACTGACATCAAATCTGGTATTAAGTACCTCATTGGGGTGTATACTACATCCTTTCTTGTCCAAGAATGTCGTAAAGCCCTGGATGGACTTGCGCAGCACTCAAATATCTCAAAATGAGTGCATGGACTCTGGACCACAGAGGATATACAGAGATGTCACGAGACGGAAGATAATTTGTGTTTTCAGAGGTCTCGTTCTCGCAGTCACTGCGCATTCTTTAACCGTTTTTCGTGGTTGCATTTTTTTAGTTTAATTTCATTTTACGCTTTGTAACCTCATTCGCTTGGCGATTTTTGCAAATAAATGGTAAAAATTTATATTTTTGAATGAAAATGCTTCAAATAAGATATGCAATCATTTTAAAACATTTTTTAATTGCTTTTTTAATAGTAATAAGCTATTTGGCATTTTGTTTTTTGATTCAACACAACAAATTCTTTCATTTAATTTTGTAAAATTGTGTACTTCGTTTACTTGTTCAAATGTATTTTCAGTTTATGCTTTGTGATCTCATTTAATGTGTGATTTTTGTAAACAAAAGGTAAAAATTAAAATTGTTCAATGAAAATGCTTAAAGTTAAATCAGTAATCATTTGTAAACAAATTTAAATCACTTTTTAATACCATTAATCTATTTCACATTCTATTTTTTTAATTCAATTCAACAAATTCTTTAATTTAATTTTGTAAATGTGTATGTATGTATGTATGTACACGTGTTCGTTTCACAAAGTACATATTTTCTCTTGTTTGTTTTGATTATTTTGTTAACATCTTAATAACAAATATACTACAGTTGTCCCTTTCTCGCAGTGACTGCACCACAAATGATTTTAGCTTTTTGCATACGTCAGTTATTACAACTCTGGTCTACTTTGTGCTCTGGACTATTTCAGGAAACATAGTTGCGGATAAAGTAGAAAAGAGGGGAACCCTACTAAGAGAGGTCGATATCGACAATCTTTGTGGATTCCCACTCTCATTCTGCTCAAATTAGATGGCGAAATGGGCCTACTTGTGCAATAGCGAGAACCCTCTGGCCTCGCCTAGACTCTCGTAGAACTAAAAATCTCATGAACTTCAATAGGAAGCATTTGAGACACATAGAGGCCACTTTGACTGGTCACTGTAACTTCGGAACCCATGCTAAACGTGTGGGTCTCCCGCATAATGACTACTGCCACAGTTGCAAATACGAAGAAGGAGTATCCAGTATCTTTTATGTCTTTGTCCCGGAATGGAGGATCTCCGTCTGCACCTCTTTGGCAGAATATCCTTTGAAAACTTATTCGAGTTATCGGAAATTGGGCTCAAAAATATTAGCTCTTTATTAGGAATAGTGGTTAGAATAATCACTGACCGCCTCCTAGCCAAATTTTTTGACCCACTTTCTACTGAACTCACATCCCTCCTTAACAATCTTCTATTTCTTTTCTTATTCTACCCTTCTCATCCTCCCCTTGTGTTCTCACTCTCTCTCTCTTCGCTCAACTTACATGCAGCACAAAGGGATCATCATATTGGACCTAAGTGAGCTAGACTCTTTCTTTCCTTACCAACAGCCGGCTAACCTAACCTAACCTAACTATAGCCAGAAAAATATACAGTAATAAAAACTAAATAAGGAAGAATTCTCATTGAAATAAAAAGTTTTTGCTTATAAGTAGAATATGAGTAGGGAAATAATTTAAGTTAATTTTGCACGACATTCCAGTTGTGTATTATTTTAACAAAAGAGTGATCAATTTTCGGATCTTTCATTATCAAAAAATACGACATCTCTTCCCTCAGTTGTTAGTGCTTCCAAATCAGGATTCTGTCGCTGGGCTTATTGTAATTAAGCAATTTTATAGCGTGTATGGTATCGTTTGAAATTTCTAGATATATATTCTTTTTCCTCACTGTTAAAGAGAAAGGGTTTTTTCTTTATTTCACCCAGCTGAATTAACATTCTGCAAAGGAAACTTTTTATGTCTAAAAGGAGTGCAATTCAATAGTTTTTGAAAAGTGTAAGATTCCTATTTTGTGTTTTTTATAAAGCAACAAAGCAACAAATTAGTATTTAGTTGAAACGTAAATAAATAAAAAATAAAGCAACAAATTACACTGTACAACAGCCAAAATAGCCTTTAGATAAAAGTATGCGGACTATATGGATTTCGATGCGTTAAATTCAAATCTGCTTTCAGTTTTTCTCTATCACGTAGAGATTTTTTTTTATGGGCGTGGCTAATTTTGCCCCCTAAATTAGTCGGCCATACTAATATATTTTACTATAACTCGAAACCCGCTATTTCGATTTTAATAAATAATAAACCAAAAGACGCACCACAAAATTTTGTTTAAAAAAATTTATAAGAATTTTTTACCTATCTTTTATGGTTTCGGAGTTATTCAGAATTTAAAAAAGAAAAAAGTTTTTTTTATGCAAAAACCGCGTAATTTTTTTACATGAAAATTGCAATAAAAAAATCAGAAACTCAATAGTTTTATATTTTTTACATTTTTCTTAAAACCACATATCCTAGGAATAAAACAAGCTATAAAACGTGAAAATCCAGCAATAAATCTTGATTTTATTCGCAATTTAAAGCAGGTACCTTAAAATGGAAAAATGTGTGTAAAGCATTAAATGCTGATCCAATGTTTTTTTATTTCAGCTGCTAATAATTTCTCAATAACTCCGAGTATTCAGAAATTATTGGCGAAATAAATAATTTTGGTTTAATATTAATTTTTTTAGCTCTCAAAATATAATGAAAAACTTTTAGTCGCAAATATTTTTCACTTTATGCATTATTATGTATGCTGTCAATAAACTAAGCTAGAAACGCTAAGTATGTATATTCAGTTTTAAGAAAAAGTTCTAGCTTGAACTACAACACTTAACTATTTGAAATAAAACACCATTTTTGTAAGAAAAATATTTGTACTTTAAAAACGTTTTAAAATTAAAAAGTGTCTTGTTATTTACTAATTGACATTTTTATTCCTATTCATATCTTCAATTAAGTTTCTCGTCGAATGGACCAACAAAAATCTGCAAGCATTACTTCTAATGATTTTCCATTGTAACGCTTTTCTATATATATCATGTCTTGATGAAACCTTTCACCATGTTTATCTGATACGGCACCAAGATTTTCGGGGAAAAAATCCAAGTGCGAGTTTAAAAATGAATTTTAAGCGACATATGGCATTTTAGAGCCTCATAGGCAGAAAGCAGTTCTTGAATGATTTCATGGTAGTTTTCACTTTTTTTATTTCCCAAAAAATTGTTACACACATTCACAAAAGCCGTCCATGCTCTTTCTTCCACGCCGTTTAACTTCGTCTTAAAGACTGCGTCCTTCATAAGCTCTCGCATTTGTGGACCAACGAAAATTCCTTCTTTTATTTTTGCATCACTGATTCGAGGAAATTTGCTCTTAAGATATAGAAAGCCATCACCACCCTTGTTCATTGCTTTAACAAAGTTTTTTATTAGGCCTAGCTTTATATGAAGAGGTGGTAAGATAATTTTTTCCTTCTGAACTAGAGGTTCTTCTGAAACATTTTTTTCTCCTGGAATAAAATTTACTCTCTTTGGCCAACTTTTAACTCTATAGTGATTTTCTTTTGAGCGACTATCCCATTCACATAAAAAGCAACAGAATTTGGTATATCCACATTGCAATCCATTTAACATTGCTACAACTTTCAAATCAGCACAAATGCTCCATGAGTACTGTGTGTATTTAATTTTGTTAAGTAACACTTTCATATTATAATAGTTTTCTTTCATGTTTCTTGAATACGCTAGTGGGACTGATGGATATTTATTGCCATTGTAAAGCAAAACTGCTTTCAAACTCGTCTTTGATGAATCAATAAAAACTCGCCATTCTTCAGATTTATCACTGAACGAAAGTTCTCGCAGAAGACCATCAGCATTAATACAAAATATTAAATCCCTGTCTTTGCTGAAGTATTTCAAATATTCTTCTTCTCTGTTTCGAAAGTATGTGACTTTCACGTCTTTATCTACCAGATTCCATTGCTTCAATCTGGATGCAAGAAGTTCTGCCTTTGTTTTTGAAAGTCCTAAATCACGAACTAAGTCATTCAGGTCGCACTGCTTCGGAAAATAACGTTTGCTCGTTGGACTTGTAAATGTTGAACTTGCAGAAGCAGCCATCGTGTCGTAACTGGATTCAGTACTTGCAGACTTAACATCTTCTTCCTCGTATGTAGGGGACATTGGAAGTAAATCATTACTTCTTAGAGGAACTGGTCGTTTGGCGGATGAAATATTGGGATATATGACTTTATTTTTGTTCTTTCTGGAAAACCCACGTGTTGTAGTCATACAAAAGTAGCAATCATTTGTATGGTTTTTTGGTTCGTTCCAAATCATTGGTGTCGAAAATGGCATAGACTTGCGATTTCCTTTGATCAAACCTCTTAAAGCCCTTGAACAGCTATTACAACATATTTTTGGTAGCTAATATTTATCTCTTTCATCGATAGGAAACCCAAAGCATAGCTTATAGGCGTTCTTAACCTGGGAAGTTTTTGTCTGGCGTTGCGATTTTAAAGTTAAATCACCACATACATAACAGAATGAATCAGCAGAATTTTTACAAAGCCTTGACATTTTGAAACCTGCAACAATTTGATACAAAACTATTACTTCGCATCATAAATACAACATTTTGAATTAGTAATAATAATACTTACCAAAAAATAGATGAAGAAATTATCACTTTTTAAATTCAGCTTATGCTAAAATTTTTGCTATTTTTTTTTAATTTTGTTGCGGTTGAAAATTTACTTTCCGGTTTCACAAACAGTTATTGTATGGCAACTGATGAGTGAACATACTTATATATACCCAAAATTCTTTATTTTATATTTTCTTTTAGTTCTGTTACCTGCCCGCAATGCCCTTTCTGTAGCATTACCAGATGTAAATGTGACTGCATTTAATGCTTTACACACATTTTTCCATTTTAAGGTACCTGCTTTAAATTGCGAATAAAATCAAGATTTATTGCTGGATTTTCACGTTTTATAGCTTGTTTTATTCCTAGGATATGTGGTTTTAAGAAAAATGTAAAAAATATAAAACTATTGAGTTTCTGATTTTTTTATTGCAATTTTCATGTAAAAAAATTACGCGGTTTTTGCATAAAAAAACTTTTTTCTTTTTTAAATTCTGAATAACTCCGCAACCATAAAAGATAGGTAAAAAATGATTATAAATTTTTTTTAAAAAATTTTGTGGCGCGTCTTTTGGTTTATTATTTATTAAAATCGAAATAGCGGTTTCCAATTATAGTAAAATATATTAGTATGGCCGACTAATTTAGGGGGCAAAATTAGCCACGCCCATAAAAAAAAATCTCTACGTGATAGAGAAAAACTGAAAGCAGATTTGAATTTAACGCATCGAAATCCATATAGTCCGCGTAATTTTATCTAAAGGACAGCCAAAAAATGTTATTTTGTTGTACAGTGTTATTATTTAGTTGATACGTAAAACGCACTAAAAAGGCACTAAAATCAAAGGTGGAAAAGCACCAGTTTAGTGCGTTTTTTAAAAAGCACCAAGTTGAAAAAATCCGCACTTTTAAGAATTAAAAAGCACTAAATCTATTGCGAAAAACACTAATTCTAGGGCGAAATCACTAAATTGGCTCACTGCGTAGTGTAAACAGCAAGATTCTTAAACAAGATTCAGAGAACGAAGCAGGGTATTCACCTCGTCGTCTATGCATAGCATTACATACAACAAATACGATATGCTGCGACAAAACCTTTAATGTAAAAACCTACGCCTAAGTGTAATAAATCTGCAACATGAAATAACCCTACAAGAAGGCTACCAGTCAATTGACTAGTGATTTGACTAGTAGTGATGACTACAACTTCGGTCACTGGCCCCAGTTAGTTTATTAGGGGCTTGGTGAAAAAAATGACTAAAGCATTTGTGTACGTGTGATCTTTTCTCTCTCTCTAACTTATTAAAGTCACTTAATTAAAACACATATATCTGAACTGCTTACTCTGCTACGTCTTTGCCAGTCACAGATTACATAAGCATTGGTGAAGTATGACTTGTCAATGGTTACAAGGCAACTAGTCACCTATTACTAGTCAATATTTACGTAGAAACTGGTAAAATGTAACATTTAAATAAAAATATAATTTATAATACTTTTTGTTTAGTTTTATTTGCTTTTTTATTACAAAAATAACTCTAAAATACATAAGTAAATAGCATTTAAAACAAAAAATACAAATATACAAAATTACCAAATAACTTAGGCGGTATATAGCCCTCACATCCTTTCGTATACAACGCACCTTGCTCTCTACAAATATCTAAAATTTAGAAAATAAATATACATATTAAATTAAACTTTGTAAATATCTTTTTTGCACTATTTTACTTATCTTTCTCAATACTTTTATAAACTTCCACAGACTGCATGAATTGTGCCTTCTTCATAACGCATTTTCCCCTTTCCAAATATCTAAAAATTGGAAAAGAAACGAATACATATATACATACATACATATGTATGTATATTTTTAATTAAACTGTATACAATTTCTTTTATTCATTATTGTTTTTTTCTTACTTTTTCACAAACACCATAATTTTTTTAACACTTTTATGCATTTTAATTTTAAAAACCGAACGAACTATAAATTATTTTCAGTAAAATTCAATATTTTAAAAATTTTTACATATTTACATTAGATGTTGCACTCTAGCATATATGTTAGAGTAGAGCAACTATTATAAATGTTGGATTGAATGAAAAATTGTTGTAAATGGGTTAGTAAAAAATTGTTGTTTGTGTTAGTTTCAGTCATTCATTTCTTGTAGGGAACAGTTTTGACGGCGGCAGAAATCTAATTGGTCTCAAGCTGAGTAGCACGCCGACCAAAAAATTTCGGTGGGGGCTGAAAGACAAATATTTTCGGCGGCGGCGGCTGCTTGGCTTAACGCCGATTTGCTTAAGCATATTGTTACGTTTAAATTTTATTAAACGTGTGAGTTCTTTTGATTGCTCAAAAATAAAAATAAATAACAACACGATTTTCTTATTTGCAACTGAACTTCCTTTTATTAGTGACTAAACCAATTACAACTTGTCTTTTCTTATTTACTTAACGTTATTATCCACGGCACGATGTCTTTCACTTTCAACGATGTTCACTCTACTAATCATAGACTACTAATACTAATAATACTACATATTCTGTGGTTCAGTTGTGTTGTGAACGAACAAGTCAGTCAGTGCTAATTGGAAATTAGTAGCACAGAATATGAACTGAACTTCACAACTGAGTCTATGAACTGAACTTCACAACTGACTTAAGGCCCAACTATAATATGAATATGCCGGCTTAAGCTAATGCCAGAATTGAACGATAAGTCTGTCAAATACTTAAGCAATTCAGATGTGACTTTTAGGTGGCCACAATGTACTAACATGCACTTAAGTATTCTTTAGCCACAGTTGCACATATAGGTATTGTTAAAATTTTTTTAAGTAATTTTGTTTCTTCTTATAACTACTAAATGAATGCAATTCAATCAAATTAACTTGATGGAATGTCCTAATCTATTAAAAATTCACATGTAATTATATCCATTACTTTATTACTTGTTTTATTTGTTTTGTCTACTAAAAAGTACAACAGTGAACATGCATAAATAATCTCAAGTGTATGTGTGTATATGTGTATTGTAAAACAAAGAATGAAAGTAAAATTTTTGCTTTTTTTCTGAGTTTAAAATAAGAAACAATAAAAAAATATTTAAAATCAATGAATATTTTCTGCTGCTATTTGCTTGAGTTTAAAAAAATGCAAAAACAATGTTTTCCGTAAGGAATGTGCGTTCAGTTTGGCACTTAACTTAAGCAAATGACATTTGACGAAACTTGACGAAAAGTTCCATAAGTACATTATAACTTGCCACATACGTTTTATATGTAACCGCACAGTTACTTAAGTTCGCTTATTCCTATTATAGTTGGGCCTTTATTCACGACTGACTTGCCATTGGTTGCTTCGCGCTTTTTATACTGTGCACCAATACCACTAGAAGTTTCAAGCATAGTCCAGACGATTATTATCATCTTAAATGTTGTTTACTTAAGTTCATGAGGTAACTATGTACATACATGTGTTAATGCATACGTGTGTACATCATTAACTAAGCAATGCGTGGTGGTTGTTTACCTTTTGCCTTTCGTTTGAATTAGCATGTATGTATGTGCGTGTGTAAATATGTGAATCTTCTTAATAAGCAGACGCTTTTTGTTGTTGCTTTTGCTTGTTTACGTGTTACGCATGCTTATTTAGTTATTTGCTACAGTGTTTGCACTCGAGTATGTGTGTACGTTTGTTGCTTTAGTTAAATACTTCTAGATAGTTCTTTGCATTAACCCTGTAGGAATCTTTTTACGTAACACTGCTGCCCACTTAAGCCTATTCGTCCCGAATAGGCCCATCATCCGGCTTCCCATAGCTCGCGAGTCGTTCTAAATGTACAACTTTCATTTTTGACCTTGGGCTATTGTGTTTTTGTATTCTGTAGCCGACATCGTTTAACCTTTTTATTACCGTATATGGTCCCTCCCAGTGAGTCTGTAGTTTGGGAGATAATCCTATTTTCCACTGTGGGTTGAAAAGTAGAACCAATTGACCCTCATTAAAGCCTTTAGAATTTGCAGCACGGTCGTATCTAACTTTCATCTTATTACTGACCATTTTAATTCGGCTACGTACAAATTCATGTAGCTCATTAAAATTATCTTGACTTTGAAAAGGGCCAGTATCTGCTTCATTTGCTTGTGCAGGCTTGACGCCGAACTCTAAATCTCCGGGCAACTTTAACTCAGCTTCGCGATGTTGTGTCATGCACAGCTGACCTGTATGCTAATAGAAAGTCTGGAATGTGCTCGTCCCAGTCCTTTTGGTGCGCGCTAACCACTTTTCGCAAATATTCTTCTAATGTACGGTTGAATTTTTCTACCATGCCATCAGACTGTGGGTGAAGTGGTGTGGTTCTGGTTTTCTTTATCCCATAACGCTCGCACATATATTTAAATATTGCAGACTCAAAATTTCTACCTTGATCAGAGTGAAATTCAATAGGAACTCCATAGCGACATACCCAGTTGTTTACAAACGCGTCCACAACAGTTCTGGCTTCCTGGTTGGGTATGGCATAAACTTCTGGCCAAGGCCCATTTATTAGGTCTATGCAACTCTACAAAAACACAGCAATACAAAAAACAACTTTGTGTTTAAGTTGTCAGAAACACACACAAACATGAACTAAAGTATATGGTGCAAGCAGCTTTTGACAGTTTAAACAAGAAAACACAGAATATCATCAGGACGATTGCGTTGACCTAATAAATAGGCCTTGCTTCTGGCCATTTGCTGAAATAGTCCATCACTACAAGAATATATCGATTCCCAGCGTTGCTGACTGGAAAAGGTCCTGCGATATCCATTGCTATCCTCTCAAATGGTGCTCCCAAGTTATATTTTTGCAGTAGACCCCGACTTCGTTTAGCTGGACCTTTAGCTTTCATGCACTGTGTGCAATTTGCTATCCATTCGGGGCTTGTTGACATCCAATCCAATAAAAACGCTGTTTTAACTTTTCGAGCGTTTTTGTTACGCCCAGGTGACCACCGCTGGCTCCATTATGGAACTCCTTCAGCACCTCGCTCCTCTTCGATGTTGGGACCACGATCAGGTTGGAAACCGTCTTACCGTCTACACTTTCCCAGACACGATACAAACAACCATTTATCAACTTCAGGCTGTTCCACTGGGCCCAATACGATTTTACCAGTGGACTTTCAGCTGATATCTCATTACGTGTGGGTCTTCTATCCTCCTCTTTAGCCGCTATAATTTTTCCCAGTGCAGGATCTGCCCGTTGCGCCTCTGACCAGTTTTCTTCCGTACCAATTTTTGTAAGCCTGACATCAATGACACATTCTTTTGCTTCGACTTTTATACAATGTCTGCACTCTAAGCTACAGGGCCGCCGTGACAGAGCATCAGCATTATTATGCTTTGCACCCTTTCTGTGCTCAATGCTGAAATCGTAGCTCTGAAGACGTTCAATCCAGCGTGCTAGCTGCCCTTCAGAATTTTTAAAGTGCAGTAGCCACCTGAGTGCAGAATGGTCAGTTCTTAATGTAAAATGTTGGCCATATAAGTATTTATGAAAATGCTTAATGCACTCCAACACGGCCAGAAGCTCTCGTCGTGTCACACAGTAGTTCCTCTCGGGCTTCGACAGTATTGGGCTATAATAACCCACTACTTTTTCTGTTCCATTAATCACCTGTGATAGTACACCTACTATTCCATATCCACTTGCATCGCTATCTAACACAAATTTTTCCCCAGCAACTGGATATGCCAAGACTGGTGATGTGCACAATAAATCTTTTAGTGTCTGGAAAGCCTTTTCCTTTTCACTCCAATCGTATGGTTGCGACTTCTTTGTCAGCTCATGTAAGCTTGCAGCTACACTGGCAAAATTTGGCACAAAGCGTCTGTAGTATGTGCAAAGGCCCAAAAAGCTGCGCAATTCGTGAAGATTTCTTGGACGAGGCCAGTCTTTTACTGCTCGTATTTTATCTTCATCTGTTGAAATGCCATCTGCCGTAACTTTATGGCCCAGATACTTCACCTCTTTCTGGAATAATGCACACCTTTTGATGCTGAGTTTAAGTCCAGCCGATGATATGCGCTGAAAGACTTCAGTGAGATTTTTAAGGTGTTCATCAAAAGTCTTCCCCATTACAAATTTTGTCATCAAGATGCATGCTTGGTGTATGTTTTCCAGTGCAGTCCCTTTAATACTTGCTCCATGAGCCGCTCGAAAGTAGCCGGAGCATTGCAGAGCCCAAATGGCATAACATTAAACTGCCACAGACCATCGCATGCACTGAAAGCCGTTTTCTCCTTGTCTTTCTCTGCAATCTCCAACTGCCAATATCCGCTTTGTAGATCTAATGTGGAGAACCATTTCGTTACAGGAAGCGTGTCTAAGGTGTCGTCAATTCTTGGTAGCGGGTAACTGTCCTTTTTAGTCACGTCGTTAAGTTTTCTATAATCGACGCAAAATCGAGTGCTGCCGTCCTTTTTCTTTACTAAAACTACCGGTGAGCTCCAGGGACTTAAAGATTGTTCGCTTACACCACACCGCTCCATTTCGTTGACCAACTCTTTTACCTCAGTTCTCTTAGCTAGTGGTATATTTCCGGGCGCCTGTTTTATTGGCCTTGCATCGCCAGTATTTGTTTCATGTTTCACTATTGCCGTTCTCCCTTGGCTTTGATTTTTCCCGGCAAAAATGCAGGCGTGTCTTTTTAGCAGTTGTTTGGCCTTATTTCTATCAGGAGGAGATAGCCCTGCTACCCATTGCTCCACATGTGCCTCAAATTGTTCACGCTCCTTTGCAGAAATATTGGCAGGTTCTTGCTTTTCATCGCAGTTTATTATTGCCTCTGCTGGAGCACATTGACCTATTTTGGCATTCTTGTTGATGACTTTTTCTTAGCCTGATAAATTAAGTACCCTTATGGGGACCTTTCTTCCATTGCAAGTTTTTACGAGGGCTTTTGCTGTTAATAGCTCACTCTTAATTTCTGCTGGTTCTACTACCCACAACCGATTGTCCTCACAATCTCCCTCCATTCGTGCCCATATTACTGATTCAGACCGTGGTGGTAATGTCTGATTTTCTATAGCAAGCAGTTTTTAACGTGCATCTGATTGTCATATCCAACATCAAGCGGTATCTCAACATTACGCCAAATCATCACTTGTTGCCCCATATGCAAGTTGATTCCGTGGCTTATCATAAAATCGGCTCCAATAATAACCTCGTCCACAATATCGGCAACAATAAATACGTGTTTCACACTGATATTAGCAATAGTCACCCTGGCCTCAGTCTTACCATAGACAGTGGCAGGCTCCCCAGTAGCTGTACGTAGTCGTATATTGCTTATAGTTTCACATTTCCCCTTCACTACATCGGGCCTGATTATTGACTGTGACGCTCCCGTGTCTATGGTAAGGATGTGCTTTTCACCGTTGATGTATCCACATGCAGTAAGGTTGCTATTTTTCTGCTGCATCACTGATATGGAGATTGTGGGGCCGTCGTTTGTGGGAGCTAGCTCTTGCCCCTTAGTGCTAGCTCGTTTTAGTTTAACGGGGACTCCTGTGTTATTTGTGAGTACACCCGTTTATTGTTCCTTGATGGCGAAACAGATCTAGCTCTCTTTCTTGGCGCCTTGCAGTTGCGTTGGTAGTGACCAACTTTGCCGCAGTTATAGCACTTATTATTGACTTTGTGCTCTTTCTCCGCCAATGCTTGTCTCACGGCCTCCTTAATGCTAGAGACTAGACTATTCTCATTTTCAGTATTGACTTCCATGTTCCGAACTTTGCATACCTGTGGCTTCAGAATCACCCTAGCAGTCTCCTGAGCCAGCGCAAATGAAACCATTTCTGCGAAGGTTGCCTTTTGCGTAGCACACACTGCAAGTTTAATGTCACGGTCACGGATGCCATTAACAAACGCCTCTGTTTTGACATGATCCAGAAATGGATGGTTTTCTCCTGGATACGTAAGCTGCACCAACCGCTCGATTTCCATTGCGACATCTTGTAGAGACTCATTGGGCTTTTGTCCTCTACATCGCAATTCCATGCGGTATAGGTCACGCTTGTGTTCTCCACCATATTTGCGTTGCAGTGCGGCCATTATGTCATCAAAACTGTTTCTGCAGCCTACTGGTACAGTTTCAAGTACTTCTGCTGCCGCACCTTTCAAGGCCAAAACTAGCTCTATGGCCTTTTCTTCACTGTCCCATCCATTTCTGTTTGCCACTGTTTCGAACTGGAATTTGAAAATGTTCAATGGTGCACTTCCATCGAAACAAGGCGTCTTTATTCTGCTGGAAACCTCTGAAGCAAATCGCACTGTTCCGCCTTGGCATTGGAGATTGACGATTTTTGCTTCCAGTTCGTGCAATTTCTCGTCTACGTCTTTTATTTGTACCTCGACGCCACCAATTTCTAAGCTATGCACTTTATTTTCTAGCTCTGAGATTTTCTCGTCAAACTTAATGACTTGTACTTCAATGCCATCTACTCTTCTATATAAACCTTCAGAAATTTCTTGAAGTTTCTCATTTGTGGCCTTCATTTCAGCCTTCATTTCAGCGTTAGCTCTAGAAAACTCCTGAAATCTGTTATCCATTTTCTCACTGTTCGCCTTTATTTCGCTCATCATGACAGCCAACATTGCGCTGATGTCTGTGCTGGTTGGAGTATTAGTAGAAGGAGCAGATGCTTCTTCCATCTCATATTTCTCTTCAAATTCGTACACTCCTATGTCAACGCCACGACGCTTGAATTCATCTATCAGCCTCTTTTGAAGTTCTGCCTTATTACCTGTTGTCGGCAGGTCACACTTACTCAATTCCTTTTTGAGTTGCTCCACTTTTAGGTCTTCGAACTTCATTGTCGATTTACTTTCTTTGTATTACTAATTAATTATTTTCTAATTAATTTATTATTTTTATTTTGCAATCCCACTTCTGACACCAAATGTTACGTTTAAATTTTATTAAACGTGTGAGTTCTTTTGATTGCTCAAAAATAAAAATAAATAACACGATTTTCTTATTTGCAACTGAACTTCCTTTTATTAGTGACTAAACCAATCACAACTTGTCTTTTGTTATTTAGTTAACGTTATTATCCACGGCACGATGTCTTTCACTTTCAACGATGTTCACTCTACTAATTTCCAATTAGCACTGACTGACTTGTTCGTTCACAACACAACTGAACTTCACAACTGACTTATTCACGACTGACTTGCCATTGGTTGCTTCGCGCTTTTTATACTGGGCACCAATACCACTAGAAGTTTCAAGCATAGTCCAGACGATCATTATCATCTTAAATGTTGTTTACTTAGTGCCCAATTAAGTTCATGTGGTAACTATGTACATACATGTGTATATGCATACGTGTGTACATCATTAACTAAGCAATGCGTGGTGGTTGTTTACCTTTTGCCTTTCGTTTGAATTAGCATGTATGTATATGCGTGTGTAAATATGCGAATCTTCTTAATAAGCAGACGCTTTTTGTTGTTGCTTTTGCTTGTTTACGTGTTACGCATGCTTATTTAGTTATTTGCTACAGTGTTTGCACTCGAGTATGTGTGTACGTTTGTTGCTTTAGTTAAATACTTCTAGATAGTTCTTTGCATTAACCCTGTAGGAATCTTTTTGCGTAACAATATGAAAAAAAATTTGTTTTTAGAAAAATAAGTGAATTATTGAATCCATACGTTGTACCTTTATTTAATTTTCAATAGTTTGAATATTGCAGTAATTGATGTCCTAAATGCCAAGCAAAATAACTTAAATTATTATTACAGCTATAGGCTGTGTTTACATCTTGCATTTCTTGTGTGTAATTTGCCCAACAAAACTTAACCAACTAATTACTTATGAAAAACTGGGGCCAAATCACGGCATTCGATACGATTCGTAATTTAAAAATATTTCCATATAAACTCTTGAAATATTTTTAGATAACGATTCGTATCGGATGCCGTAATTTCCCCCCGTTTGATTCACATATATTTATTGATTTAAACATTTTACAATCATTTTGGATTCTATAAAATTGTCTATTAATTATGTACGAAACTGTTTAACTTAATAAATACATGTCTGAATCAAATTGTTTTTCATTAGTAATTAGTTTGTTACGCTTGTGTGGCATTTGGCACACAGATGTACACCCGGCTATATAAACATATTCTAGACTATCAGGGCTATTATGAATAAAATGTCGCGAGAAATGTCTCCCGTTTCAAATTGGAATTTTTTAGTTTTCTCTATTACTTGCTATTGGAATCGTTCCCCGCGAAAAAATTTCTCGCGGAATTTTATTCATGATTGTCCTCTATCTAAATTTGATTTAAGCTTTCCGATTGAATTAAAAATTAATAACTTTATTGGAACACTGCTACGGATCAACAAACAAAAAGCCATGATACAATAATATAAAGGTAAAACCACATTTGACGTTTAAAATTAATTATGACTTTTACCCAAATTATTTGAATATTGTTTTTTTGTAAACAGAGAGGAAAACGTTGCCACATACATAAAATGGTAACTTTTATTTAGGAATGCTTTTTGAAATGTGTAATTTGAGTTTAGAAGTTGTAGTTTAACACATATTTTGTTTTAATGTTGGTTGTTTTAATTGGACATGAGGATAACGAAATCTGTGTGTAATAATACCTACAAAAGCAAGTGTTGGATTTATTATTTAATGCATTAGATAATAAAAAATACTCACGGCTAGGGATGCAACATCGTTCTTATAAAGAAACGCCGTAAATAGAAGCTTTATATCGATGTTTTATTTTGTTATCATTAGATGATTTAAATGTCTTGCAGTGGATAATAAATTTACAAGCTTTTTGTTTTAAAATAAGTATCGGTTGTAACTAATTTATATTATAATATAATTGTTAGTACAACAGATAATGCATGAGCGCAAATTTATTGTTGGGTTGCAACACGCACAAACACACATACTGTGATACTTGCATTTGAGGTAAACAGTTTTGAAAGCTCTTAACTTGGTTCGTGTTTCTTTGAAAGGATCTCGGCGACATCAATGCTTGCTAGTAGCTTGCTCTCATCCGTGTGAAAGTACAAAAAGATCTTTACAATAGGTTGCACATTGTGCATATGACTTGGACGTTGCTGAATAAAAGTTAATGCTTTGCTGACAGGTACAACAACTGTTCTCCTTTTTTTGTTCGCATAGGATATGGCCTACGATTGGACTAGGGCCATGTTGTAATTATCCCATTTCTCTTAAAAATGGACCATATAGTCCAATAATATCCGTAAGGACACTACAACCCACGCAACAATTTCATCCGAATAATGTAATGCAGCTACGTTAAACACATAAACTCGCATATTTGCATTTCAGATAAACAGCTTTAAAGCTCTTAAATTTGTTAGTTTTTTGCAAAGAGCAAGCAATTTTGTCTCCGAGATCTGCTTGGATGTTGTGCTCTGGTCATTGCGAAAGTACAAAAGGTCTTTTGTAAAAGTTTGCAGCTAATGTAAGGCAATAATCCAGATAGCATAGACAACAAATTTCAGTCTTGATTCAGTTGAAAATTTCCTTGCAGTTAATTTCCTTGCTGTTGTATATTTCTCGCTGCAGTTGTTGGTGCTGTTATAACTTTTTTCTGTTTATTTTTCATAAATATATGAAATAATTAAATTATTTTAAATTAAATAAACAAAGACGTCAAAAAATTAATGAAAAACTCGTATTTCATAAATTAGTAAGGTAGCATTAATTTTGAGAGTAAAAAAAATTGGGGCAAACGTCAGAAGGTTAATATGGCGACGAAAAGAGAGAACGGTTTTACCTTTATATTATTGTATCATGCAAAAAGCTTTGATCAATTAATTATCAAAAAAAAAGTTGCCTGACTGCTTAAACAAAAAAAGTCTATGTAAACGTGCATGTATTTAAGAAGGGACTCCAAAAGAGCACGTACATAAGTGTTGTCGCAGCTACGTTACCGTTCACATCATAGACTACCAATTCTGTGGTTCAAATAAACATTTTCTTTTTATGTGGAAGCTAAAATAACTATATTTCGGGACTAAGAAAAATAATGCGAGGAACACAATTGGGACGAACGACAAATTTCGTCCAAGTCGACGAATTCGTCGATAAGCATTCGCTGCGTAAAGGCCCAACTATAACATGAATAAGCTGGCTTAAGCTAATGCCAGAATTGAACGATAAGTCTGTCACAAGGCATATCAAACAGGTACACGTATCAGGCATATTGCTCATCCGCTGATTTTTTGTTTACAAGTTTATAACGAAGAATTCATTTGACAATTACTTTTATGCCTTGTTTGATGCATACAATTTTTTGACAATTACTTTGTAAAGCTATGTGAGAAGCACAGAGTTGCCAGAGAGTTTTGCCTAATGCATGTACCTGTATTAAATGTGCCTTGGTCTGTCATATACTTAAACAATTCAGATGTGACTTTTAGGTGGCCACAATTTACTTACATGCGCTTAAGTATTCTTTAGCCACAGCTGCACAAATAGGCATTGTTCACAATTTGTTTTAAATTTTGTTTCTTCTTATAACTACTAAATGAATGCACTTCAATCAACTTAACTTGTTGGAATATCCTAATCTATTAAAAATTCACGTGTAATTATATCCACCACCTTATTACTTGTTTTATTTGTTTTGCCTACCAAAAAGTACAACAGTGAACATACATAAATAATCTCAAGTGTATGTGTGGATATGTGTATTGTAAAACAAGGAATGAAAATAAAATTTTTGCTTTTTTCTGAGTTTAAAATAAGAAACAATAAAAAAATATTTAAAATCAATGAATATTTTCTGATGCTGTTTGCTTGAGTTTAAAAAAATACACAAACCGTGTTTTCCGTACGGAATATGCGTTCAGTTTGCCACTTAGCTTAAACAAATGACATTTGACGAAACTTAACGAAAAGCTCCATAAGTACATTATAGTTTGCCACATACGTTTGATATGTAACCGCACAGTTGCTTAAGTTCGCTTATTCACATTATAGTTGGGCCTTTACATATATGCACAATATGGAAATGAGAACGCAACATCCAACCAAGAACAAATTTAAGAGCTTTCAAAACTATTTAAACTCAAATCCAAATGTCAGAGTATGTGTGTTTGGTGCTTCCATACCATGCCTTGCATTATTATCAGATTTGTATTGGTTGCAGCATCCCTCAAAATATTATTGGACTACGTGGTGATTTTTTTTCGCGTTTCTTTTGCTGAATTTTTTATATATTCAAACATCGATGTTTTTAAGAATGATGTTGCATCCCTAGCCGTGAAGCTTTTTTTATTATCAGGTGAATTAAATAAAAAATCAATCATTTGCTTACTTTTGTAGGTCATTTTACACGCAAATTTCTTTATCCTCATGTCCAATTGATACAACAATAAAAAAAATTTGTATTAAACTATAATTTCTAAACTAAAATTACATATTTCAAAAAGCATTCCTAAATAAAAGTTACCATTATATGTATGTGGCAACGTTTTCCTCTCTGTTTACAAAACAATATTCAAATAATTTGGGTAAAAGTCATAATTAATTTTAAACGTCAAATGTGGTTTTACCTTTATATTATTGTATCATGTTTGTAACCAAATCTGATTCTTATATGTATACATATAAATTTTAAATTTTAGGAATAGAATGCAAGATCAACAGTTTCGTATATTTTTATATACATACATACAAACATATTTATGAATAACAACTTTATTATAAAATTTTTTTTATTTATTGCTTTTTACTTAAATTACGCGCTTTTTTCCTGGTTTCAATGCTTTCTGAAATTTAAAAGTTGACAACGCTGAGTAGTAGTCTATGGCGTAAATTCGTCGCGTGAAACACAATAACGACGAATTTACTCACCCAATTCTCTCATAATTGACAAAGTTGGTTGTTGTGTGTACAAAAACACAGAGAAGGAGAGAATTTTCTCTAAATTTTGTCTTTTCGTCGTTCGTCGGCGTACAAAATAGAAATAAATCTATCTAGGAGTTCGTCACGCACGACGAATTTCGTTGTACGGCGGTGTTGTGTTCATTTTCATATGCACAAATGTGTTTTATTGTTTATGACGCGAGTTCGCACCGAAAAATTCGTCGTTCGTCCCAGTTGTGTTCCTTGCATAAGACAATATATAGACTGAGTACTAAGCCGCTGATATGCCAAGTGGTTCGGCGGCGGCTCGGCTTGTCGAAAAAAATCGGCTGAGCGGCTTGCTACTCTGGTCTCAAGTTTGTAGAATTCATTGTAAATATTTGTTTTTATAAAAAAATTTCGATACCAAAGTTGTGTTTTGTGCCAAAATGACAGTGATTGGAAATAGTTGGGTTTTCTTAATATATTGTGTTGGTCTGTTAATTAACGCAGAAGTAAGTATTAAATAATTCATTCCAGGCATTTTATTATTTAAATTTCTTTCCATATGGTTAGCTTCAGGAGCAACAAATTGGTAATGAATCTATTTAAAAGTAGTTTAGCATGTAACAAATGTGGAACAGTTTAGGCCAAAAGCACAGAAGTGGTTTAACCCACATATAGTTATTTAAACAAGTGCTCCTTTTAATTATTCAATTGCTTTATTACTTTGCAATATTATGATCGGTGCAAAATCGATTTTCAGCTTTACAATTCCATAATGTGGTTTACTCTAATTTTTGATGATAGTTGATAATGGAAATTATGTATCACCAGAGCAACAATCAAACAACGAATGTGGGTAACACCAATGATCACAATGTACCCAATTGGATCTCCGAGTAATGGTGCGGTGTAGCACCACCCTTCCTAACCTACACCACATCTGCGCTGATGGCCTCGATTCTAGTTTAGTGATGTATCTTCAAATAAAATAAAACTTCTTAAATTATTTAAAATTGAATGCTAAGAAAAAACTGCTACGTACAATATGATTTTTATCCGAAATTCAATGAGTTTTCTAGTTCAGGTTTCAACTTCCACCACGTAAATGAGAATGATATACTTTTCTTTACCAAAGTAAAATCCAATGCGATTGGATATGATAATTCTCCCTCAAATTTGTTAAAATAATATTTCCTTTCATACTTAAATATATTTCACACATTTTTAACACTAGCATAATGACTTCCAGTTTCCCCAACAGAAGTTCCACAATAGTACCAATTGTAAAGAAAGGCTCCGGTACAGCTATTAAAAATTTTATTAAAAATGTTATAATGGATTATATAAAAGTAAGCTCACTGCATAGCAATTGTTACTTTGGCTCTCGGCCTGGAGGTATCACTTCAATTCTCTTGCTAAATTTAACAGAAGATACATATACGTCAAAACTTCAACCCTTATATCATTGGATCTTTCTAAGCCCATTGACACCATAGATTAAACTGCTAATTAAGAAGTTTGCTTCAGAATTTAAATTCTCTGTGTTGGCAATACACAGAATTAATGGCGCTACTGTAAATAATGTGTAGAATGTGCAGTAGAAATACACATACATATATAATTTGTTAACTTAGAAAGCCTTGCTTTTAGATTGTCTGTCGAGCCAATAATTTTCATTAATTAAAAACTTATGATTTTAGACTAAACTTCTTGTTTTATTTAAATCTTCCTTTTTTATATAAATAAAAAAAGAAGAACATAACACTCTGAAATAGAAAATAATACGGAAAGATATAAAGCAAGAAATATGATTAAAGAAAAATTACGTGATGAATATGAAATTAAAATTCCAAATTCGGTGTACCCAAATGTGTTAATAACAGGAATTAATTTTGAATATGATAATGATCGTCTTGTTAGCTTAATTGAAAAACAAAATCAGTGCCTAAATAATACTAAATTAAAAGTGGTCAAGCAATATGAAGTGAAGAAAAACAATAAAAGCTATTACAATGCGATAATGGAAGTTGAACCAAATGCATTTGCTAACATATTGGCAGCGGAAAGAATAAACATTGGCTGGGAACGATGTAAAGTATATGATGGAATTAGTGTAATGCGGTGTTTTAAATGTAAGGGTTTTAACCATAAAGCAATAAATTGCATAAATAATGAAATTTGTATTAAATGTCATGGTCAACACAGACTTACAGAATGCAGTGCTAGCCCAATAAGTAAATGTATAAATTGTATACGGGCTAATAAATATTTTAGCCTAGGCTTGGATGAGAATCATGACACGTTTAGTAATTTATGCCCTGCTTACCAAAATAGATTGGAGGCAAAGAAAAGAAAAATTGGATATTAGCAACTACAGAGTGATAGCAGTGTGCAATTAACAACAAGATTTAGAAAGCGTAATAGCAGATGGATAAAATGTATATATGTTAATATAAATAATATCTTGGCTAACAAGGAAGAACTGGAGAGGACAATTGAACTTCAACAAGCAAATATAATACTGTGTTCTGAAACTTGTGCAACATCTAATATTGAAGATAACGAGATTAGGATTCCTTTATTTAACATTGTTCGTTGTGATTCACATTCTCGGCATACGGGTGGTGCAATAATATATTTACACAAATCAATTCAATATAATGTGATATGTAACAAAAGCTTTAATCAGAATATGTGGTGCATTATAATCAAATTAAAAAACTTTCAAACGAAATGGAAGATTGGGGTGTTATACCATTCACCAAGTTCCATCAATTCAGAATTCCTTATGTATTTGAGAAGTACAATAGAGACTTATTTCGAAAACTGTGATAATAACTTGATAATTGGAGATTTTAACACTAATATTAATAATGGTACATATTATAGTAATGAGTTGTACAATATATTTTCGTCTATGGCTATGAAACAACTTATACATTTTGATACTCGCATTACAGAACTTACAAGTACTAAAATTGCTCTACTTTTTTCAACATCTGATGAAGTGCAGACTGGGTGCATAACTAATCTTAAAATAACCGACCATGAAACAATATAATTTTTAATAGCGATAGAAAAAGAAGTGAAGATGAGACTTAGAATAAATATTACCAGTTGGGAATATTATAGTAAAGGCAATTTAGTTGAAATGCTGAGATATAGTAACTTCAATGAAATAAATAATGGTACTATAGATGAAAAAGTGGAAAACTTTAATAGTGCAATATTAGAAATCATGCATACTCTTACTTATAATAAATAGGTTCATAAAAAAATTATTAACAAATGGTATAATCAAGAATTAACACACCTCAATAGAAATACATATGAGCTCCTTCACATAGCAAAAAGAACGGGAGTGTGGACTGAGTATTATATGACAAAAAACTTGTATAAAAAACTAATAAAAATAAAAAAGAAAAAATATATGGAAAATAAAATCATTATCGCAGGTAAAGACCAAAAACGAATGTGGAAATACTTAAAAGAAACGGTTAATATGACACAAGTAAATCAATCCATAAAGAAAATAAAGATAAATGATAAATGGATAGAAAATGAACTCGAACTAGCAGAGTCACTTAATAACTTTTTCGTGGACAGCATCAATAAAATCAACAATGAAATTGAAAAGATAGATATTGATTTATCGAGAAATACGAACTTAAATTATGAATTTGAATTTAAATTAGTGGATACATTAAGTATATTAAATATTGTAAAAACTTTAAAAAATAAAAGTGGTGGAAAAAAACTTCTGTCTGAAGGTGTTATTAAAGATTCAATGGAATACATGGCATATATTTTCTCTGGAATCGTAAACGACTGCTTACGACTTGCTCACGTTCCTGAAAAATGGAAGATTTCTACAGTGGTACCAATAGAAAAGGTTAAAAACACAACACGTCCAGAAGAACTGCGTCCAGTAAATACATTACCATCAGATGAAAAAATTATGGAGAGTGTGGTTAAAGAACAGTTGATAGATTTTATAAATCAACATGATATCATTATCACTCAACAGTCTGGTTTTCGAGCTAATCATTCATGCGAAACAGCGTCGAATATGGTGCTAGCTGAATGGAAAGATATGATGGCGGAGGAACAAGCTGTGGTAGCTGTATTTTTAGACTTGAAACGAGCGTTTGAAACGGTAGATAGGCATATATTGCTGATGAAGATGAATCGGATCGGTGGACAAGCATTGAAATGGTTTGAGAACTATATGACAAAGAGAAAACAAAGAACAATGGTTGGAAATGTAACTTCATCAGAACGGAGAATAGACGTTGGTCTGCCACAGGGGTCGGTGCTCGCACTATTACTTTTTTTAACTTATATTAATGATATACCAAACTGTTTAAAATTTTGTGGAATAGTTTTATTTGCTGATGATGCTCTTTTGTATTTTAATCACTTAAATTTGAATAATGCAATGAATGCTGTTCAGACAGACATGGACGAGTTATATGTATGGTTATGTGGGAATGAGTTAAAACTGAATTATGAAAAAACTAAATACATGATACTAAATCGAAATCCTGAGAGCTGTGATAATGTAAAACTAAAAATCAAGGGCAACGAAATTGAAAATGTTATGCAGATAAAATATCTGGGTATAATTATTGATAATAAACTTAAGTGGAAGGAACATGTAAATTATATTGAGAATAAAATAGCAAAGAAAATAGGTTTTATGTACCGAACCTGCAAATATATTGATAAGCAGTACAAACTAACTATATATAAATCAACAATAGAACCTTATTTTACCTATAACCCCACAATAATTTTTATGTTAAATGATACGCAAATTAGAAGATTACAAATACAGCAAAATAAAGTAATGAGATTTATTCTAAACAAAAGGTACGATACATAACTTTCTGAGATGATACGAAGCTTAGATTGGCTTAATATAAAACAGTTAATAGCATATCACACTCTAAAATTTGTACATAAGTTAAGATTAGGGCAATTCCCAAATTATCTTTATGAGAGAATGCAATATAATTTTGAAATACATAATTATAATACGAGACAAAGAAATAACATAAGACTGCCTAAAATTATTTATTTATAACAATAACCAACCGAGCCCATAGGGCCATATATAGTTGGTGGACTACAAGAATAGCATAAGAATAATTATACATTTAGGCAACAAATAAACTAGACACAAAAATTGCAAAAGAAAAAAAAATAATATGAAGTTATAAAATTATTAGATGAGACTACTACTTATGAATTGGAAGATAAATTGCGCATGAAATTAACTATATGTATTCAGAACCTAGGTCAGTTCAATTGTGAAAAATTTTCAACAAGCTTACCTTTGAATGAATTACGAGTAAGATGGAATGCTCTTAAGGATCGTGGCAATGAGTTCCAACATTTGGCGACTCGTACAGTAAATGATCTTTCATAAATAAGACGATTTCTAATGGGGAATAGAAGCTGTGGGCTTCTATCACTTTGCAAAAACGTAAAAAGTCTACGGACATAGTCTGGACAGTCTGTGAGCATAACATTATAGAAGAAAAGTAGTGATCTAATCTGTATGAAGTTTTTAAAACTGCATCCCAGAAAATCATTAACATACATTGGAACATGATCGTTAATTCTTAGTTGGTATATAAAGCGTATTATTCTGTTAAAGAGTAGGGCACACCTATTTAAATTTTCAGCGCTACAGCCAGAATATACCTAAATACAATACAATATATTAGACATCAATAAGGAGTGAGCTATGCTCTTTCTAATGTGTAATGGCAGGTATAAATTCATTGCATATAGTCTTCTTAAGGTGAAGTTTATTTTAGAAAATAGTCCATTAATGTGGTGTCCGAAGCTAAGAGTGTTGTCTAATAAAACACCAAGACATTTCATTCGATCGACAAAATCAATAGGTCGGTCATCGATCATGATACACAGATTAAACGTAGCACTATACGGTTTAAAAATCATCGCTTTGGTCTTAGAAGAATTTATACTAAGTTTGCTGTTACTCATCCAACGTGAAACATTGGACATTAAAGTGTTAATATCATATTCGAAAACATCTATAAGCTGCGTATGACCCTTAAATAATAGTTGTATATCGTCGGCAAAAACGAAGGCTTCACATTCAAAGCCGTTAAGTAAAGCAAAGAAATCATTCATATATATCATAAATAATAAGGGGCCAATAACGGAGCCCTGCGGCACACCACTAGTGACTGGTAGGCACCTCGAATTAAGGTTACTGCATTGAACATATTGTGAGCGACCTGATAAATAAGAATATAATAATCTACAAGCGGATATAGAGAAATCGAAATAAAAAAGTTTGTTGATTAAAATAGCATGACCAACCTTATCAAAAGCTTTTGATAGGTCTAAGGAAAGTAAAACAGCTACATCGTCCTTATCAATAATTCTTCTAATAGAATCGGAGAGACCAATTAAAAGAGAAGTTGTGCTATATCCTTCGCGAAAGCCTGACTGATACGGGCTTAGCAAAAAATTTTGGTTTAAGAACTGTAAGATTTGGTATTTTATAACATGTTCAAAGATCTTGGACAAAACTGGAACAAGTGATATTGGTCTAAACTCACTTTCTGAATTTTTTTTCCTAATAGGTAAAACTTTTGAAATTTTCCAATCCATGGGGAATTGAGATAGTGATAATATTGTTAAACAAAATTAAGAGTTGTTGATTTATGGAAAAATTAGCCTAACAAATTTGAGAGACAGGCCATCATGGCCTGCGGCATTGGACTTAATTTTAGACAGTGCATTACATATTTCTTCGAGTACAATGATTCGAAACGAGAAACGATTGCTAGGAAAGCTAATGTCAAAAGGATTAAAAGAATCAACAGTTCTACAGCTCGAAAATTCTGCATTCAGTGCATCGGGAGAGAGATTTTCTTCAGGTATTGTGTCATACAGACCATTCTGCCGAAGTACTCTCCACAAACCTTTGTTATCAAGATTCTGAAAGATGTTACTGTGTGCTTTACGCTTCACATTGCGAATAACAGATTTAGATTTGTTACGAGCTCTGCAGTAGCATCTCCAGTTTACAGGTGAAGGGTTTCGTAAATACTCCATGAAAGCAAGATCCCGAAGCGAGAGGTGATATTTAATTAGTGGGGTGTTAAACCAATTATCACTAGACGGTGATATCATGACCTTTCTAGTTTGTACTAGAGAGTGCAAATGATGTACACATGACATGAGAGATGACAGTTGAGAATTAACATCATGGTCAGTATAGAAACTAGAAAAATCGTATTGTAGGAAATGGTGTTGTAGTGAAGAGACGTTAATGTTGTTATAATCCTTGAATTCAATAAAGTGAATATTCGGCCTTGTAGCGTACGTAATGCTCATAAAGATGAAAGAGTGGTGGGAAATAGCAGGACACTGCATTTGGTCGGACATATGAACCGAAAGATCAGGACTCAATAAGAAATAGTCCAAAAGAGTAGAGGACCCAGAGGTTACATAATGGGTGGGTAGATTATTGTGACGATAGGACAAACCCAAACGCCGACATGTGGACAGTACGACATCAGAGTTCTCAATATAAAACAAATTAAGATTAAAGTCGCCCATAATTACAATGTCCTTGTATCTCACCAGTAAATCACCTAACCAATTTTCCATAACATCAATATTACCACGGGGGAGGTATACAACACCTAAGAGCAACTTAAAGTTAGAATAGTTGATTTCTATGAATAGAGATTCGAAAACTCCAAAATCAGTTGATTTAAAGACTACCCTGCCTTTATATTTATTGGACACGTAAATACCAACACCACCACCTCGTCGTCCAGTTTGATTGCCTTCATTTGAAACTGAATTTTCCCTCCCTGGTCTATCGCATCTGTAAAAAGTATAGCCTGGCACGGAGACAGTACTAGAAGATATGTGTCGTTTGAGCCACGTCTCACTAACACCAACGACATCAAGAAGGCATCCATTTAAAATATTACGTATTTCATCCAGTTTAGTAGACCTAGAAGACGTGCTGAAACTTTGACAGTTGAAATGGCCTATATTAAAAGCATTGGAACGATTATATAATCTAGAGCGCAAGTAATTGTTATCATGTGACACTGGTCCAAAGCCAGATGACATAATAAAATATAAAAAAGAAAAAGAGAATTTCTATATAAAAAGTTAAAAATAAAAATAATAAGAAAATTAAGTATAAAAGAATGTATATGAATAAAAAATAAAAAAACATATAAAAATTAGTAATTATATATAAAAAAAAATTAAATAAAAGGAACTAGAGGAGTAACCAGTTGGTTGTATCGTGAGCAAATTCCAAAAAAATCATGAGATAGACAGCTGATGAATTAGAAGCATCAAAACAAATATACGGCAGCATCCGCGAATAGCGTCTCACACTCATAAATATCCTTCGAAACAGATGACCCATCCATAAGATAAATTGTGACTTTAGGCTTGTCGGCATTGTAAATTTTAAATTTTTTGATTTTCTTTTCCTTCAGCAGTTGTTTACACATGAAGTTCATTTTGGCGGCCATAGGCGCGTAGTGATCATTGAGAAAAACTCTAGAGTGAACATCACCATTGATTATATCGCTAAGCTTCAGTGTTCTTGTCTTGTGATATTCTGCCATTAAGGTGTCACGTATACGAACACATTTAAACTTGACCAAAACCGATTTACTTTTATTCATAAAACAGACGTGCTGGATATCGTTTTCGTGTATTGCTATACCATAAATATTGCACAAGTTCACAACAACATATTCGAGATTTGGTGTTGCAGCAGGTAAACCATTAATCACAATATCGGTTCTGTTTGCTCTATGGTAAACAACATTGATTGCTTCGTCTTGCTTCTTCATTTTTTTTCCATTGTGGTATCCATTTGTAGAGCTCATGTTTAACAGCTTGCTAAGTCGTTTTCAGTTTTTCCAAGTCTAGTTACAAACTCAGCACGAAGGTTGCATATCGATCTTTCGATCAGCTTTTCACTCCATCCGCTGCAACTCCAGCTGATTCGATATAGCATCGAGCTTGGCATGCAACTGGTTCATATGCAGAACTATGTCTTTAATGTTTGTAGGTAATTCGCGACACTTGTCGCATTTGAAAAAATTCCAGTTTGCTTGGACATGGAAGCGCAAAAAACTTCAGACATGTCTGCACAGCGCAGGTGAAACCATTGAAAACACATGTCGCATTGTACACTAACTCCTTTGCCAATATCTTTATAACATGCACCACAAGCACCTTTTTTGCCGGTCATTGTTGAAAAACAAAATTATATTATTATATATAAAGCAAAACAAGAAAACCACAAATGGCGGCAAAAGTAAGTAACAAAACAATACAATAGACAGCGCGCAGTAGCAGCAGCAGCAGTGAAAGAAAATCCAAGTGGTATCCAAATCTGAGGTGAAATTTCATAAAATATCAGGATATACAATGCAATTATGGCGAATCAAGCACAAAAAATATTTATTCACAGATGTAACCAAATTTAAATAACAAAAAATTCATCAACTCAGATAAAAATAAATCTACTTAGCCATAGAGTTGCCAGATCTTCAAAAGTAAAGTGTATTTTTTGAAGGATTCAAAATGTATAACGAATTGCCAACAGAAATTAAAGATTGTCAGAATGAGTATATATACAAGAAATTAATAAAAACATATTGTAAAACATTATTTGTTATAGAATAATGAAAAATAATTGTAAAATATACATTAAGATTGATATTTTATCTAGGTCATAAAGACCGTAATAATAATAATAATAATAATAATAATAATAATAATAATAATAATAATAATAATAATAATAATAATAATAATAATAACAATTTGTTAATGTGATGGTAACAAATCTTCCATTCTAAAGTGCTCGAGCGGTGTGCCGCAGGGCTTGATTCTTGGCCCCTTTAATTTTTTAATTTACATGAACGACTTCGTTAGTTTTATCGTGTCTTCCAATTGTAAAACTTTTTTGTTTGCCGATGACATAAATCTCTTAATTAGGGGTGAGATCACGTAGAAACCTGATCATGTCATGTAATAGCTATAAATCATGTCTTATCCCTGGCTTCAAGTTGGGCTGCTAACAATGAATTAAATCAAAAGCAATTACTTTCGCTCCAAATAATTGTGACACCTCTGCGCTTAAAATTAAGTTTAATGGAGTCCCTTTCGTCGGCAGTCTGAATTGTTTGGGTGTAGCACTTGACAGGCACCTATCTTTTGATAGCCATGTCTTACATTGCAACCAAAATTAATCAGACCTTAAGAACCTTATATTCGTTCACCGAAGACAAAAAGAAATGAAGACTAGTAGTAGACTTTAGAAAACTGAACGACAAAATTGTAAGCGACAAATTTCCACTAACTAGACTAGAAGACATTTTAGACAAACTTGGTAGAGCTAAATGGTTTTCTACACTAGACATGACAAGCTCATTTCACCAGATTGAATTAAATGAACAATCTAGACCACTTAAAGCATTTTCTACGCCACTATCAATTCAAAAGACTCCCTTTCGGACTAAAAATTTCTTCAAATAGTTTTCAACGAATGCTAACAATAGCACTTTTCGGACTAGAATCCGAAGTATTTCTTTATGTAGCTGACATAATAGTATATGGATGTAGCTTAAACCACCACAACCAAAATTTAATAAAAGTACTGGACAGACTTCAAAAGTACAATCTAAAACTTAATCCAAAGAAATGTTGTTTTTTAAGACCAGAAGTGATTTACTTGGGACATTTAATAAAAAAAGACGGTGTAAAGACAGACCCATCTAAATATGAAACAATAAAAAATTATCCAATACCTAAAAACACAAGACGAAGTAAGAGGATTCATTGCATTTTGCAATTATTACAGAAAATTCATACCTAATTTTGCTGACATCGCTAAAGATCTAAACGCACTTTTAAAGAAATCGACAGAATTCAAATGGACAGAGCAATGCCAACATGCCTTCGAAACACTAAAGGAAAAACTAATCAACCCACCTGTATTACAATACCCAAATTTTGAAAAACCTTTTATACTAACAACTGACGCTTCAAACTACGCGTTAGGTGCTGTACTATCACAAGGAGAAATAGGACAAGATTTACCAATTTCATATGCAAGTATAGCATTACAAAAACATGACATGAATAAACCAGTCATTGAATAGCAATACACTGGGGAATAAATTATTTTAAACCTTATCTGTATGGAAGACAATTCATAGTAGTAACAGACCACAGACCTTTAATTTCGCTCTTTTCACATAAGAATCCTTCATCTAAAATGACCAGAATTAGAATAAATTTAAGTGATTATGATTTTACAATTATTTATAAGAAAGGAAAAATGAACACTAATGCTGATGCACTTTCAAGAATAAAAATTGGCTCTGACATATTAAGACAAATGGTACCATTAGAAAACGATGAAAAAGAAAAAAAATTATTAGTAACTACAAGGGCAATGAAAAATAAAACTAATGAGGCAAATACAAAAGAAAACAATGAGGCAACTAACAATAATATAAATGAAAAGAATGAGCTCACAACAGAAAGAAATATGGAAAAATTTAATTCTCAGAAGTCTGATCAACTTCAAATATGGGAATGCATATCCATTAATGACGTCAAAAATATGAAAAAGTTGCAATTTAATAAAAACGAAATTATAGAAGAAAAAGATATAATTATTGAAAATAATATTGTGCACATAGGACGTAATGATAATTCATCGAAACCAGATTCGAACATGAAGAAATTGCGTACCAAAAATATGAATATAGGATGTAATGATAATTCATCGAAACCAGATTCCACTATGAAAAAGTTACATACCCAAAATATGAATAATGAAATTAATAAGCTAGCAAGATTCAGCGATAACTCAGCGAAACTTGATTCGATTCTGAGGAAACTGATATCAAAAATGAAAAAAGAAAATATAAAAGAATTAGCGCTATCAAATAATGATGAAATATTTAAAATATATACAAAAGAAGAAATAAAAGAAGCATATGCCAAGATAAAGATAAATAACCAAAGTCCTCAACTAAAAATATTAATATACAATGCCCCAACAAAAATAACACATGCAATATTGCAATACAAACTAATTGACGAATACCACAATGCCACACACGCAGATCACTTAGGAATTAGAAAAACTATCATCAAGTTAAAACAAAAATATATTTGGAAAAACATGTCAAAAATGGTAAAGAAATTTGTGTCATATTGTGACAAATGTACGAAAAATAAACAAACAAAACATATTAAGGAACCACTTACACTAACAGACACACCAAACAATAGTTTTGAAGTAATTTCAATTGACACCGTAGGACCTCTTCGTATTTCAAATGATTACCGATACATTTTAACCATGCAGTGCAAACTGACAAAATTTGTCGTTGCTCACCCAATGCCGACAAAAGATGCACTTACAACAGCCAAAGCACTTGTTGAACAATTTATTTTAAAATACGTACAATTTAAAGTACTTAAGTCAGATAGAGGAACATTATTTAGAAATTAAATAAATAAATAATAATTAGAAATTAAATAATTAAATAATATGTTCGTTATTAGGAATAAAACAAAATTTTTCAACACCTTATCATCATGAAACACTAGGATCAATTGAAAGAAATCACAGGGTACTTAACGAATTTCTATTAACAACCGCAAATGATTATGAGTGGGATAAGTGGATTCCATATTTTACTTTTGCCTATAACACGGCACCACACATTGACACAGGCTACTCGCCATATGAATTAGTATACGGAAAATTACCATCCCTACCATCGGACATTGTAGACAACAATACAAAATTTTATAATTATGATGACTACGCACAAGAACTACGGCTTAAATCACAATTTACACTAAAATGAGCTGAAGACTTGTCAACAAAAGCAAAAGAAAAAAGAGTAACAAGCAATAAATATGAAAATAGATTTAATTTAAATATAGGAGATTTAGTACTAGTTAAAGTAGAGAATAGAAAGAAACATCAGAGCCTATACAAGGGACCTTATAAAATATTAAGTAGAAACGGTGTAAACACTACAATAGAATATGAAGGAAAACCAAAATAAATACACAACAATAATTTGAAACCCTACAAAGATTTATAAATATAAGTTCTATGATAATTATATATGTAAAAAACATAAAATTCATAAGAACACTATTAATATAAACCCAGCTAAAAAAATTATATATGGTCCATATATTTTTAATATATAGCTACAAAAATATGTATGGAGCATATATGATATCCCATATATGGTTCGGATCCGAAAAATGAGGGTATATGGGCACATATGATTATATATATTCATACATTTTCATACATGTATGTGTAAATTCCCTCCACAGTATTATACAAAGTTCATATTCACAAAAGCGCACTGCTGTGCAATAAATTAAATTACTAAAATTAAATATTTTTAGACTTGAGAGAGAGGTTGTATTTAATGAAACATTTGTTTGGACAAATAATTCAAAACGAACTAAAAGTCATTTCATTCATCAAAAGGTGAATCAATTATTTAAAAAACACATACATCATACAAGAATGGTTTTTTTGTAACAAAAAGTTTTTCTTTTTTAAACGTTAAGGGTACGCATATAAACTTTGCATACCGTATGTATTTTCTAATGGATTTCCAATTCTGTAGTGATAAAATTCCAAGCTTTTTTGATTGCAAAAACGATCTTATGTTAGATATCATGTATGCATACATTCTTATATGGCTCCATATATAAAATCTTATATTTATGTATGGATCCACATATGAAGAGCTTCATAATTAAATTTTCATATATGAGCTCATATGTTATAATACATTTCATATATTAGTCCATATATTAGTTCATATATAATAGTTTTGCCATGTATAATCCCATATATTTGCATAAATGAATTCATACATATTCATATATGGTTATATACATTCATATATTAAAAATATATGGACCATATATAATTTTTTTAGCTGGGTTGATTAAGAAATTATTCCTGATTAAAATTCACTTTAGTTAAATTAAATTTAATATGTATAACTTGCTGAAAATTTTCGTAAAATGATGGTAGGCTCTTTATCATTTTATAGGACGATGTACAATGTACAATGCAGACTGTTGTAAATTTAGAGAAGGTAAATTTGAGCTTTCATTACAAAACACCTTTCAACAAATTGAAATACGATGAATCAAAATAATTCACATATTTCATTTTGCAAAAAAGTTTCGTATTTAATTAAAGCAGAAATCTACATCAACTGACACCACACACAGTGAACCAAACACAGAAGAACGCTGATGATGAAGGTTTATTGGCCTTCGAAAACGGCTAGCTGTTCCGTTCAACTATTTGTTGTCAGAATATTTACAACTAACTGTTATTTGTTCTAGGGATGGGCACATGGGAAAAATGTATCGATATATGTATATCGTATCGATATTTTTTAACAGTTTCGATGTAAATTTTTTTAAAACATGAAAAATAATTTTTTCCAAAAATATTCCAAATTGGAAATAATTACTCATACCAACATACATATTTACACACGTGTTACATAAATTTTTTATTAAAAACTCAATATTTATTTATCAAACAATTCAATATAAACAATATAAAGAACAGTAATCGACTAGCACTGCTATCGTACGGTTGTGTTTTTCTGCTGCGTTTATCTTCTGGCTCTCTTATTACAAGTAATAAAAGTTCTAAAGTAACAATTTTTTCTTCTTTCTTTTGTGTTAAAAAGTCTGAAGAATTTAGTTTCATTTCGTTGTTGTAATTTTTGCATAGTTACACCTAGAGACAAGCGCAAGGAAAGAATGGCTGCGGGCCCGCCGGACAAACTTTCCAGCAACAGATTCAGTATTCTTGGGGATTTCTTAGAAAATCCTCCCAAGAGACATATATCAGAACAGTTTCCATGCTTACCAGCACCAACCAATAATAACAAAAACTTGCCGAAATATGTATTAATATCATCCACAGATACAAAAAAACAAATATCTAAACTATGCCCTTTTGCTATTAAGAAAGGAGTTGAAAACATCACCACCGAAATAGATTCCATATCATTACTCCGGGAGGGAGGTCTGTTTGTTGATTCTCGCCCGCAGTTCACGCATAGTCGACAAATAATAAAATCAAAGTCATTAGCAAACTTATGTCCAATTTCGTGTCAACTACACGACACACTCAATTCAGTTAAAGGAGTAATTTTTGCCCCACGCCTAATTCACGTCCCAGAAGAAATCATCCATGAGATGATATATCAAGGAGTATCTGGTGTCTTCAAATTTACCCGGCCTAGCGAGGATGGAAAATCTCGTACACCTACTGGCAAGATGATAATTACTTTCGATCTCTACCGTTTACCTACAATAGTAGACGTAGCATGGTACAAATGCAAAGTAGTGTTGACGTAACCCTCTGTATTCGAAAATCATCTGCATTTCTAAGACTGTATGGCTGGCTCTCCCCCACATATTTTATTTGTTCACATAGATATTCTGGAGAATCCCCTTGCTTAATTTTTCTAATAAATTTTAAAATGTTCAATTCCAATCTTTGTTTAACAGTCATCCATTTCAGATTATTTAGCATTGTATTAATATGAGTATATCGATCACATTTTAAAATTATCCTCATAGCTTTATTTTGTAGTTTTTGCATTCTTTCTAATTGGCTTGTGTTGCTGCATGTATATAAAATTGTTGATCCAAATTCAAAGTGGGGCTTAATTATAGTGTTATATATATTTATTGCTGTATTGTTTGATATTTTATTTCTTATTCTTTTAAGGAAACCGACTTTTTTCCCAATTTTTTTTGCATGTATAGTCTATATGTTCATTAAATTTTAATTTTTTGTCTATTATAGATCCGAGATATTTTATATGTTCAACTTTTTCTATTACCGTGTTATTAATTTTAAATATTTCGTCAGTATTAAAGTTTATTTCTATTATTTTCGTCTTATTTTCATTTAGTTTTAATTTATTAATTTTTAACCATTTGCTTACGTTATTCATGTCATTAGTCATATTTGTCCGACATTCTTCATCATTATCAGCAGCAGTAAATAACAGAGTATCATCTGCATACATGGCCATCTCGCATCTTACCAGAATATTTGACATATCATTGATATATATTATAAACATCTGGGCGCCTAATATTGAACCTTGTGGTACACCAAAATTATTTGCTTTTTCGTCTGATATCGAACTATTAACTTTTGTTTTTGTTTTCTATTTTCCAAGTATGATTGAAACCATTCTAATTCTTTTCCCCTTATTCCATGTATATAGCTTTCTGAGCATTATTTGTCGGTCTATTGTTTCAAACGCTCTCTTGAAATCGAGAAAATTGCCGTTATTTTTTTATTATTTCCTATGCCCTTCCATTTGCTTATGACATAGTTTACTGCCGTCTCACAGGAGTATTTTTTACGAAATCCTGATTGATACTTCGAAAGTATATTTTGTGTCTCAATATATTTTTCCAGCTGTTCTTTCACAATATTTTCCAATATTTTCTCACATGTTTTCAATGTATTAATTGGCCTATATTCCTCACATTTTTTTGTTCTTGGTACTTTTTCAATTGGTGTTACCATTGTTTCTTTCCAATTATCAGGAAAAACCCCCGTCTCTATTGACTTATTTATTATTTTCATTATTGTATTACCTGCTACATTCTAATTATCAAGAATAATTTTATTTGATATTTTTTCATGGTCTGCTTTGTTTTTCATTTTTTGTATTATATTCTTAAGTTTTAAAATATTTATTGCACGAAATCTGAACGCATTAGTCATGTTAAATGTTATTTGGTTTATATATTGCACTTCCTCTATTGAGTCTTTAATGCTACCTACAAAATATGTGTTAAACTTATTAGCTAATATATTGCTGTCATTGTATTCATTTTGGTCAAATATCACAGATTTTATCACATTCTGATTTGTATTAAGTACTAATTCTTTTATTTGCCTCCACATTTGTTTTTGATCAACTGCACTATTGATTATATTGTTTATATAATTGTTCTTTCTGTTTTCAATTTGTACTTTATATTGGTTTCTTATTATCTTGTGGTTTATCCAGGATTGATCTGTGTTTACTGTTTTAGCTTGCAAATATTTAATTATTTTTTCTCTTTTCATTGCTTGTAACTCTGTATTGAACCACTTATTTACATTATTATTTTCATGTATCATTTTTTTAAAAGTACATCTTTTTATTGTTTCCTTTAAACAAGCATCAAATATATTTAGGAGTACGTTTTCAATATTATTTTTATTATCATCAAATTTCATATTATTGATTAGCTCTGTATTAAACATATATTTATTTTATTTAAATATCTCTATAATCTTTCTTTTTCATTTATATTATTTATATTTGGAATTGATATATTTAATGTTTCGTGATCGGCAATTTTACTCGTCACACTATTATTTACTGATATATTATAATTATTTGTTATTACGTAGTCAATTATTGTACTAGAGGTTTTTGTTACACGGGTGCATTCATTTACTATTTGTTTCATACCATTATCATTTAATATACAATTAATTCTATTTTTATATGTGGAGTTTCTTAACCAGTCTATATTAAAGTCTCCGGTAATTAAAATATCAAAGCTATTATCACAGATTTCTTCCACTATTTCTTCAAATATGTTACAAAATTCATACTCACTATGACTAGGCGATCTATATATTGCACCAATTATAAAAGTATAGTTTTCATATGTGGCTTTACAAACTAATATCCAATATTTTGTATCATCGACCTTTTCAAATATTTTGGTTATATCCCAATGCTTTTTAAAGTATATCGACACCACCAGTTCTTGTGGATGTTGATAGTGACATAATATGACCGTAGTCATGTAGTCATTATATACCCAATCCAATGCGGTGCAAAACTTTTAGCGACTTGGACATACTAAAAACCGCTGCAATGGTAATATAACCTGTCCTACATATAGTCTACCGCCACATATCCCAGAAAAATGCACTTGCATATTCTGCACCAACTGCTCCGGAGATCATTCTTCAGCTGATACTAGTTGTCCTTGATATGTACAAATGAAAGAGATTTTAAAAATCAAAACCCAGAATCACTACAGTGTGGGGGAAACCCGCCGCAAATACTGTGAAAGTAATCCGACACGCACAAATATCCAAAGCTCTTAAGCAGCTACAATAACCGAATCTCCAAAAAAAACGTAAAAATACTTCAGTCAAACAAATAGAAACAAATAGATCATCCTCACCAACTCTGAATCCAAATAAACAACCTACAACAGAAACGTATCATCCCAACAACACAAAATTTCCATTAACCTCCAAACTAATCCTACAAAAAAAAATTAATGAAGCCAAAACAAATACCTCTGCAATAACGGAAATAAATCAACCAACAACATCTGCGAACAACAATAACTCAGATCTTAAAAAAATTTACAATAAAATAAATAATCCTACGACTACATCAACAAAAAACAACAACAATAACGCATACCTCGAAAAAGATCACAATAAAATAAATAAAACAACTACATCAACTAACAACAACAATAACAATAATTCATCTACTACACTTTATTGTCACAAATGTCTTCTTTGACGCAATCTCTTATAAACAAAGCCGAGTATTTCATTCCATCATCCGACGAGGAATCCCCTGAACCGGATTCGATCGACATATCAACGCTGTAATCATCTAAGTCAACATTATAGCTGCAGAGGCTCCAGGCGAAGGTCGTGTACAAGGACGTGTTTCGCTTGGAGCCTCTTCACCTGTTACCATAACAAGCTCAGTACAACAGCTACTTTTACGAATTTTCAATCAAACCTCACACTAAATCACTTTTAACCATGGAATTTGTATTGCTGCAATGGAATATGCGCGGATTTAAAAACAACTACTCTGAGCTCCACTTATAAGGGATATGAAACCCAGCTTCATATCCTTGCAGGAAACGCACTGCGCTCACAACTTCACGCCAATACCCCCAAAGAACTATAACGCTTACTTTACCAACTCGATTCAAAACACCTCTTCGAAGCAAGGCACGGGAATATTTATTAAGTCGGATATTCCCCACAGGCAGATACATATTAACTCTGAATATCAAATAATCTCCATAAAAATTAATCTAGGTATAAAATTCACCATCTTATCTGTTTATATCCCACCCACTCGCGAGAGCTCTTCAATGTTCTATCTTCCTTTAACACCCACTTGTTAGTTGTAGGCGACTTCAACGGATGGAACATCATCTGGGGTTCCACATCTAATAACAACAGAGGAATAGCCCTTGAAAATATAATAGTTGGGGCGGGGTTGTGCGTGCTGAATAATGGGAGCCCTAAACACTTTTCGACACACAATTCCTTCTCACACATTGATGTATCATGCTGTTCACTAAATTTACTTCCACTAACCACATAGAACACCCCTAAGAACTTACACGGAAGTGATCATTTCCCAATTAAAATATCAATGAGGATTTCAAACGAAAATATTTCATCGGAAAGACCTAATACATTTTTGGTTCATCTAGCTAACTGGCTTAACTTTTCTAACAGAGTAAACACGGAAATATCCAATCGACAGCTATCCACTTTAAGCAACAAGGATGCGGCCACCATAACCAAATCAATACGCACAGCAGCAAACCTCTACATTCCTCAAACCAAATGCAATACGAATTTAGGTCGGGCTTATATCCCCTGTTGGAATCCTTCACTTACAAGTCCTTCACTTACAAAACTTTATCGCTTAAAAAAAACTAAATGCCAAGTTCAGATACGAAATGAAGAGCGCCAAACATCTATGCTTCGAAAATTTTACAAAAACAATTAACCGAGACACGTCAACATCAGTAATATGGACCAGAATTAACAAAATCTCATGGAAATTCCACACCACCAACATAAAAGTCATTAATACGCAAAACGATACCCTGACTGATCCATCAAAAATAGCTCACCATTTTGGAAGTGTATGGTCCAAGTATGCATCAGACGAAAATTTCCCAACTCCATTTAAAACTGCGAAATACACATCGAATATTACAGTAGAAAATACAAGAGACAAAGACCAGCTTAATGGACGAAAAAATTACCATGCTAGAGTTAGTTAACTGCCTAAAAAAAGTTAAAGGCTCGTTGCCTGGATTTGACTGCATCTCATATCATATGATCAAGGCTCTCACACATCATAGTAAAACAAAACTGCTGGAAATTTATAACACCATATTCACCAGCGGAGTGATACCTAACTCCTCCTGGAAAGTCGTTACTATAATTCCAATCCCGAAGAAGAAGATTATCGTCCAATTTGTTTGCTTTCCTGTCTGACTAAAATCATCGACCAAATAATAACATCCAGATTATCCTGGTTTATGACGAAGAAAAAACTAATTGCGCCTGAGCAGGTCGCTTTTAAAGCCAACAAATGTTGTGACGATGCGTTACTACAGATGGACTATTATGTACCTAAAGCACTGTCAGCAAAAAACCATGTAACCATTCTGTCAATTGATTTCGAGAAAGCTTTTGATAGAATTGGCCCCTTTGTCATTCTACGCATCTTAAAATCCTGGTCAGTTGGCCCAAACATTTTAAATTTTGTGAAATCTTTTCTATCTAATAGACAATTCAGAGTTAGAATCAACGGAAAAACCTCAAGGATCTTTGAACTTCAAACTGGCATCCCACAATGTTCACCCCTCTCCGTAATATTATTCCAAATGACATTCAACGAGATAAGCCAAATTGTAAAGAGATCGGGCACTCCCTGTATGCTGACGATCTGTACATCCTATGTAAAATAAATGATAATGATGACACGACAGTAATTCTAGAAAGATTTCTTCAAAAAATAAACAATTGGACGGAATGTCACATCAACACAATGGGCTACCTTACGAAAACCCTGATCCTAACCAAAATTTACTACGGCTTGTTCATTTATGGCAACGGCAGCAGGACTAACATAAACATCATCAAACCTATATATAACCAAGCCGCAAGGGCATGTGTCTATGCCTTCAGAACAACTCCGATAGAAAATATACTCATGGAAGCCGGCTTCCATAGACTTCCGAATTTTTTAGTCTAGGGCCAGAATTATGCCGATACTGCTTAGTAGCACAAATTCTGTCATCGGCGAATATATTTCTGCTGCTGTAACCGCCAAACGCAATAAACGTTTTAAATCTGCAATTCCCGCGTCAACTAGCCTTATCAAATGAACTGGATATACCATTGACCACTTCCAAAAATAGCATAAATAAAGCGCCATGGAAACTCAACATATCCTCTATAGACGTGTCACTCGCCAAATACAATAAAGACAACACCCCACATCCCAGCTTATGCCGTAGTGGACAAAGCAGGAAAGAGTCTATCACTCGGAACACTTTGTGAACATGGATCAGTTTTCACAGCAGAATGTTGTGCTGTATACTAAGCCATATGCTTATCATTTAAGAACAATATAAAACTGCAATCTTTACTGACACTCTATCAGTTCTAAAAGCAATAAATAACCCATACAATAACAAATGGGATATAATAAACAAAACTAGAAATGTTCTAATAGGTAGAGAAAATATAATAAAACTGTTGTGGATTCCCAGCCACATTGCAGTATCCGGAAACGAATTTGCTGTGTAAGGGATGAAAAGATGTGTAGGATGGCAGGATCGCCATGTAATGTTGAGAGTAGGATGTGTAACTACAGGGTGGCCCAGAAAGACCGAAGTGGTGTGAATTCCTTATAACTTTTTATTTAAGACATATTTTTTTAATTTTTTGTTTTTTAAATGCAGTAAATTTATAGGGAATATTTTTAAATTAGTTATTAAAAATGATATCCCGCAAGTGGTGGACATTTTCTGCTTCGCACAAATGTGTTCTTTCCATTTCCATTATTCATAACTTAGTTATGAGTGACGAAGCCTCGTTAACAAACAAAACTTTAGGATATGGGATATTGAAAACCCGAGAGTACTTCATCAACGACAATTACACCCAGTTAAGTATACTGTTTGATGCGGTGTTTCTTCAGAAAGGATCATTGGCCCATATTTTTTTGAAAATGAACGAGGTGTCGCCATTTCCATCAATGGTGATCGATATCAGGCCATGTTGGAAAATTTGGTAAAGCCAACCGTGGAAAACCATCCGCAAATATGGTTCCAACAGGATGGACCCACAGCGCACACTTCCAGGGCCACAATGGCTCTTTTACGCGACATCTTTGGTGAAAAAATAATTTCGCGTAGAAGCAATTTTAATTGGCCTCCGCGTTCCCCGGATTAAACTGCTCCAGACTGTTTCCTTTGGAGTTATTTAAAAGGGAAAGTTTATCTTAATAAGCCTAGGACTATTGAGGAATTAAAAACCAATATTCGAGACGAAATTAACAACATAACACCGGAAGTTTTGCGAAAGGTCATTGAAAATGTGTTGGAAAGAGCACATTTGTGCGAAGCAGAAAATGGCCACCACTTGCCGGATATAATTTTTAATAACTAATCTTAAAATATTCCCTATAAATTTAATGTATTTAAAAAACAAAAAACTAAAAAAATATGTCTTAAATAAAAAGTTATAAGGATTTCACACCACTTCGGTCTTTCTGGGCCACCCTGTAGTATGTAGTAGTGTGTTTGTGAAGTTCTATAGCCCAATTATTATTTTTATCCAGCTGTACAGGGGCTTCAGCTTACAACTAGGCGTTCAAAGGAACTGCCAAAAAAAGTGAGGATTTAACAAAAAAAACTAGGCAAGTTATTGGCGGTTTGCGTTTATAAATTAAAGTCTGATTTATTGAATGTTTAACTCTACTTATATACTATTTTACATTTTATTATTTTTATGTTTCTTTATATCTTTACTTTTGCTGACCATCTATAATAGAATAATTTTGTAATGAAAACAAAAGTGTGTCATTTAAATTTAATAAAGTAAGCGTTTTGTTAATTAATACAATAAACTGTGTTGCAATGCAATTATATTATGATACAGTGTATTACAGTAAGTGAGGTACACTAAGTAATTTTTCTTACCATTCTCATAGTAAAGTTACAATATTTAAAAAAAATGTTTTTAATGTATATGATTTTCTTAAAATAATAATGTTTTAGTGTATATAAAAAAAATATAAAATCCCAGCTATAAAAATTATATATGGTCCATATATTTTTAATATATGAATGTATATAACCATATATGAATATGTATGAATTCATTTATGCAAATATATGGGATTATATATGGCAAAACTATTATATATGAACTAATATATGGACTAATATATGAAATGTATTATAACATATGAGCTCATATATGAAAATTTAATTATGAGGCTCTTCATATGTGGATCCATACATAAATATAAGATTTTATATATGGAGCCATATAAGAATGTATGCATACATGATATCTAACATAAGATCGTTTTTGCAATCAAAAAAGCTTGGAATTTTATCACTACAGAATTGGAAATCCATTAGAAAATACATACGGTATGCAAAGTTTATATGCGTACCCTTAACGTTTAAAAAAGAAAAACTTTTTGTTACAAAAAAACCATTCTTGTATGATGTATGTGTTTTTTAAATAATTGATTCACCTTTTGATGAATGAAATGACTTTTAGTTCGTTTTGAATTATTTGTCCAAACAAATGTTTCATTAAATACAACCTCTCTCTCAAGTCTTAAAAAATTTAATGTTAGTAATTTAATTTATTGCACAGCAGTGCGCTTTCATGAATATGAACTTTGTATAATACTGTAGAGGGAATTTACACATACATGTATGAAAATGTATGAATATATATAATCATATGTGCCCATATACCCTCATTTTTCGGATCCGAACCATATATGGGATATCATATATGCTCCATACATATTTTTTTAGCTATATATTAAAAATATATGGACCATATATAATTCTTTTAGCTGGGTTTATATTAATAGTGTTCTTATGAATTTTATGTTTTTTTACATATATAATTATCATAGAACTTATATTTATAAATTTTTGTAGGGTTTCAAATTATTGTTGTGTATTTATTTTGGTTTTCCTTCATATTCTATTGTAGTGTTTACACCGTTTCTACTTAATATTTTATAAGGTCCCTTGTATGGGCTCTGATGTTTCTTTCTATTCTCTACTTTAACTAGTACTAAATCTCCTATATTTAAATTAAATCTATTTTCATATTTATTGCTTGTTACTCTTTTTTCTTTTGCTTTTGTTGACAAGTCTTCAGCTCTTTTAGTGTAAATTGTGATTTAAGCCGTAGTTCTTGTGCGTAGTCATAGTTATAAAATTTTGTATTGTTGTCTACAATGTCCGATGGTAGGGATGGTAATTTTCCGTATACTAATTCATATGGCGAGTAGCCTGTGTCAATGTGTGGTGCCGTGTTATAGGCAAAAGTAAAATATGGAATCCACTTATCCCACTCATAATCATTTGCGGTTGTTAATAGAAATTCGTTAAGTACCCTGTGATTTCTTTCAATTGATCCTAGTGTTTCATGATGATGAGGTGTTAAAAATTTCTGTTTTATTCCTAATAACGAACATATGTTACTCATTATTTAATTTCTAAATAATGTTCCTCTATCTGACTTAAGTATTTTAAATTGTACGTATTTTAAAATAAATTGTTCAACAAGTGTTTTGGCTGTTGTAAGTGCATCTTTTGTCGGCATTGGGTGAGCAACGACAAATTTTGTCAGTTCGCACTGCATGGTTAAAATGTATCGGTAATCATTCGAAATACGAAGAGGTCCTACGGTGTCAATTGAAATTACTTCAAAACTATTGTTTGGTGTGTCTGTTAGTGTAAGTGGTTCCTTAATATGTTTTGTTTGTTTATTTTTCGTACATTTGTCACAATATGACACAAATTTCTTTACCATTTTTGACATGTTTTTCCAAATATATTTTTGTTTTAACTTGATGATAGTTTTTCTAATTCCTAAGTGACCTGCGTGTGTGGCATTGTGGTATTCGTCAATTAGTTTGTATTGCAATATTGCATGTGTTATTTTTGTTGGGGCATTGTATATTAATATTTTTAGTTGAGGACTTTTGTTATTTATCTTTATCTTGGCATATGCTTCTTTTATTTCTTCTTTTGTATATATTTTAAATATTTCATCATTATTTGATAGCGCTAATTCTTTTATATTTTCTTTTTTCATTTTTGATATCAGTTTCCTCAGAATCGAATCAAGTTTCGCTGAGTTATCGCTGAATCTTGCTAGCTTATTAATTTCATTATTAATTTCATTATTCATATTTTGGGTATGTAACTTTTTCATAGTGGAATCTGGTTTCGATGAATTATCATTACATCCTATATTCATATTTTTGGTACGCAATTTCTTCATGTTCGAATCTGGTTTCGATGAATTATCATTACGTCCTATGTGCACAATATTATTTTCAATAATTATATCTTTTTCTTCTATAATTTCGTTTTTATTAAATTGCAACTTTTTCATATTTTTGACGTCATTAATGGATATGCATTCCCATATTTGAAGTTGATCAGACTTCTGAGAATTAAATTTTTCCATATTTCTTTCTGTTGTGAGCTCATTCTTTTCATTTATATTATTGTTAGTTGCCTCATTGTTTTCTTTTGTATTTGCCTCATTAGTTTTATTTTTCATTGCCCTTGTAGTTACTAATAATTTTTTTTCTTTTTCATCGTTTTCTAATGGTATCATTTGTCTTAATATGTCAGAGCCAATTTTTATTCTTGAAAGTGCATCAGCATTAGTGTTCATTTTTCCTTTCTTATAAATAATTGTAAAATCATAATCACTTAAATTTATTCTAATTCTGGTCATTTTAGATGAAGGATTCTTATGTGAAAAGAGCGAAATTAAAGGTCTGTGGTCTGTTACTACTATGAATTGTCTTCCATACAGATAAGGTTTAAAATAATTTATTCCCCAGTGTATTGCTATTCAATGACTGGTTTATTCATGTCATGTTTTTGTAATGCTATACTTGCATATGAAATTGGTAAATCTTGTCCTATTTCTCCTTGTGATAGTACAGCACCTAACGCGTAGTTTGAAGCGTCAGTTGTTAGTATAAAAGGTTTTTCAAAATTTGGGTATTGTAATACAGGTGGGTTGATTAGTTTTTCCTTTAGTGTTTCGAAGGCATGTTGGCATTGCTCTGTCCATTTGAATTCTGTCGATTTCTTTAAAAGTGCGTTTAGATCTTTAGCGATGTCAGCAAAATTAGGTATGAATTTTCTGTAATAATTGCAAAATGCAATGAATCCTCTTACTTCGTCTTGTGTTTTTAGGTATTGGATAATTTTTTATTGTTTCATATTTAGATGGGTCTGTCTTTACACCGTCTTTTTTTATTAAATGTCCCAAGTAAATCACTTCTGGTCTTAAAAAACAACATTTCTTTGGATTAAGTTTTAGATTGTACTTTTGAAGTCTGTCCAGTACTTTTATTAAATTTTGGTTGTGGTGGTTTAAGCTACATCCATATACTATTATGTCATCTACATAAAGAAATACTTCGGATTCTAGTCCGAAAAGTCCTATTGTTAGTATTCGTTGAAAACTATTTGAAGAAATTTTTAGTCCGAAAGGGAGTCTTTTGAATTGATAGTGGTGTAGAAAATGCTTTAAGTGGTCTAGATTCTTCATTTAATTCAATCTGGTGAAATGAGCTTGTCATGTCTAGTGTAGAAAACCATTTGGCTCTACCAAGTTTGTCTAAAATGTCTTCTAGTCTAGTTAGTGGAAATTGGTTGCTTACAATTTTGTCGTTCAGTTTTCTAAAGTCTACTACTAGTCTCGTCTAGTAGTCTTCGGTGTTCTTTTTGGGTACCAAGAGGAGTGGCGCATTATATGGGCTAATTGATGGTTCTATTATATCATCATCAAGCATTGTTTGTAGTTGTTCGTTTATTATTTCAGTATGTGCATGAGGTAATCTGTAGTTTTTTATGTACACTGGTGTATTGTCTGTTCTGTGTGTAAAAATTGTTGACTCTTAATTTTTCGTCTTCAAGGTAAAAAATATTTTGATATTTCCTAAAAATTTTTATTAATTCTGTTTTTGCATAATTGTCATTATTATTTAATTGCAAGTCATTTAGTATTTGTTCAAAACGTTTGTGGTTATTAACATTATTGTAATTCAATATTTCATAGTTTTTAGTTTGGAGTTTAATGCCTTTTAAAATTATTTCATTATTTGTTGTATTTAATACTTTTAAATGAGTCATGCCGTTATTAAAAATTACGCTATCTTCAGTTAAGTTTAATTTTAATGCTTGTATTATTACTGTTCTTGGTGGTATTTTTATTTGTAGTGACGTAATTGATTTTGTATGCATTGGAAGTGTTATAGTTGTATTATTTGTAAATATGGAAATTGTGAATGTTTCGTAATCTATTTTGCAAAGGTATTTCTTGAGAAAATCTCTGCCTATTATTCCGTCTGTTTCTATGGAAAAGTCTGAATCTACTATATGAAATGGGTGTAAGCATATTTCATTTGCTAAATTTAGTTCTATTTTTATTGTACCTAGTGAATGGATTTCTTCTGTAGTAATGCCTGTAAATTTGCATCTTTCTTCTTCGTTTAAAATTTCATATTGGAATTCGTTTTGCATTCGACAAAGTGATATGTCAGCTCCAGTGTCAATAAGAAATGTAAAAGTTTCATTTTCAGATACTTTGTGTATTCTTAAATTTGGCTGTCCGGAATATCTCTGTATTCCGAGCCTAATGCGTTTCCCGAATCTTGTACTGTGTGTATATGTCTGCTGTTGTTATTTCTGTATGTGTTATTTTGTCTATCTCTATTAAAATTATTACTGTTTCCATTCCTATTATTGAAGGTGTTATTTCTAGTGTTTGGATTATTGTTTCTATTAAAATTGTTTCCTCTATTAAAATTGTTATTTCTGGAGTTAAAAAAGTTATTGTTTATGTTATTATAACTGATTTGTATTGTTTAAATTACTATTATTTCTATTCTGATTTCTATTATTAAATCTAATTCTCTGATGCATAATATGTGCTTGGGAATTTGAATTGTTGGATTCTTCTGCAATTTCTAAAGCTTCTGCAAATGTTTTTACTCTGCTTGCTTCTATTGTTTTGACTATTTCTCTATTGGCTAATCCATTTTAAATGCGTTAAATGCAATGATACCATTTGATTGTATTATTGCATTTCTGCTTTCTTCACCTATACTTGATATTTGTAATTCGTTTAATTCTGAAATTAAACATTCAATTTTGTCTGCGACTTTTCGTATGTCACCTTGTGATATTTTATTTAAGTCATTTAAGATGCTATTTGGTGTTTGTTTTATCTTATAATTTTTCTTTAGTTCTTTTATAAACTCTTCTAAATTGTTTGGTATACTAGTTTGCTTTATTCTATTTTGTACTTTTTGATCTAATCTGGTTTTAAAAATGAATTGAAAGAAATTGTGTTTCTTTGTTTCATCTAGGGTCTCTTGAATCAATTCCAAATTGGCTATGAATGGGTTAAGTTCTTCCTTTCTACCAGAGTAGATGGGAATTAATTTTGCAATTGATGCAAGTTTTGAAGCGTTCATTGTCATTGTTCATTGTTTTTCTAATTAATTGTTGATGTAGAGAGCTAGGTATTTCTAATTCTAATCCTTTTCTTGTTTATATTTTTGAAAATTTATCTCTTATATCTAAGAAAAATGCGTCGGCTGCGACTTTATGTGAAGTTGTCAGTCGATTATAGTTTAAGTTTAATATTACTCTTATTTCTTCAAATGTGGTTATTAAATTCTGTATGTGTTTTTCAATTGTCTCGTCTTTTGTTGCTCTATCAGTGTTTAAACATTTATAGGACTTATCAAAATTTTCTTTTATCAATCTAATTTTACTAACAATATTTTGCCATAAAAATGTATGTTTATTTAATTTTGTTTTTTTTAAATTAAATTTTATCTAAATTGTCACTACGGCTAGCATACTTTTTTCTTAGGGATCTTTTGTGTAAGATGTATAATTTAATTAATATATTTAATGCGCTTAATATAACTAATATTAACATAAGTATAAATACTGAATCTATTTGTTGTTTGGTGTGGTCTACAATTTCAACATTATTTATAACATTAGCGTTTGGGTTTGCTATTTTTGATGATTTTCCTCCCATTTTTACTAATTTTAATTGATTTTAAAAATATTTCTTCTAAATATTATATTATCGTAATAATAAAATTGTTTCTAATTCTGTTTTTGTTGGGTTCAATACAGTTCCTTCAATTCCTAAATCTTTCCACAGTTGAGTCAACCATTGAATACTGAATTTATCCTTCAGTGTTTTCTTCTTGTAAGACCTGATTTTCTTTTAACATAGGCAAAGAGTTCTGTTTATGTTTCGGTTTTACCATTTTTCTATTTGTCCTTAATAATATTTAAATTTTAAATAAGTTTTCAAAATTTATTTAACAAAAGTATAATTTTCTTTTTTTTTAGTAAGTTAATTTGCTTTTTTATGTTAATTTTTTCTTTTTGGTGAATAGCTAAATTTAACTTATTATAGAGTACTGCTATTTCTTTTCGTTTTTGAAATTGTTTTCCTCCTCGCTTCTTCTTTTGTACTTCTGGGTTTTCTTCCTTTGGTTTCTTATGGGTTTGTTGTCTTCTCCTGTATTCTTCTATGCTGATGGGCTTTGGGCCAGCATTAAGAGGTGTTGGTATGTATATAGGTCCTGCTATTGCTGTTGGTGAAGGTTTGTATTCTGTTGATTTGTATTTTTCTTCTAGGTATTTTTCCCAGCGTGAAAAAATTTCTTCTGACATGGATGTAATGTTGCTTTTAGGAGTTGGTAATGTAATGGTTTTGATCTGGGTTGTCAGTGGATTGATTTTGCTATGTAGTAGTAGTAGTAGTCTCAGGGTAGTGATTACAATAGTTTCAGCTTTTATTTTTCACAAGGTTTTTGTCCGAAGGATCGCCATGTAAAGGATGAAAGGATGTGTAGGACTGCAGGATCGCCATGTAATGTTGAGAGTAGGATGTGTAACTAGTATGTAGTAGTGTGTTTGTGAAGTTCTATAGCCCAATTATTATTTTTATCCAGCTGTACAGGGGGTTCAGCTTATAAGTAGGCGTTCAAAGGAACTGCCAGAAAAAGTGAGAATTTAATAAAAAAAACTAGGCAAGTTATTGGCGGTTTGCGTTTAGAAATTAAAGTCTGATTTATTGAATGTTTAACTCTACTTATATACTATTTTACATTTTATTATTTTTATGTTTCTTTATGTCTTTACTTTTGCTGACCATCTATAATAGAATAATTTTGTAATGAAAACAAAAGTGTGTCATTTAAATTTAATAAAGTAAGCGTTTTGTTAATTAATACAATAAACTGTGTTGCAATGCAATTATATTATGATAAAGTATATTACAGTAAGTGAGGTACACTACAGCTGACACTGCTGCCAAATACGCTTCTTACGCCCCGATCTTAAGGGTGTGTCCAGACTATGTCTGGGACACACCTCATTTTCACACGACTGGTTATTAACCAAAAATACTGCAATACATGCAACTGCTTTCTAACAATAAAACACATTGTTTTGGAATGTCCGCTTTTCCACACATACCTGTAACCGATCTCTGAAAGGAAACTTCCACCGTCAAGATCAACAAAATAAAAAATTTCATAGAGATAACCAGACTGAGAATATAAGAGGAAAGAAATAAATATAAAGTATATCGTATTCATGCATTTTTATATTGTGTAAACAATTAGTACATGTAGCTGATGGCCTTTGTAGCTGATGCTTATTAAATATATTTAGTATAAGAATTAATTTTTGGAGTAAATAAAAGAATTATAATAATAATAATATACACAAAAGATTAAATAAATAAACAATTCAATATAAACAATAAAATAATGGAAATAAAAAATTAAAAAAAACAAGGTGAATGAAAATTCATATACATGCATATGTACATGTATTTATACTCAAATCGCATATTTTGTGTATAAATGTCAAAATAGGTATTTTAAAAATAAAATACTTTTTTTTAGAAAAGTACCTAAGTTCAAACTTTCGATACAATTTTTAATTCTATGTAAAATATGTCAAAATTAAAAAAAAAGAGTTGTATGGAAATTTTTTTGGCTAAAAAAAGTAGGTGATAGAGCTGGGTCCAACTCGTTCATTTGTTAATTTTGCCATAAACCTATGTTGTATTTCCACACGTTTTATATGTCTTACTACACAAATTGCAAGAAGCGGGTTCGTTGTTTTTTTTTTGAAAAATGTCCACACAGGCGACATATTTCTCCTTATTGTGAATGACGTTGCCGACGTCACATTAAGACGATAGTAAAAATTGTTACTTATCTACTCTTTGTCGACAACACTTGACTACTATTATCATCAGGGGTGCCATATTTGCAGATTTATCTGCATTTTGCCGATTTTTTGCCTCAAGATGATGGAAGTGCAGATTTGACGATTTTTAGTCTAAAAATGACGATTTTTTTGGCAAACACCGAAAACATGGTAACTTTGTTTGTTTTGGTATAATTTATTAATTTCGGCAACACTGTAATATTTATTACAAAAAGAAACAACTATGAAAAAGTCTGTGGAGGAGAGCTATATATACAATTATATGCAGTGTATAGGTATGCTTATATTATATATATATTATATTATATATTATAATGGATAAATACTTACAAAAGAGTAAAGGTAAGCTTAATTTATATTCTTCACCAATGAAAATAATAGGCAAAATGCCTACCTTTTATTTTTATAGATTACAATGAAAATGAGGATGGTGCAGGTACATCAGGCAGCCAGTCTAATGTAAGTATTTTTGAACTCCAAATACAAGTGAAGTATAAAAAATATATGTATATAGATGACATAAAATCATTTAAATTTCTTTAGGAAGCTAAAAAGAAAAAGCGCAAGGTAAAAGAAGAATGGATTGATGATAACATAAAATGTTGGGCTGAAAAAAGAAACGAATTTTTTTTTTGCAAATTGTGCAACGCTCGGCTTAAAGCTTCTGCTGGAATGGCACATTCTCAGACAAAAAAGATCAAAGAAAGATAGACGAGACCTTCAACGCAGAACAAAATGCTTCAAAAAAAGCAGAAATAAGAATGGCCCTTTTTGTTGTTGAACACAACCTTCCATTCAAGGTCGCGGACCATTTAACTAAAGTATGTCAACGTTCTTTTTCTGACTCAGAATGTGCTGGCAATGTGATGTTGGGACGAACAAAAGCAAATGCAATTATAAAAAACGTTGTTGGAAAAAAACAGTACCAAACTGTCTGCGAGCTACTGAAAAATAACAAGTTCTCCCTGTGCGTAGATGAATCAACCGACCTATCAAACAGCAAGTCATTGTGTTTGGTTGTACGTATATGTGTTAATTTTAAACTACAGGACTATTTCTTCGGATTGTTAAAAGTTGGCCAATGCGATGCAAAAGGTTTGTACAAGTTAATTGTAGACTATTTTACACAAAATTGTGTAAACTACAAGTCCAATTTGGTAGGATTCGCTGCTGACGGTGCTGCGGTTATGACAGGCAAAAATAATTCAGTTGTAAAACTTTTAAAAGACGATATACCAGATTTATTTATTATGAAATGTATTTGGCACTCACTTGCATTAGGTTCTTCATATGCTTGTCTTCAATTACCATCCGAAGTAGAAACTCTAGCCAGAGACGTTTACAATTATGTATCAAATAGTCCAAAAAGACTTGATCAATTTCAAGATATTCAAAAATTGCTGGAAATAAAACCAAAAAAATTGATGCATCCAAGTCAAACCAGATGGTTATCGCTTGAAGCAGTAGTAGTTAGAATATTAGATTTGTATGAGGCGTTGAAAATTTAGTTTTCATTTGCTGCCAATGTTGATAAAATCGATACAGCAAAAACAATTATAAAAAATTTAAACGAATCAAATGAAATATATTTATCTTTTTTAAAATATATTCTTCAAATTGTTAATAATATGAACAGAATATTTCAAAGTGAGTCAACCGAAATACAGAACCTATACAACCAAATGGAAAGACTTCTAAGAACTGTATTAAGTAACTTTATAAAAAGCGATAGTTTAAAAAATGAAATTTATTTAACCGAATTTATGAATGCAAAAAAATTTGTAAACTTTGATGAGGTGTATTTGGGCTTATTGGCCAAAGAGTTAATATCAAAATCAAAACTTGAGAAAAGCGAAATTAACAAAATTGTAAATAATTGTATTAATTTTTATATAGAACTTGCCAATCAAATATTAAAACGTTTTGATTTTGAAGATAAGTCTTATAAGTCTTTAAATGTGATTAACCCTCAAAAAATTATGAAAAAAGAGAATAATTATTTTATAGAAATTATAAAAGCATTCCCAAGTTTTATTTCTGAAGAAGAAAAACAAATAATAGACTCCGAATTCAGAGAGTTAAAATTTTTAAATTTTGAAGACATTTTTCAGGGAAGTGAAATAAATTTGCAAACTTTTTGGCAAAAAATTTCATATCTAAAAGGTGGGGATTGTACAAGTGCATTTCCAGTGCTGTCAAAGTTTGTACAACTCATTATGGTCCTACCACATTCTTCCGCAAATGTGGAAAGAGTTTTTAGTCAAGTCAACCTAAACAAAACAAAATTTCGATGTTCTCTGGAAAATGAATCCCTACAAGGAATCCTTTTTTCTAAAGATTATTTAAAATCTTACAATTTAGACTGTTTTGATATTGAGATTAAACATGATTTAATAAAAATGTTTAACTCAAATATGTATCTTTAAAAAATGTGTTCATATAAAAAACTGTTTTAAACCTTGAAAACAAGTACAAAATATGTATACTATATATTTTTAAATTAATTAAAATTTTTTTTGTTTTGCTATATTACTTTATATGTATGTTAGTTAATACTGAATTATTCTATTTTGTTATTTTTTGTTAATAATAATATGTTTTATTGAACTTAAAATTTGTATTTTTAATTTGCCGATTTTTTGCCGATTTTTTTAAATTGAAGTGCAGATAATGCTGATTTTTTATGAAAATTTTCTGGCACCCCTGATTATCATGCTCCATTAATTTAGGAAGCCTTAGGGCGACTTTTTGAGTTGAAGATTAGAGATTAAATTAACCTTAATATTCATTTGCAATTTTTGGGTAGTTGATTATATGGGTTTACTTGCTAGTTTAAGCGGCCAATCCTGGTGGTTTAATCTTACTTTTAGTATTGACAACAAGCACTTGTGAAACATATAACTTTTTGTAAAAATTATATGGTAAAATAATTTAAAATCGCTTAAATAGATATGTATATATATATATATATATATATATATATACAGTAGTGGTCAAAACATTTGCAACCAAATTCATATCCTGAAGAATCATTCATATGATAAATATAAAACTAAATTAATAATTTTTTTAAAGTTTTTTCGATATATTTAGATGTTTTTTACTACATATTTAAAATAAAACCTTTTTCAAAAACTAAAACGTAAAAAAAACTTGTTTTAATAAAGTAATTCAATTTTCAATTCTTCAAAACATATGGAGATCTAGGAATAATTAAACGAACATAAGGGAGCAACTTCAGGTGGTCAATATTTTGTTGCATATCCTTTATTTTTTATCACTTCTGAACATCTTTTTGGCATTGAGGCTATGAGTTTCTCAATATAATCCAATGGGATTGATTTCCAATGCTTTTCCAACTCTTGGAAAAGTTCATCACCATTACGGAAGGCCCTGTTCCCAATACTGCGTTTTGCTATCATCCACATATTCTCAATCGGGTTGAGATCAGGAGATTGAGGTGGCCACGACATCACATTAATTTTATTTGCTTCTATCCAAGCTTTGACAACCTTCGCAGTATGCTTTGGGTCGTTATCGTGCTGAAATGTCCAAGAAAGTGGCATTTCCCATTCAGCATATGGAAGCATAATTAATCTTAAAAGGTCTCTGTATATTGTTGCTGTCATTGTGCAATCAATGCGGTGAATTGGTCCGATACCTTGCCCCGAAAAACATCCCCACACCATTATGTTTTCGCCGCCGTGTTTCACTGTGGCTGTCGTGTATCTGGGGTTGAATTTTTCTCCTCGTGGTCTTCGAACACCTACTCTTCCGTCCGATCCTCGGAGATTGAATTTAGACTCGTCAGACCATAAAATTGTTTTCCACTGTTTTGGAGTCCAATTCAAATGTGCTCGGGCGAACTTAAGACGACATTTTCTGTTTTTTTCGGATACGAAAGGTTTTTTGGTACTTTTATAGCTTTTGAATCTCTGTTTTCGCTTCTCTAGGAACAGCTTTGGGGTATTTCATGAAAAAATTCTTGATTTTTCTATCTTCTCGTACAGTTGTAACACGTGGTCTTCCTCCCTTGTGCACCGTAATGATACTGTCTCTATTGACTATTCGACAAACTGTTGATTTTGGAATGGAATACTTTAACCCAATTTCTTTTTGCGAAATTCCATTGCGATAATCCTTTAAAATCTTTGATTTAAACTCAGAATTGTATTTGTTGCCCGCCATTTGCTTAAAAATTTATTTGCACAAATATCGCTTCAAAAATAACTTTATTCTTATAGAGCTGAATAACTAATGTGAAATTTTTTGATGAAGTGTAAGCACCAGAAACTCAAAATATGTAAAAGAAATGTGACTACCGTTACTTTACAACATTTGCTAGAATTTTTTTTGTTCATTTGAGAATGAGAAATAACAGTTCCAAATGTTTTGAACAGCTAAATGCAAACTCTCTCTTACAAAAAATTTGTTTTTGTTGTTGTCATTTATTATTTTATGATCTTTTATTAATAACATGAAGAAGCAATAAAAAAAGAATAATTATACTAAAAATTCGGCAACAAAAAAAAGCATGCAGCGTGGTGCATATTTGAAGAGCCTGACCGCTGCTTCAGTTCCAAATGTTTTGACCACTACTGTATATATATATATATATATATATATATATATATATATATATATATATATATATATATATATTTATATATATATATATATATATATATATATATATATTTTGTATTATATATATATATATATATCCTTTAACTCGCGCATTATTTTACTTGTAAATAATAAAATATGACAGTTTCTTCTTCCCACAAAAAAAAGCAAAGAGTGTTGATAACATGTATGACTTTTGCACAGAAAATGTTGCCACTATTTTGTTCCTCAGTATGATAATAATAACAAGAATTTTAAACTACCACTCAAAAACATCAAACTCAATTATGTCGATTAAGTTAATTTTGGGATTAGCTAATTAGAGAAATAAACTAATCTTAATCTCTAACCGAAAAAGTCTCCCTTAGAGATTAGAAAGATATTGTCAATAATTGTTGCCGGTAAAGTGACAATATTTATTGTCGTCTTGATGTGACGTCGCCTTTCGCAACAAGGGGAATTTTTTTTACACGAATCCACTAAAGAAGGGCTATTCAACCTGTGGTACGCCAAATCTTCGAAAATTTGAGCATTTTTCATTAACTAACCAAGTAATGAATTACTTATTATTATGTTTAATTTCCTTATTTTATTTTATTTTTAGTTGAATAATAAAGCCATGTAATCGCCAAGATCTCCTAATTTTTAGGTATTTAATTTTATTTATTCTTGTAATGTTTTTAATAATTTTAATTTCTTTTAAATTTTGTTGTTCTTTATTATTAATAAATGAAATGGATTAAATATATTGAAATTGTTTGGTTATTTATTGAGCCCATACTTGTTTATACACATAACATTTTTTTGGTGTTACGCGAATTGTTGGTTGTGAGTTTTGTGGTACGCGAACCAAAAAGGTTGAATAGCTCTGCACTAAAGCAATAACCAAAACCACATAAAAAATTACTTGTAGTTTATCCGTATATTGACCAACATCATTACTATTAATATGGTAATTAACACTATGAGGAAGTTGGTAAAAGTGTCACAACAATAATTTTCCCATTTTAATCCACTATCGTGCTCAATTTGCGTTGGTGCCCCCAAAAATTTAAAAACGCACCAAAATTTAAAAAAAAGCGCACCATGCACCAACTAAGAATTTTTTGCACACAAAATTTCGAAAAGCACCCAAATTGGTGCGAAACGCACCGAGTTGACAACGCTGTTTGTGCACCAATAAAAATTTTTTCAGTCATTTGTACGAACTCTAATGTCAAAAACAGGCACTTGTATTTTAATTGTCGACTGAGACAAAATTAACAAAATTATTTTAAATTACATGAATAAAATACAATGCCTTTGCGAATGAGTAAGTAAATACAATTCCGGATATGCTGGCAACGGATTTGTTGCGTAAGCGGTCGTTGACGGGCTTCTCACGTCTGGACTTGTAAATTAGCGGTTTTGCATCCTTTGGCTGGTGTTTGTGATATTCTCTAGGTATGTATGTATGTTCGACAACGGCTTCGATGAGTAAGGAGGAATTTCTGCCTACCACGCGTTCCGCTAGTTATAATGCCAGTTGATTAGAAGCTGTTTATTCATCGAATCAGGAATTTTACATACGCAGAGGAGAAAATCCTTAAGCCATTCGGATATACAGAAAATTCTTACTTATCGGAGCCGGTATCCGATTCATGCACGTACATACAAATGTATATATGTACAGGGTGGCCCAGAAAGACCGAAGTGGTGTAAATTCCTTATAACTTTTTATTTAAGACATATTTTTTTAATTTTTTGTTGTTTAAATACAGTAAATTTATAGGGAATATTTTTAGATTAGTTGTTAAAAATGATATCCCGCAAGTGGAGGCCATTTTCTGCATCGCACAAATGATCTCTTTTCAACACATTTTCCATGACCTTTCGCAAAACTTCCGGTGTTATGTTGTTAATTTCGTCTGGAATATTGGTTTTTAATTCCTCAATAGTCCTAGGCTTATTAACATAAACTTTCCCTTTTAAATAACTCCAAAGGAAACAGTCTGGAGCGGTTAAATCCGGGGAACGCGGAGGCCAATTAAAATTGCTTCTACGCGAATTTATTCTTTCCCCAAAGATGTCGCGTAAAATAGCTATTGTGGCCCTCGGAGTGTGCGCTGTGGCTCATCCTGTTGGAACCATATTTGCGGATGGTATTCCACGGCTGGCCTTACAAAATTTTCCAACATGGCCCGATATCGATCACCATTGATGGAAATGGCGACATCTCTTTCATTTTCCAAAAAATATGGGCCAATGATCCTTTCTGAAGAAACACCGCACCAAACAGTACACTTCACTGGGTGTAATTGTCGTTGATGAAGTACTCTCGGGTTTTCCTTAGCCCATATCCTAAAGTTTTGCTTGTTAACAAACCCATTTAATTGGAAATGGGCTTCGTCACTCATAAATAAGTTATGAATAATGGAAATGGAAAGAGCACATTTGTGCGAAGCAGAAAATGGCCACCACTTGCGGGATACAATTTTTAATAACTAATCTAAAAATATTCCCTATAAATTTACTGTATTTAAAAAACAAAAAATTAAAAAAATATGTCTTAAATAAAAAGTTATAAGGAATTCACACCACTTCGGTCTTTCTGGGCCACCCTGTACATACATACATACATACAGGAGTAATTCCTTAAATCCGGATGAAGGCCAGCTTAACAAAAAAAAGTATATATAAGTAGAGAACAAACCTGTTTGTTTGGTTTGCTTGGCATTTTTGCAAGACCTACTCACAATATTTTGCATGACTTGCCCTGGTCTTTGTTTATCATGAATAAAAACCCTTAACAAAAATTGTTTTGTCAAGTTTGATTATTTTTAATTTAATTAATTTTTGGCTGCCACTTGTTGCAAGCTGAATTAGAGCAGAGTTTCATTCTTTAAAGCGCAATTTACACATTTGAACGATTTTTTAATTCCCATTTGACGATGAATGTGTGAAATTTTTGATGTGGCAATATGGATATTTGACAACGGGTAAACGGCTTACGTTAGAAACGTAAAGCCAATCGAACGATAAGTCGAAAGATAGTGGAACACTTTTATAAAAGAAAATGAGTGACTTACTTTCGTTCTCTTAAGCTTTTTTTCGGCATCGTGGGGCAGGCAGATAGAAACAAATGAAGTTCGAACAATAATAATTAAATTAACTTAAAATTATTTGATTGTTATATACTTCTCACTTTATACAGATTATGATATATTCACCTTCTGACAACTATAGGTATTCTGAAGTTTCCGTTAAAATCGTGCTACCGCAATAATTTAATATTTCCCCCTCTGTTTCCTGTTTGTTTGAAAACTTTATTAAAAAATTATTTCAAAACTGTTTTTATAAAATATAGAATGTATAAATTAAACAATTAATGCATAAATTCTGTTCGATGATTGTATCGTTCTTGTCTATGAACGAAAGAAAGCCGCAGTTGTGATTATTATTTATTGTCTATGCTAGAAGGTTCGTGTATTTGCTTTATGATTTTGTTCTAAACATTATACCCAACACATATTTTTTCATATATTTTTCAAACTATTGTATAATACATTAATTTAATTTTTATGTTTTAAAAACATTGGAATAATATTATTATTTTTCATTATCATAAACAACAACCATTTTTGAATAAAATAATTTAGAGAATTCAAAATCAATAACTGAAAAGTATTTTCAAATAAAAACGCCCTAAATATTCTTACTGAATTAGGGCATAAGTAAAAATATGAGTGCAGCATTCTTTTAATTCCCTTCATTTCCTGGTGTTCGTAAAAAGTGGCTAAGAGCTTATCATATCTGTGAAATAGACTTGCAAAAAGATCTTCTTCAATATTTTAGAAAAAGCTGTTACAATCAACAAGAAATGAATTATGTAGATTAAACAAAATGCAATATCAATCAATATTTGTTAAACTTAATGAAAATTCAATGTTAACTAATCAAAAACATCAATAAATTTGTTTTCTCAATGCCCAATTTAGATGAAAATATAGTTAAAAGATTTGTATGAAGCAGAAAACATAAAAATATGAGATAAGTTATTGCATAACCACTTTTCAAACTTCACAAATGTTTAGTTATCTATATCAATTTAGTTTTTCGCAAATTTCTGTTAGAGAATAACACATATTTTTAAAAAATTTTCTAGGGGAAGACTTAAATTTTTTACTATATGGGAACAGAGAGAGAATGGAAGTACCTTCTATATATATATATATATATATATATATCATGATACAGATACATATGTAGATACTCATTAAATTTTAGTTACATACATACATATACATATGTATTAATCTTATACATATATACATATGTATATACTTTATTATCTTATGTCATTACACTAGGTCCGTTTGTTTACTTTCCCAGTAATATCCAGTAGTTGAGTAAATTTTGTTTAATATTAATTTGAATCTCAAGAGTGTCTCTTGCACAAAAAGTACGCGAATGGAAAAATTGCACAAATTTGCAGATTAATCAAAACAGCTGATCATAGTGTTGTATAATATGTTGTATAATATATAATAGTATGCATAAATAAGTATTCAACTAAACCTTACATCTCTAAAAAATTAAAGTAAATAACAAATAAATTAAGTTTAAAAACTGATGAATTTAACCCTTATTATTCTTTAATTTGGTTCACCTTGAACATAATAATTTTCATTTTGTTTGTTAAATTTTTACTTGAACTTTTCTTCTTTTTTTTATTAAAAAATTTATACTTTGTATTTGCTTACTTTTGTTTATTTTATTGAACCATATGTTTTTCTCATCTGGATTTTATTGGCAAAAATTTTTCCAGTAAAAATTTGCAGACTCTCAGTCAACAACTGTCAATTTGCTCTCTCAATTGGCACTCTTTTGCAATTTTATGTGTAAACGAACGCATTTCAGTAAAATCCAGTTCAAATTTGCACAAAATGGTAAACAAACGGACCTACTGTAATATACCATTAACTTATCATATATGGCCATATGGGCTCGATTAGAAAATAAATAAATGAAATGAAAATAAAAAAAAAATTAAATGAATCTTCTGAAATGTAAATTTACGGATTTGCACACGTCCAAAGTTTTGAATGTGTTTTGTAATTTTCGGCTTAAATAGGGTTTAGTTACTCCTCGCAGAAATAAATAAAAACTACCCTATCCGATAGAAAATTAAAAAATAAGAAGAGAAAATTTAATAAAAAATTGGCTACGAGCCTTAGTTTCCGAGTTATGGATCTTGAAAATTTTCATATAAAACGTTTTACAGTACTGCGATTGATCATTGCATTTCTAAATATTAAGTCCGGCCAAAGGTCGGCTATACAGAAAAACTTTAGTATGCAGCGCAGTGTTGGGAAAACCATGGTAGAGAAAATCCTTAAGCCTGGCCCAAGGCCGGCTATACAGAAAAAATTTAATACGCAGCGTGTTGAGAAAAATCACGTTGGAGGAAATCTTTAAGCCCGGCCGAAGGCCGTTTATACAGAAAAACTTTAGTATGCAGCGCCGTGTTGGGAAAAAACATGATGGAGCAAATCCTTAAGCCCAGCCGAAGTCCGGCTATACAGAAAAAATTTAGTACGCTGCGACGTGTTGGGAAAAACCATAGTAGAGAAAATCATTAAGCCCGGCCCAAGGCCGGCTATACAGAAAAACTTTAATACGCAGCACCGTGTTGGGAAAAACCATGGTGGAGAAAACCCTCAAAACCGGCCGAAGTCCGGCTGTACTGAAAAATTTTAGTATCCTGCACCGTGTTGGGAAAAACCATGGTAGAGAAAATCCTTAAGCCCTGCCGAAGGTCGGCTATACAGAAAAACTTTAATACGCAGCGCCGTGTCAGGAAAAACCATGGTGGATTACTAATTTTGTTTTAAATTTCAATAGATTATTAAAGATCATCTTAAAAGCTTTTAAATGATACCAATATTGACTGTATTAGATGAAAAATACAACAAAGAATCACAATTGTATACTGGAACTTTGGATGCCCATAACTCGGAATTCATTTTTTCATCTTAGTTTTTAATATCCTATTGGATAGGTTTTTTTGTTTATTTCTGTGAGGAGGACCTAAACCCTACTTGTCCCCCATTTTCTGGTAAGTTTTTAAATTTTTTTTGGGTTTCGTAGTTTATGGCAAGCTACCAAGAGCACAGTGCCAGGTTCTTCAACAAAAGGGGTTTAAAACTGTATAAGGCTCCTTCCAAATGGAAACAAGTGTTATGTGGTGAGTGCAATAAGTTGTTCAAGAGTTACTAAAGACTATGACGAGTGCATAATGATATTAGCGCGACTGAAAAACTTTATTCCATGTATTCAGATACATTAAGTAAAATAATAATATCAAGGTTGATTAAAAGCAAAATGATATTTTTTTAAACCAAATAAAAATTTGATAGATATGAGTATGTAATCAGTAGTCAAATGATGAAAATTTAAATCGAATGTGACAGCAATCAATTAAATATCCATTTTGGTTATTCCTTCGTTTCTTTATTTGTAGCATGTAAAAATGATGTGCTGGGCAGAAAAATCAGTATTACATGAGCCGCATTGTGCCGTTTTTTTAGCGCCAATTATTTTTTGGTAAACGTTGTCATACTGACATTAGTCTATTGACAAACTTCCTGTCCTTAGCAGCAATTTTGACGTTATTGTACCATGGCTTAAGGGGGGGGGGTATGTTTGGAAATATAGCATGAAAGTGTCTCCCCTTCAATAAGGAGACTTCAGCATATTAATATTGGAATTCGTATAAGAGCAACCAACCTCTTAGCCATACCATCAACCGTTTCATTGAAGGTAATACCAGTGTGAGCTGGGGTCCAAACTATGTGACATTTCATAATGCTGGATTTTTGTAAGTCTCTGAAAATACTAGCTACAAAGTAGTTGTTAGATTTATCTTTTTCAAGAGATCTGCATGAAGACAGACTGTCAGTAAAAAATTATTTATAAGATTGGTGGTTCTGACGGCAATGGCCTCAAAGTCAGCTAAGAATGGGATCTTTTTTAAATTTAATATATTTTCTAAGAGCAAGTGCCACACCATCATACCTATATTAAAATTTAAAAGTTTGGTATTGTTTTTTGTTTCATTAAAAATTTCACTCAGACAAACTACATCATATCCGCAAGTAATGAGAAAAAACTCAATACTGTTTTTATCCGTAGCCAACGATTGACAGTTATATTGTAATATCCTCATTTTGTATCCCCTGGGACATAAATTGATGATCTGCATCAATTGCAATTTTATCTATCCTGGACTTAAAATGACTTACAGCCTCCAGGCCTGCAGAGTTGCCAATGTTCGTAAAATGATCCTTCATAAATGACAAAATTTCTGACGTGAGTTTTTCAAGTTCTTAAACTTTATTGTAACCAGCTTTATCAAATACTGGGTCACTTGGCGAAACCTGTTCAAACATTCGTCTTGGTTTTTCAAAATGAGCACATATTGGGGCCCTTGAGACCGATCTAGCAACCATACACCTCCTGATCATTGTTTCTACCTCTTCGGCTTGTAGAGGGGATTTCGGGAAATTCTTCATTATCCATCAGAATGTCAAACTTATTATTTCTTCTTTCTTGAGCATACGTGTTTAAAACTTCCCTTTTGGCCATTTTTTTAATTGTCATTATCTTATTTATTTCATTCTCCTTCGCCCACTTGGGACATTTTGATTTTTCAGAGGTTTTATGACCAATTTCTATCCAGATAAGGCACTGCCTTATCTTTGGATAGAAAACATCAACTTTTAACAAGGAATAATTCAAAACCACCTCAGGGTTGCAGTTGCCCGCAATTCCAGCATAAGTAGGTACTAGCTCTGCCTTCCCGCCTTTCAAAACTTTTCACAAAAGTAACTTTAAAATCAGAAACTATATTATTCTTGATATCATCGTCATTAAGATATAGGGGAATATTCCTAATAACCCTGTAAGTTGCCATAAACGATCTTGGAATTAACGCCCGCAGTCTTAAGTCCACAAGTTCTTTGCTCTTAACAAATGTGTTTGAATCACTTATCCTTAAAAAAAAAACATTATACATCGTGTAACCAACCGCCTTGATTGATTTAATATCATTAAATTTTAGAGTCCGAGTTTTCTCATACAGAAACAACCCATTTCTCACCCTTTTATTCAACCCGTCAATTTGCAGGGTATCAACCAACACCACAACATCTCCACAATGATCTTTTGAATATAAAATAACTTCCTCATTTTTATCAATAGATTGGCTATAATTTAATTGCACATTATTAATAATTTTACTCTTACCACCAGATTTCGAACGTTTTTCAATTTCCATTTCATTCCTATCCGCCATTTTGTCTGCATCGTCACATTGCCAAATACTGCTAAAAACACTATTGTGAAATTTCAAAGCGTTACCTTAATTTTTTCCATTACTAGCAGACGTCATTTTGTCATTTACATCAGCAAACATCGCAAGGCTTTGGGAAAGGATTATGGATGCCAGAGCACCCAGCTGTTCCCTCTTCTTACCCGCCGCAGCACAATCCACTACGACAGATACAAATTAAAAATTCAACCAATATACTAATTTGATATTTTATTCTTATTTAGTTTCATTTTTCCTTAAAAATGTGCTTCATAAAAACAACACGTCACAAAAAGACACCACCACAAGAAAAAACACTTAGCTTTAGACTAATACTTATATGCACTCAGACAAAAAACCAAACGTTCACGACAAAGAAAGAGTGTTTTGAATTTATCATATAAATGGTTATAATCTGTAACCCACTAAGAAGTGACTTACCTCACCCATATATGAAAATGTTCAATCGTGTTAATTGGCTGGGATTCAAAAAATATATTGCACGAAAAATATTGCGCTAAGAACACCCAATGATATTGAAACTAACATTGCCAATCTTAGCGAAAATATTAAACAGGCTGCTGAACATGCCACTACCTCCCATCCGCAGACTGGGTTTAATAAAATTTCTTCCAGGGATATTGAACATCTCGTGTGTGAAAAAAGAGCTAAAAGGGAATGGCAACAGCACAGATCACCCCAACATAAACTCAGACTTAAAGAATGTACTAAACGGCTTCAAGAGTTGCTTGCATATGAAAAAACTGCATCTCTTAAAAATTATTTGGAAGGTCTTGATGTCACACCAACATCTAATTACTCTTTGTGGCGCGCTGCTAGAAAGCTTAAAATACTCGTAGAGTTTAAGCCACCTCTGCGCACATCTAGCGGAGGATGGGCAAGAAGCGATACGGAAAAATGTAAAATATTTGCTGAGCATTTAAAATCCGTATTTACCCCAAATACATGTACCGTTGTTGCTGACTTGCCGAGTTTAGTTGCTCTACCCCTCGAGTTTAAGATGCGTGATGTACATAAAGTAATTGCTGAACTCAAGCCAAAGAAAGCTCCAGGTATTGATGGAATTAGTAACAAGATGCTGATGAACTTCCCGCATATTGCAATAAGAATCTTGCTGTTTATTTCTAATGCCATATTACGACTGGAGTATTATCCACAACTTGGAAGCTTGCAAAAATCAAAATGATTCCAAAGCCGGGCAAAGATCTTACTAAAGCTGAGTCATATAGGCCAATAAGTTTGCTGTCAACTATGTCAAAACTCTTCGAAAAGCTGCGCATGACAAAATTTTCCCCAATTTTAACTGATAGTGGATGCATCCCAGACCATCAATTTGGTTTTAGAAGTCAGCATAGTATAAGGGCGCTTGTAGCAAATATTTTCAAAAAAATAAAAAATTGTTGTTTTTCTCAACATATGTTTTTTATTATCAAATATTTCTTTTAAATAACTGGTTTCATTTAATGCTTCTCGTCTGTTATTTAACATATACTAAACTGCACAAATGTTATTACGAGTTTTAGAGTATATGCTTTAAGTTATTGGATAGCGCAGCGCAGATCATTTCCCAACAAACACAAATTCAACTAATTGTATCAAGGGCTTTTTTGTACGTACTAATAACGAGTATAACTAATTTTTTTTTCTAGCAGAACTAATTATTTTACTGTTTTGCTGAGAATAATAGGCTCCTTAACATATTATTTCTTTTTTTTCGGAGTAATAGATAGAAATAGAAGATTGACCTAAAATAATTTTCAATTTAAGTTCAATACCTGTAGGTTTGCTGGGATTAAGAGTAAAATCAGTACATAAGAGCTTACATTTAATTAATTAATGCAGTTTCTGTAACGCCACTTTTCCACTAACTGATGTTTTCTGGTGGTATAAAAGAGAGTTTTGGTGTGACATATTTTTTTTCGTCTTTATCAAGAATCACACCATCACCGACATTACGCCAGTACGGTTCATTTGGTTAAATTATAATTTTTTTAACATTAAATTAAGTGCCATCTATCAAAGATAAGATATTTGAAGGACAATTGGAGCATTCGTTAGTGAAAGGAATAAAAAGGAAATAAAATATAGACTGGCCTTTAACAGGTAATCAAAAATAAGTAGCACCCCAGCATTTTCGTCTATTTTGGATTTTATTTCCACATTAGCAGAAGCCTTGACTTAGGAATTCTTTGGGGTCCACCTTTTCCTACATGGAAACACCAACTCCATATCGGGAGGGAGAAAACACAAAAAACTAAGGAAAATTTTAAGAACATTGCTGCCGGTGGGACAAGGTTATGTACAAAAAAAAATTAAATTCTGGAACTATAAACTAAAATTAAAGGAAAAAAAAATCTAATAACAAATAACATTAATTCTAATATCACAGACAATATTGCAGAAAAGTAAAACATAATTGGTAAAAAGTTCCGAAAAATATATACGTATGTATGTATGTATATACATGCATACATAAGTATTCTGCCTGCACTTAAAGCAACAAGCAAAACCACACTTTAAAGACATAAGAAGAATTTGAAAATATGAATATGCACAAATGTTAAATTTTACTAAGTTCCAAACATTTTTCTTTCACTTCGTTAAACATAATTTTTCTTATATTTAAGAGTACATGGAAAGGCAGAAATTATAACAATCACAAAAAGCAACAAGAATAAAATTTGTATTAATAAAATACATAAGTGCTGAAAAAAAGGTTGTCCCAAAGTTATACCTACAGAGAATATACCTATATTTGCTTTTACTTTCTATAAAAAAAAAACGGAAGAGTTACTCATTTAATTTTTTTTCTTTTGAGAAATAAAACGGTTTTGCTTAGCAGTCCAGTGATCGTCATTATTACTACCACAATTTACCAATTATTGTTGTAAAAAAAAAAAAAATAATTTTTTATTAGAGAAAAAATTTTATTTATAATTTAATAACTCCTTACATTAACTACAGTTGAGAAAGCTAAAAAGAAAAAAAATAGAGAAAGCCTATTTTACTTGCAACACCAAACCAATTAACATGAAAATCTGATTTTAACCCTAACATCAGTTCCAGTTCCTGCTGAAAGATATCTTTCTTCGATGGAGCCTTAAAATGTATGTAAGTTAATTTGGAATTAATTTATTTTCATTTCCTAAATTGGTGTATTATATGCTGCCATCGTTCATCTAAACAAAAGAAATTTCCTAAGCAAGAGAAATTTCTTATATGAAATTGAAACATAAGTTTGTTTTGCTGTTAACAACATTGCACTGCTCTGTTAAAGTTTGGTTAATGTTAAGTAACAAAACGATGTCCGCATATATTTCATTAAATCTCTATTATATTACAAAACTAACTTCATAAACGGATCGGAAATAAAAAAATATGAATTTTGAGTACCAATATGTTAGGAAAGCGTGAAAAACTAAATAAGTTATATTGAAAAATTTAATTAATTACTTTAATATAAAACAATTTCTTTGAGTTTTTTTCTAAACGTAATTGCTCTCGGTATCAGTGTTGCCAATTCAACAAACTTACCTTCCCCGTTGAATTATTTTAGTGGAATTTTTGAATTTTGAATGTTAAAGTAATGAAATTCGTTATATTTGATGTGACAACATAAATAAAATCAATTTTTTTTCTGAGAAATGTTCTAAAATCCAAGATAGTAATATAAAGGTAGTCTTTAGTCTTGCCCTACAATTTCCTTTGATTTTTTTTCGGCACTTTGTAAGATCAACAGAATTCTTGCAACAAAAACAACAACTTCATTTATTTACAAATTTCGAGTAAGAAAAATTATTAATTTTGTCAGAACGTAAAATAGTTAATTCTATAAATTTATAACATTATTGGTGAATATGGAAATTATGCTACTATTCCACGTTTTATCGAATTATTATTAGTATTAGTATATAGTGTGTTTATTTTGCATAATAAAACAAAAAAAAAAAAAAAACAAATTTTAAATTGAATTGCATACTTATTAAGAAAAAGAATAATTTTTTTTAATGAATCTCTAGGCGTTAATGCTCTGATTTCGTAAGCAACTGTTGAATCAGGTAATTGTGTTTGGGATCATGAACAAATACTACTGGGAACGTTTCATGATCATGGTCGGGAGGGACGTTATAGTTGCGCAAACATCAATCGCAACTCATCGAATAATGGAATTGTATTTCGATTTTAAACTATACTTTCACTTTAGCTTTCTCTTTTTCTTATAACATTAATCAGACAGCATGCATGTTAAAATTGTGCTTCCTGTAGCTTTACATTGAAATTATTTACTGACCAAGAGTAGCCATGAACTCACCCATTAGCCGACGAGACAGGAGCCGGACATTTAATGCATGCTACGCTACTCATTACTTGTACCACCAAAAGAAAACATAAAATGTATACTTATGGTCGTTACATGCTACAGAACATAATTATTGGCGCCCAACGTGGGGCCCACACAACAAAAAAAAATTGTTTTTATCCTCTTTTCCAGCACTTGAATTTGAGTTTCTTAATCTAATGTTAATTATTTTTTTGTGATTGTATTAGGAATTTATTAGCTTCTATATTAGCTAATAACCAACACAATCTTACACATATCTCACTATAGTCAAGGAAATATTCTTCAGGTGAAACTTTCCGGAAATGCTATGTTTGGATATTTAATAGCCAAATATAGACCGTTAGTCTATCCTGTTCGTTTTTTTTTTCGCTTTCAACTTTTTACCAAGAGTTAGTATGCATGAGGTTTGGAAATGACTATTTGATGAAAATTCTAATGAGTGTCAACCTCTACTTCTTCTTTTTATCTTGAGTTCAACATAAACCCTTTTTAATCCTATCAAAATTTTAAATCGATATATAATCAGAAATAATTCATAGTTAGGCTCAAGTTCAGTAATTTCAATTCTTATTGAATGAAATATTTTTTTATTAATTAATGTGAGTTTCTAAAGAAGAGAAGAAAAATTAAACTTAGACTTTAAGCTGGGGGAAATACCGATACTTTTCTGTGCAGCCACGCACTTCATCAGCACCCTAGTCTATCTACTTGGGTAGAGATTCTTATTAATATCAGCTATTTAACTTAAATGTACAATGAACGGAATATGAGAAACGATTGTTGTGTATACAATTGATTTACCTTTGGTAAACACATTTATAAGTATCACTATTAATTGTCTGTTTTTTCCAATTTTTCATTTTTCTATTTAGGTTAGCACGAAATTATTTTACTCTACCTCAGTATGTTTAACTATTTATTAATTAATAAAAAAATATTTCATTCAATAAGAATTGAAATTACTGAACTTGAGCCTAACTATGAATTATTTCTGATTAAAATTCACTACAGTTCAATTAAAATATCTAAAAATTTCTCATCGATATATAATTTCAATTATTTAGAGAATACAAACCTATTCAACAGTACGCGAAGAAATCAGAAAGTTTAATGATAATTTTATATACCTATCGAATAATTTACATTTTTTTCACGCAAGATTTTTTTTTTGCAACAAAGGCTAATTGGATTTTATTCAACAAAATTTCTACCTTTTTTTTATTTTTTTTAGTGTTCTGGGGAATAATCTAGAACATATTTTTTTTTTTTTTTTTTTTTTTTGCTTTTAGTAGTCGTATGATAATAATTAACTAGTACAATTTTCTAACTGAAGCAAATTATAATAGTTGTAGAGATTTATTCTTTTATAATGGCTACTGGACATTCAGATGATTTCATGAGTAGCAGCTCAGTAACAGATGCTCTCACCTGTGTTATATGTGGGCATGTGATTACGGATAGCATATATCTTTATAAACCACTTTGCGGTCACCCCCTTCATAAACCATGCTATCAGAAAAACATTAAGTTGAAACCAAATTGTGTTGTTTGCAAGAATAAACTATCAGTTTCTACTCCTGGCACTAGCAAGGAAATACCACCTCCAATGATCACCAGATTACAGGCTCAGAAGGCAATTAGTTTTGAAGCGAGTGCAGCTTTAACAGGAGAGGGTAAAAATGAGCAAAATGAAATGTCCTTGTCAGCAAGTTCTCCTCAGGATCAGCGTGAGCAACTGCGTAATTTAGTCGCTGCTGCAGTCGGTGCACAGCAAGCAGAAATGCTTGTTAGTCTAGGTGAAACGATGACCAAATTAATTGAGACAAATATTGAGGCAGGCTTTCGCAGAATTCAAAATGGGAATCGGGCAGACGATATTAGTTTAGATAGGTCCCGGTTGGAGGTTAGGCAAGCTTTTACTGATACTGACCAACCGATAGAACAACAGACTTTGGAAGGCTTACTAGGGTTATCGTCTTCAAGACCAAATCGTTCTCCTGAAAACCATGGGGAAAACGTCAATGGCTCCAATATGACATCTCTACGTCCCGATAGGGTGGGGCATATCATCCACAATTGGAAAATAAGATTTTCTGGGGATGCCCGTGGCATGTCAGTTGACAGTTTTCTTTATAGGGTGGAAGCTCTTACTAAGCAGACTCTTGGGGGAAATTTCGATCTACTATGTGATCACATATCGACTCTGTTCGATTCGAAGGCAAATGACTGGTTTTGGCGATATCACCAATCGACGTCAACTATCCAATGGTCAGGGTTATGTGCAGCTCTTAGGAAGCAATACAAAGATTCACGTACTGATATTGACTTCCGGGAGATGATAAGGGACAGGAAACAGAAGTATAACGAGAGTTTTGACACCTTTTATGAGGCCATTGTGGAAATATCTGATAGGCTGGCTGAACCCCTGAGTAAAAGAATATTAGTCGAGATTCTTAGGAGAAATTTGTTACCCGAAATACAACACGAGATTTTAAATTTGAAGATAAATTCTGTATCTGAGCTACGTGATATATGTCGTAGGCGAGAATTCTTTTTGCAAGATGTTGGACGAAAGCAAAATTCGCAGAAACCTCTACCGTTTGCTAAGCGCCAAGTGAATGAATTGGACGAGACTGAAACATTTCTACCTGATGAAGATATTTCGGCAATATCAATCATATGCTGGAACTGCCGTAAGTCTGGCCACCGCTACCAGGACTGTTTGGAAGATCGGCAAGTCTTCTGTTATGGATGTGGGTTGGCTAATACATATAAACCTAAGTGTAGTCAATGTAATTCCATATCAAAAAACCAAAAGTCGAGTGCGCCGATAGGTGCACGCAGACAAGGTCAATCGACCAGTACAGAATAAATTTGAAAACCAATACCGATAAACATAACACCAATTTTATAACAATATTGAAACATGACGATTCTTTCGACACTAAAAAGGATGAGTCTCTGTTAATACCTATTTTTCACAAGCCTGAATATAATGCAATACGTGAAGAAATATTTAAGAAACCAAATGACAATGTAAGACAAAAACGCTCAGCTGAACGTTTAAGGAACTTCTGGGAAAAAGTGAACCGTACACGTCGTAGTCTACTCAATGCAATTTACGATAAACCTAATGACATTCGACCGTATGCTAATGTGCAGTTATTTGATAAGAAGTTTGTAGGCTTATTAGACACAGGAGCTTCAGTGAGTTGTTTGGGAGCTAAAGCTGCAAATGAATTTTTAAACACTAATATAAATTATAAGAGAATTAAGTCCAGTGTTAAAACTGCAGACGGTAAGTGTCAGGATGTGATTGGTTACGTTAACACTGATATCACATTTCGCGGTAACACAAAAAGGATTATTTTGTACATAATTCCAAATTTATCTCAGGATTTATATCTCGGCATAGACTTTTGGAATTTATTCAATCTTCTACCTCCTGGGCTGATCTCGGAACTAAATTGTAATCTTGATTTGGAAACTACATCTGAATACCCTAATGGAAAAGTTCTTAGTGGCATGCAACAACAACAATTACAAATTGTCATTAACATGTTTCCTTCATTTTCTAAAGAGGGGCTGGGAAGAACGAGTATGATTTCGCATATCATTAATGTAGGAGACGCGACACCAATTAAGCAGCGACATTTTCCGGTCTCTCCAGCCATTGAAAAGTTAATCTATGCAGAGCTTGATCGCATGTTAGAAATGGGAGTCATTGAAGAGTCAGATAGTGCCTGGTCATCGCCGATAGTTTTAGTACGTAAGCCTGGAAAGGTTAGGTTATGCCTAGACTGTAGAAAGGTCAATTCTGTAACTCTGAAGGATGCGTATCCACTGCCGATTATAGATGGAATCTTGGCGAGATTACCAAAAGCAGAGTACATAACGAGTCTTGATTTGAAGGACGCCTTTTGGCAAATACCTCTCGATAAGTCATCGAAAGATAAGACAGCATTTACCGTTCCTGGTCGCCCCTTGTACCATTACAAGGTTATGCCTTTTGGCCTTTGTAATGCGCCCCAGACCATGTCTAGGTTAATGGACAAGGTGGTACCAGCGGAATTGCGGTCTGAAGTGTTTGTTTATCTGGATGATTTCTTGATTGTGTCGGACACATTTGAGAGGCATCTGCAAGTGTTGCGAGAAGTGGCTCAACAATTTCGTGCCGCTGGACTAACGTTGAATGTGGAAAAGTCAAAATTTTGTGTACGTGAAGTCCATTACCTAGGCCATATAGTTGGTGACGGGGTAATTCGAACAGATCCAGACAAAATTTCGGCCATTATAGATTTTCCTCAACGGCGATCTGTAAAACAACTTCGAAGATTTTTGGGTATGTCCGGTTGGTATCGAAAGTTTATCAGGAATTACGCCACCGTTACTGCGCCTTTGACAGATTTGCTAAAATCCCAACGCAAATTCATTTGGAATGAAAAAGCTCAACAAGCATACAAGGAATTGAAGTCCATTTTGACAACGACCCCAGTGTTGCATAGTCCTGATTTTTCGAAACCCTTTTACATACACTGTGACGCTAGCCACACGGGAATAGGAAGTGTATTGGTAAAAAAAACTACGGAGGGCGAAGAGGTTCCAATCGCATTCATGTCGAAGAAGCTCAATCAAGCCCAACGTAATTACTCTGTAACCGAACAAGAGTGCTTGGCAGCAATGTTGAGCATTAAGAAATTCAGAGCTTACGTGGAAGGACATGAGTTCACGATAATTACCGATCACGCATCGTTGAAGTGGCTCATGTCCCAAACGGATTTAAGCTGTCGGTTGGCAAGATGGGCTTTAAAACTACAGGGCTTTAATTTCAAAATAGAACATCGTAAAGGAAGTCAAAATGTAGTTCCTGACACGCTTTCAAGAGCCAACACCGAGGGCTTGTCCGCAATTATGGGCTTGGATTTGTCTGGTTTAGATGATACCGGGGTTTTCGTAGATTTAAATTCTAAACATTTTCAAAGTACAGACTATACCAAACTTTTGGACAGAGTTAGGGCAGATATTGATAAAACTCCAGACTTAAAAATAGTAGACGGATACTTGTACAGGAAGACGGAGCACTGTTCCGGGGAGAAAGTGCAGGACGACCTCGCCTGGAAGCTTTGGTTACCCAAAGAGTTAACTAAAGACGTGCTTCAAAAGGCTCAATGAACATCTTTCTGCACATGGCGGTATTAATAAAACATTGGAGCGCGTCCGCAGGTTTTATTTTTGGCCAAATCTACTAAATGATGTTAGAGATTATGTGAATTCTTGCGAAATTTGTAAAAGTACAAAACATCCGAACTTTGTTATGCGACCTCCTATGGGCAAGACATCTGGAACTGTTAGATTCTTTCAAAAATTATTTATAGACTTTCTAGGTCCGTATCCACGCTCCAAGGCTGGCAATATAGGAATTTTTATTGCAATGGACCATTTTTCAAAATTCTGTTTTTTAAAACCAGTAAAGAACTTTACTGCAGATATTATAATAAAATATCTGGAACAGGACCTTTTCCACACTTTTGGCACACCGGAAGTTATAGTTTCAGACAATGGATCCCAATTTAAATCCGAAAAATTTAACCGATTATTGAGTACTTATGGCATTAAACACGTTTATACAGCAATACATTCGCCCCAATCCAATGCATCTGAACGAGTCAATCGCTCAGTGCTAGCGGCAATACGGGCGTATATTAAACATGACCAGAGTAATTGGGATGAATATCTCAGTAGTATAAGTTGCGCCTTGCGGTCGTCTATACACTCTTCTATTGGTACTTCACCCTATTACATGGCTTTTGGTCAACACATGATCACCAATGGCAAATCTTATGAATTGCTACGTAGACTAGAAATGCTGGATGACAGAGCAATTAATTTTACACGTGAGGATTCTTTAGCGTTGATTCGAGCTAGAGCTGCCAAAAATATGACAAAGCAGCAACAACGAAATGAAAAGGTTTACAATCTGCGGTCAAGAGTGGTGAATTACACTGTCGGTCAAGAGGTTTTTAGACGAAATTTTACACAAAGTAAATTTGAAAAAGGATTCAGCGCAAAACTTGCTCCACCATTTATAAAAGCAAGGGTTAAAAAAATAATTGGTACCTGTTATTACGAGTTAGAGGACCTATCAGGGCGGCCAGTTGGGGTCTACCACGCGAAAGACATACGACAATAAGTAGCTATATTGATACTGAATTGGGATAAGGTTGCGTAATGTGCTACAAGCGAGATCAGCTTTGTTGTACTTACACCACCAAATCTGATCTTAGCAGGGGGGTAATGTAAGGGCGCTTGTAGCAAATATTTTCAAAAAAATAAAAAATTGTTGTTTTTCTCAACATATGTTTTTTATTATCAAATATTTCTTTTAAATAACTGGTTTCATTTAATGCTTCTCGTCTGTTATTTAACATATACTAAACTGCACAAATGTTATTACGAGTTTTAGAGTATATGCTTTAAGTTATTGGATAGCGCAGCGCAGATCATTTCCCAACAAACACAAATTCAACTAATTGTATCAAGGGCTTTTTTGTACGTACTAATAACGAGTATAACTAATTTTTTTTTCTACCAGAACTAATTATTTTACTGTTTTGCTGAGAATAATAGGCTCCTTAACATATTATTTCTTTTTTTTCGGAGTAATAGATAGAAATAGAAGATTGACCTAAAATAATTTTCAATTTAAGTTCAATACCTGTAGGTTTGCTGGGATTAAGAGTAAAATCAGTACATAAGAGCTTACATTTAATTAATTAATGCAGTTTCTGTAACGCCACTTTTCCACTAACTGATGTTTTCTGGTGGTATAAAAGAGAGTTTTGGTGTGACATATTTTTTTTCGTCTTTATCAAGAATCACACCATCACCGACATTACGCCAGTACGGTTCATTTGGTTAAATTATCATTTTTTTAACATTAAATTAAGTGCCATCTATCAAAGATAAGATATTTGAAGGACAATTGGAGCATTCGTTAGTGAAAGGAATAAAAAGGAAATAAAATATAGACTGGCCTTTAACAGGTAATCAAAAATAAGTAGCACCCCAGCATTTTCGTCTATTTTGGATTTTATTTCCACATTAGCAGAAGCCTTGACTTAGGAATTCTTTGGGGTCCACCTTTTCCTACATGGAAACACCAACTCCATATCGGGAGGGAGAAAACACAAAAAACTAAGGAAAATTTTAAGAACATTGCTGCCGGTGGGACAAGGTTATGTACAAAAAAAAATTAAATTCTGGAACTATAAACTAAAATTAAAGGAAAAAAAAATCTAATAACAAATAACATTAATTCTAATATCACAGACAATATTGCACAAAAGTAAAACATAATTGGTAAAAAGTTCCGAAAAATATATACGTATGTATGTATGTATATACATGCATACATAAGTATTCTGCCTGCACTTAAAGCAACAAGCAAAACCACACTTTAAAGACATAAGAAGAATTTGAAAATATGAATATGCACAAATGTTAAATTTTACTAAGTTCCAAACATTTTTCTTTCACTTCGTTAAACATAATTTTTCTTATATTTAAGAGTACATGGAAAGGCAGAAATTATAACAATCACAAAAAGCAACAAGAATAAAATTTGTATTAATAAAATACATAAGTGCTGAAAAAAAGGTTGTCCCAAAGTTATACCTACAGAGAATATACCTATATTTGCTTTTACTTTCTATAAAAAAAAAACGGAAGAGTTACTCATTTAATTTTTTTTCTTTTGAGAAATAAAACGGTTTTGCTTAGCAGTCCAGTGATCGTCATTATTACTACCACAATTTACCAATTATTGTTGTAAAAAAAAAAAAAATAATTTTTTATTAGAGAAAAAATTTTATTTATAATTTAATAACTCCTTACATTATAACTACAGTTGAGAAAGCTAAAAAGAAAAAAAAATAGAGAAAGCCTATTTTACTTGCAACACCAAACCAATTAACATGAAAATCTGATTTTAACCCTAACATCAGTTCCAGTTCCTGCTGAAAGATATCTTTCTTCGATGGAGCCTTAAAATGTATGTAAGTTAATTTGGAATTTATTTATTTTCATTTCCTAAATTGGTGTATTATATGCTGCCATCGTTCATCTAAACAAAAGAAATTTCCTAAGCAAGAGAAATTTCTTATATGAAATTGAAACATAAGTTTGTTTTGCTGTTAACAACATTGCACTGCTCTGTTAAAGTTTGGTTAATGTTAAGTAACAAAACGATGTCCGCATATATTTCATTAAATCTCTATTATATTACAAAACTAACTTCATAAACGGATCGGAAATAAAAAAATATGAATTTTGAGTACCAATATGTTAGGAAAGCGTGAAAAACTAAATAAGTTATATTGAAAAATGTAATTAATTACTTTAATATAAAACAATTTCTTTGAGTTTTTTTCTAAAAGTAATTGCTCTCGGTATCAGTGTTGCCAATTCAACAAACTTACCTTCCCCGTTGAATTATTTTAGTGGAATTTTGAATTTTGAATGTTAAAGTAATGAAATTCGTTATATTTGATGTGACAACATAAATAAAATCCATTTTTTTTCTGAGAAATGTTCTAAAATCCAAGATAGTAATATAAAGGTAGTCTTTAGTCTTGCCCTACAATTTCCTTTGATTTTTTTTCGGCACTTTGTAAGATCAACAGAATTCTTGCAACAAAAACAACAACTTCATTTATTTACAAATTTCGAGTAAGAAAAATTATTAATTTTGTCAGAACGTAAAATAGTTAATTCTATAAATTTATAACATTATTGGTGAATATGGAAATTATGCTACTATTCCACGTTTTATCGAATTATTATTAGTATTAGTATATAGTGTGTTTATTTTGCATAATAAAACAAAAAAAAAAAAAAAAACAAATTTTAAATTGAATTGCATACTTATTAAGAAAAAGAATAATTTTTTTTAATGAATCTCTAGGCGTTAATGCTCTGATTTCGTAAGCAACTGTTGAATCAGGTAATTGTGTTTGGGATCATGAACAAATACTACTGGGAACGTTTCATGATCATGGTCGGGAGGGACGTTATAGTTGCGCAAACATCAATCGCAACTCATCGAATAATGGAATTGTATTTCGATTTTAAACTATACTTTCACTTTAGCTTTCTCTTTTTCTTATAACATTAATCAGACAGCATGCATGTTAAAATTGTGCTTCCTGTAGCTTTACATTGAAATTATTTACTGACCAAGAGTAGCCATGAACTCACCCATTAGCCGACGAGACAGGAGCCGGACATTTAATGCATGCTACGCTACTCATTACTTGTACCACCAAAAGAAAACATAAAATGTATACTTATGGTCGTTACATGCTACAATAGCACCATTGAACAAACTAATAGATTGGTTCAGTTTATAAGTAAAACATTTGAAGAAAAGAAGTATTGTTCTGCCCTGTTTATTGACGTTTTTCAGGCATTTGATAAAGTTTGTTATGAAGGCCTTATTTTAACATTGAAATCATATCTACCAATAAATTTTCTGAATTTATTAGAAAGTTACATTACTACCCGAAAGTTCACGGTTGTGGAAGGAGAATTCATGAGTGTGCCCGAATCTATATCATCCGGTCTGCTACAGGGGAGCATACTGGGGCCAGTTTTGTATTTGATTTATACTTGTGATATGCCTTTGAGCAGTAATATCCATACATCTACGTTTACCGATGATACAGCCTGCCTAAGTATGCACGAAAACCCTCACGAGGCTTCCTGAAATCTACAAGAACATATTACACAACTGGAACTATGGTTGAACTTATGGAGAAATAATGTAAATGAACAAAAGTGTGTCCATATAACGTTTAGCCTAAGAAGAGATACTTGTTCCCCCATTCGAATGAACAATCAAAGTATTCCTCAACATTCCCAAATGAAATACCTTGGCATACACCTTGATCGAAGGCTTACATGGAAACATCACATTGACTTTAAGATAACTCAGATGAAACTTAAGTTATCTCAAATACATTGGTTGATTGGCAGCAATTCAACACTTAGTCTAAAATTCGCAAAATTTTAAGGTTAATAACAGCTGCTCCATGGTACATTAAGAATTCAAATATACATCGTGATTTAAATATGCCACTAGTGATTGAAGAAATTGCGCAGGCAAATATTTAACAAAACTCGAGTCACATACTAATCCGCTTGCTCGTAATATTTTGAACTTTACTGGACACATCCGCTTAAAAAAGAGGGACACAAGGGCTCTAATACTCAACACTCCAGATGGGATTTCTTGAAAATATTTTTTTTCCTTTTTTGATTGTCACTACTTATGTATTATTTATAACTATCACTAAGTTTATGTCCGACAGTGGTCGATCCTAATAATTATATTTTATATTTAAAATTTGAATACTTATTGTTAGTTCATATTTGAAGATACAATAAATAAATAAATGTATGAAAAAAATATAAACGGTTATCTAAATTATTAGAGGATAATCATATTTTCAATGAAAATCAAGTTTTATATTTTATATTTTTTTAAGTGAAATGTAAATATTCATTGCTCAAGACTTATATAATTTTGTTTTATTGTATTTCTTTATAAATAACTGGAATTTTCCCGCGACATCGTTCGCATCGAGGGAAAAACTGAGTAGACTTTAAACTGAATTTATAACAATTTTATCAAAAACAAAATACCAACCGCACAAATGTTTCCTGTTTTACCCTGTTTCATATTCTTCTTCTTTAAACAATAGCAAGCAAAACAAAAAAGGAATCGGGTTTATTGGTCCAGCCACTCACGCGAGTTATGTGTATATATTCCTTCAGGAATAAAAAAAAACAAAACTTAAGTTTTATTAGTTAAACTTTTATTGTTGATAGCTTGATTAATACTGCTTAAAATTACTTTGTTAAATTTATTTATAATTAATCAAAAATGCTTATTACTATAAAATAATAAATGCTTATTCTTACGGAAGTATCAACAACGTTCTTTCGTAATGCTTGGTTATCAATTGCACAACTTTTATGCAAAGTAAAGTAGTTGCGTATTTATTTAGCACAACTTAGCGTCAGCTAAAGTTGGGCTATTGAACTTTTGTTATTTGTTCCAATTAATATTGAATTTTGTTGGAGTCGGCGTTGAGTCAGACGTAACTCCTCCCTCCTTTATGTTAAAATTCTCCTGAATTTTTTGTTTTAAAGAATTTTGTTTTATTACTATGTGTACGCAAAACATTGTTGATACTACAATTATTACAACTATTATTATAAATATGATTACAATGGAGTTTTTGCTAAATGTTTTATGGTATTTTAGTTCTTCTATTTCTTTTACATTTTCCATTTCACTTAAAACTATTTCATCGAATGTTGGTTCGATTGTGTCGAATTGAATTTGATTGCTAGAAGGTATGATGAAATTATCTCTATATATTTTTTTTGAATTTGAAAATGTTTCATTGTCAATCTTTAATTTACAATCATGAAAGGTAAATAAACTGTTTCCTTTAATTGAAAATTTTCTTTCATCGCAATTGCTAGTAACAAAGCTATTGTTCGAATTTTTTAATAGTATTAATCCAGATTCTATTTCAGTTATTTCTTGTTTGTATGCTCTTACTTTTTTACATTTATTACTAAAAATACATAAATTGGATTTCTTGATATCTTTAAGATTAGGATTTTGCTTGTAATTATAGGCTGTTCCGTTATAATATATAATTTCTTGTGGGGTAAAGTTTAATTGTGTGAATTTGGTGTCTGTTATTGGTGTTAGTGTCAGAAGCGTAACGAGCAATATCCAGTTGGTCTGAAAATTTATTTTTTCGTTTAATGTTTGAAGGATGTATATTGTCAAGTTTTAGTTTTCTATATCTAGGTTCATATTTATGTCTCAGTACTTTATAGTTCCTAACGTAACCTTCGTTATCTGTTCTTTGGAAATCTTCTCTGGTTTCATTTCTCTTATCTATAATACGTTGCTTTGCTTGTCTTATCTTTTCTTCTATTTTATACTTTTCAACTTTTCCTTCCATAATGTCTATCGGTTTTTCTTTAGTAAGTGAGTGGTTTGACCTATTGTACCATTCTATACACTTAAAAATTCGTTCTTGCGTTGATAAGGAAGAATTTTCTGATTCCAGTGTTCTGAATTTTTCTGACAGTGTACTGTGTGATTGTTGGGTTTTGTGAAGTGTACTTCGATTCCTTCCTGTCTAAAAAAATCCTTAACATTTGTTGATTTAAATTCATTATCAGTAATTATTTTAGTGGGTTTGCTTCTTGTGGATAAAAATTTTCTTAATTTTTCGACTATTGTTGTACTATTTCTGTCCTCTAGGTATATTGCAATAGCATGTTTAGAGAATTTGTCTATGAAGGTCATGAAACTGTGTTTTTTGATAGTGTAAACGTCCAAGTGAATAATTTGGTTAACATCCGATGGTGTTTCTGTTGTGCGAAATTTGGGTTTAATGGGTTTGCGGTCATATTTCGCCTTGTTGCAGATATCACAGTTGTTAATACATTTGTGTACTAATGTTTTAAGATTTTTAAAATAGATTTTCTTTTTCAGTCCTTCGTAGTTTTCTGTGATACCACCGTGTCCAGTTTCTAGCTTATGGTATTTCGCGATCTATTTGTAAGCATCGTCTTCGTTTTGTATGTCTTTTGCATGATAGCTGCATTTGTAGAATTTTATGCTAGTACCAAAGAGGTCAATTAGCTTAAGTTGGACCCTATTATAAATTTCATAACGTAATTCAGAGAAAATTCCAACTGTTAAGTTTTTCAAAAATCTTCTGAAAATGTCAGACATAAAATCATTTTCAATGTCGTCCCTACTTACAAAAATTTTTCTTTTTCCGTTGACTATGTTTATTTCATTTGTTTTATGTTCAGCTAAAATTATTTGGGTTGGGAATCTATTAACTACTGTGTCTAAAATTGGAATGTGATCATTTAATTCCTCTTGTTGTGAATGGATTGTAGCGGCAGTGCTTGAATTGTCGTTAGTTCCGTTTTCTTCTATTGCATGAATTTCACCTGTATCGGAATTTATGCTACTTAAAAAGTCTGCGATTTTGTTTTCTTTGCCTTTGATATGGCTCATGTCTATGTTGTATTCTCCTAATTCCATTAGCCATCTCTGAAGCCTGGGATTTATGTCTTTCCCTTTGTGTTTTGTATAAAGCCAAACTAAGGGTTGGTGATCTGTTGCTAATTCGAATGGTCTACCATATGTGTACGGTCTATAATACTTGACTGCCCAAACGATGGCCAGTAGCTCTTTCTCAACGGTTGCATATTTTTTTTCGTGATCGTTAAGTGTTCTGCTTGCATAACTTATAGGGTGATCTCCTTGCATGAGTACAGCCCCTATTGCATAGTCACTGGCATCCGTTACCAGTTTAAATTTTTTTGTGAAGTCAGGATATTTGAGTATAGGTGGGTTAGTTAGTTGTCTTTTTAATTTTTGGAACGCATCGATATACTGGGGATCACTTTTATTAACTTTTGTGTTTTTTCTAAGATATTTTGTCATACAACATGCGATTTTAGCATAATCCTTGATAAATTTCCTGTAGTATCCGGTAGCCCCAAGGAAGGATTTTATTTGCTTTTGTGTATCAGGAAGTTTGAGCTTTTGTATACTTTCTATTTTTATAGGGTTCGGTTTAATACCATTTGTCGTCAATATATGTCCTAAATATTCAGTTTCTTTAGCAAAGAATTTGCATTTGTCCACCTGTATTTTTAAGTTGTGTTCTCTAAGATTATTGAAGACTTTTTGGATGTTTACTATATGTTCTTCCAAACTTGTACTGAAAATCAATATATCGTCTAAGTACACAACGCAAATTTTATTGATGAGGTTTCTTAAGACTGAGTTCATTAATCGCTGAAATGTCGAAGGGCCGTTTTTCAAACCAAACGGCATTCGAACGAATTCGTAATGACCTAGTGTGGTTGAGAATGCCGTTTTTTCATGTCTTCATCTTTAATTTTAATTTGATGAAAGCCCTTGGCTAAGTCAAGGGTTGTGAAGTATTGTGATTTGCCAAGTTTATCTAATATACTTTCGATATTTGGCATGGGGAATTTATCATCAGTTGTTATTTCATTTAGTTTGCGGTAGTCGATGACTATCCGCCACTTTTTCTTCCCTGAATAGTCCGTTTTTTCGGAACTATCCAAATAGGTGAGTTGTAAGGAGAATTGCTTTCTCTAATAATGTTTTGTTCGAGCATCTCCTTCATTTGTCGATTTATTTCTTCCTCATGCATTTGAGGGTATCTGTATATTTTGGAATATACAGGATTATTTGTTTTTGTAATTATCTCATGTTGGATTTCATGAGTGTGACTTAATTTCATTCCTTCTTGGAAGAATAGGTCTTTATTTTTATCCAATAAGTTTTTGAGTTTTATACTCTCTTCTTTGTTTAAATCTTCTCTTAAGAGTTTATCTACTACGTTATTACTTGGTGAACTTTCTAGTGTGTGGATGTTTTCGTAATCGTATGGACAAGCATTACAAAATTTTATCCTATTCTTATTAACTTCAATGTACTCTTCCCCGATATTTATGTTAGCTTTTAGAATTCTTAAAATATTTTGCCCTATCAAACCATCAAATTGTTTATTTTTAAAATCTGTCAATTTCCAGCACATAAGGTTCCTGTCGTTAAATTCTTTTGGTATTTCCGTTCGAATTTCGTAATTAACTTCCAATTGTCCGTTTAGTGTTTTAAAAAGTAAAGGTCTGTTTAGTTTTATTCTTTTATGTTGAGGGAACATGTTTTGGTTCATTAAAGTTGTTGAGGAGCCAGTATCTATTAAGCATTTTATTTTAGTAGTACCTATAGTTAGCTCTACTAGCGGTAAGTTTGCCTTTGGGCTGGTGACTGAAAATTTCCTTCATGGATGTGGTCTACTTCCATTGGTTCTGGTCTTTCGTTGAAGTTTTGTCTAAATGGATTGTATGTTGGTCTATATGTTTGTCTACGTTGTTCTGATTTAATATGAGTTGAGTCAGCTGGTTGTCTGTTACGGTATAATTCTGAGTTATTTGTCTGTCTATATTGTCCGGAGTTAGTCGGTTGTCGATATTGTTTTGGATTGGAATGTTGTCCTGTATTGTTAAATTGTTTGTTGTGTCCAAGATAGTTGAATTGATTGTATTGTGTTTGTCTATTTGATCTGTTGTTAATGTCTTGTTTTATAATTCCTGTTTCCTCTAGAGTATAGAAGGCTGTTCTTATATTTGTTATATTTCTGCTGTAAATAATACTAGCCATGTATGGGGGTATATTACTTAAAAAGGTTTTTAAAATCATGGCTTCATTATTCTTTGGTGAAAATTCTATTGGTTCGTCTGGATCTTGTGTATATTTTTCGTTTATTCTACTTAAAATGTTACTTAGACTATGGTAGTATTGACTTACATTGTAGTTTCTTAAAGCTAGTGCTTGGTGGTAGAGGTGGTGATAAGTTTCTCTGATGCCAAAATTGTTGATGAGCTCCTTTTTTATTGCTGCCCACGTTGGATTATTTCCTAGAGTACGGATGATATTTAGTGCTTCTCCCTGTATTTTGTTCACAATACATCTTTGGAAGACATAATCTTCCAGGTTGGTGTTTTCAAAAATTGGCAGGAAAAGTTCTACTTCTCTTATGAATGATGATAAGTCATAGTCCTTTGTTCCTCTGTATTCCCTTATTCTGGATGCCTCTTTTAAAACATCGGTTATTGGGATTGGGGATGATACAGTTGAGTTTGAAGACGACGTATTTGTTGCCATTGTAGAAATATATTTTTTCTTGTGTAATATTGTTCACTGTTCAATTACTGTTAAATTTTTTGTTTTAAAAATTTGACTGTTCGTTTATAGTTTTAAATTTTATTTAATAGTATTGTTCACTGTTCATTTATTGTTCTTTTTTTTTTTAAATTTTAATTTTTTATTTTTTTGTTTAGATTCTTCTGAATCTATTGCACTTTGTCCTGTCCTTTTTAAATTAAAATTTTATTTGTTTACTTAAATTCTTATGAATTTATAATTTTTCACAATTGCACTTTATCTTGTCCTTCGGGACTAGATCCTACTTTCGACTGCGCCAGTTATGTGTATATATTCCTTCAGGAATAAAAAAAACAAAACTTAAGTTTTATTAGTTAAACTTTTATTGTTGATAGCTTGATTAATACTGCTTAAAATTACTTTGTTAAATTTATTTATAATTAATCAAAAATGCTTATTACTATAAAATAATAAATGCTTATTCTTACGGAAGTATCAACAACGTTCTTTCGTAATGCTTGGTTATCAATTGCACAACTTTTATGCAAAGTAAAGTAGTTGCGTATTTATTTAGCACAACTTAGCGTCAGCTAAAGTTGGGCTATTGAACTTTTATTTGTTCCAATTAATATTGAATTTTGTTGGAGTCGGCGTTGAGTCTGACGTAACTCGCGTGATGCTGTGCCAATAAATGGATTACTTTTTATATACATATACAAATAATAAATAGGCCCTTATTATGAACCACTTTCGATCGTCGACTGTAGTCGAAAGTACTTATGGAATGAATTTTCATTTGCTATTATGACGAGCATTCGACAAAGAATGCTCAAAAGAAAGAAAATCACTCAAAGTGATTTTTAAACCACTTTGCCTAAAAATATTTATTTATTTATTTAACTCACACAAATATCACAATTCAAATTATAATAACTCTAACCCTTATGTGAATGGCAAGGTACCCGGGTACCTTGTGCGTTTTCAGCATAATTTTTTTTATAGAAATAGATGGTCCACAATTTTTATTTTTTAGCTTAAAAATTATTTTGAAAAAGCGCGGTGGTCCAATTTTCATCTTACCTGGGTACCTGTGAAATGTGAAAAAACGATTATTGCATGTATATTTTTAGTGAAATGTTACTGAAATAAAATTAAAGGAAGTCGTTATTAATATTTTAGATTAAAGATTTTATTTGGTGAAAGAAAAACGAAGAAAAAAATATTTTTTCATATATACCTGCACATACATAAGTAACAAAAATTAAAAATTTTAAAAACCCCCATTATATCTAGAGAAGATGTGATATCTTCTAAGCGGCTGGACCGATTTTCTTAAAACAGAACCCTCTCGATCAAGTCATCTTTCAAACAGAAAAGTCTGTACGTGGACAAACACACAGACACACACTACAAACTTATAACACGGGGGCTAATAAAAAATAAATAAAAATGCACACTAAGCTACAATTAAACTTCGACTAATCGCTTCGTTTGTTGAATGCTCATTACAAATGGGTTTAAAACATATAGTGCAGGCTTTACGTGTTTTTCTTTTCGACAAAAACTGTTAGTTTCCAATATTATTTCCTTATGGCTACCCGGGTACCTTGCAATGCTGTTGAAGTTGTTTTTTTCTTGCCATTCACATAAGTGCTAACTATAAAGCACTAGCGGCAAAGGCTTAGGAATATATATTAGGTGAATTATTTAGTAATTATTCCAGCCTCCAGTAGATGTGCGCAGAGGTGGTTTAAATTCGTGTTTTAAGCTGTCTAGCAGCGCGCCACTAAGAGTAATTAGATGCTAGTGTGACATCAACACTTTCCAGATAATTTTTAAAAGATGTAGTTTTTTCAGATGCAAGCAATTCTTGGAGTCGTTAAGTGCACTATTTAAATCTTTCTTTATGTTGGAGTGATCTGTGCTCTTCTCTTCTTTTTTGACATACGAAACTTTCAATATCCGTAGAATAAATTCTATTAATTTGATTGGGTTTCCGTAAAATGACTTCTGATATGTTTTTGAACCCCAGTCAACACGATTCATAATCTTCACATTTGGCTGACGTAGTTCACTTAATGGGCTCCCCACTAAAAATTACGTTCAAGCATTTTATGAACAAGTTCGCACAGGCAAGAGAAAAGCTTGCAGTAAATTTATGGTGTCCAAACGTTCTTACACGTAATTCACACGAAGACTTTTATGAAGTTTATTTTTGGACGTAATTTTTTGTTTGATAGCGAGCGGTGTAGAGAAGAAGAGGGGTAAGAAAATTTTTTTTTCATATTTCTCTTTACATTGCTCTTGTTGTTATTGTTGTTACGTTTTAATGTTACTCTTCTATCTTATTGTTATTTTTATTGGTACTCTTCTAGCTTATTGGCTATATGGGTGGAGAGAAGTAAAATTAGACGTTTAAAAAACCCATCGTATGAACGCAAAGAATTTTTGGTAGCAACTCCAAAAGGGAATGAAGAAAAATAGTCGTCATAAATTTCATCGTCTGAATCCTGTGTTATTCTCATTAATTCATACAACATGTTTGAACCGACTGTATGTGTGGCTTGAGTAGTATGATATACCAACAATGCAAACAAAATAGCCAATTCAACATTGATAAACATTTGCTTTTTTTTTGTTTGCTTGTCTTTTGTTTTGTTGAGAAAATAGACTACACATAATAAATACACTATCCTACAAGGTTGTGCGATCTACAAAAAAAAGTACATCCCTAGTATGATGGTGTTTATGAAAATTTTCAAAAGACTATAACAATCCATCGAACCAGGGTTGTAGTTTTACGTAGATCGCACGACTTTGTACGATAGTGTACCACGGCCTTAAGGAAAATGTTATACTGAGTGAAGAATTTGATATAATCAGCTGGTGGAAATCAAGTCTTTTCCAAACTTTTCTAACATCGTAGTGCAAATTCATGCCATTCCTGCTAGCAGTGCAGCAGTAGAAAGAGCATTTTCATTGGCTGGAAATGTTATTACAGAAAAAAATAAACCGTCTAGGACCAAAATCTGTAAATAGCTTACTATTCCTTCATTTATATTTTAAAAATTTTGAAGCTTAGTAAATATAAAATTGCCTTATTTTTAATTAAAACTAAAAGAATAAAATTTTTAAGTTTTACCTTACTTAGTTACATATTTGAATTAATAGTTAAGAAAATGTAATAATTTTAATAAATTTTTGAGTTTTTACTTAAAAATAAATGTCCCGTTTTTTATTTATTGTACTGTTTTTATATCATGATGTATATCGAAAACAACTGTAAATTAAAATAAAAAAGCTGTCTATCGACAAATCGATAGGAATGAACGAACTCGTACACAATGATTTCTTGCTTTTTATACTTCAATGTTAATCAAAATTTTGTGTATTCAGAGGAAAAGGCAACTACACGAGTTGACAAGTTTGATTCGACCTATGATAAAAATAAACAAGTGTTCAACCTGCAAGTGGTTTGATTGCCTTAAAATCAACAACGTATATAAAAGTTTGAACAAGTTTGATTTATTAATTCATTCCAAGTTTAAAGAAGATTACACTGTGATACACAAAAAATATTCAGGGATTCTTATGTACCAATTCTATTTTGTTGTAGTCCATGGATGACGAAAATACCGTTGGTTTTTTAGGTCACTTCATAAAGTGATTTTATAACGGTAAATGTAGTGAAAAACAGGGTTTCTTAGATTTTCAGTTTTAAGCAGTTGTAACTTCTTTGTTTCCCAACGGATTTCTTTTAACTTTTCAAATATTATCTTTCAACCAAGATATAGTTTTTGTAAATCGACTAACAAATGGCTAAGTTACAGTCGTTGAAGTGTGCACAAACCCCATCAAAAAAGAATTCTTTTGTTTTCATGAGGCTATAAGTTGCTTATGAGTTACCAAACGCTCTAGATATTTATGATTACAAAAAAAGGAAACAAAACTAGCTTTCCAAAATGGGTAATAACGGTAAAATCGGATTAAAAATACAAGACCTATGCAAATTTTTGTGTTTTAACTTTTTTTTTTATGTAGAAATAATTTGTATTTCTTTGCTTTTTATAGTCTTCGCTGTCAGTATTCCGCTTTAAAGACCAGCAGTAGTTAAAAAGCATACTGATTTTATTTTTTTCCTAAATAACGCTGTTCAATTTTAATTATTTCTTGGTGAAGTCGTTCACTCATCTGTCCTAAATTTGCTGGAAATCTTTCCAAGTGAGCATGCAGATAATGTAGTTTTATTGACATTTGGCAACCCATCGCATGGTAGGCAGACAGCATATTGTTTACTATTTGCTCATAATTTTCACTATTTGTGTTTCCAATGAAATTTTCACACACTGAAACGAAGCCATTCCATGCATTTTTTCTGCAAGTGTCATTTGTTCCATGAAATTTTCATCTGTTACTAATTTCCGTATTTGCGGTCCAATAAAGATACCTGTTGATTATAAGTTTGTTTTTATTCTTCATGCGTTCATAATATATTTTTTACCTTCTTTTAATTTTCGACTCGCTATTCGTGGAAAAACCTGTTCAAGATATTTGAATGTGGATCCATTTTTATCAAGTGCTTTCACGAATTGCTTTATCAAGCCCAACTTTATGTGCAGCGGAGGTAAAATAATATCTATTGGATTGACTATTGTAATATTTATGCTATTTTTTCACCAACAATAACTGCTGTACGTGGCTTCCAATCTCTCTGTATGTAATGTTTGGAGGAGTTTCGGCTGACCCATTCACAAAAATAGCAGGGATACTTTGTGTTACCACCTTGCATTCCATTCAAAATTGATATTACCTTCAAATCTGCTACGGTGGTCTGATTACTCCTTGTCGAAACGGTTGGTCACATTCCATTAATTGTGACAAAATACTTTGTATAATTACCATCATATAAGTATATAAATGTTAAGATATTTCTTCCAGAAAAAAATATCAGTTCTCGTGGTACCTTCATAGCGAACAGTCGGTTAGCGGAATTTTTTCTTACATACCAAACAAACAAAAAATTATACAAAAAAATAATCGTAGTACATATTATTCGTAATAGGTACATACTGACTTTAATAAATAAGCTTTATTGCTTTGATAATATTTTTTACATAGTGGAAATAACAAATACAAAAAAAACATAAACAGTGAGATTGAGGAATACTCTATACGCGTACCTCAAAAACAGACAAACAAGCATAAATTACAAAAACAAAAAAACCGTAAGCAAAAAAAAAAACACAAAAAGTGCCCTTGAGGAATACTCTATATGAGTGCCTCAAATACAAAAAATTACTATTTTGCTGCGAGTTCTGCAGCGCTTAATGAAAATAATAGAAATAATAAATCTAATGAAAGTGTGTTTTTAACGGCAAAACCAATTTTTCGTCAGCGATCAACTTCGCTTTGTCCAATGCCAAATAGTAGTGATTCATTAACATTACAGTTGCCTAGTACTTCTTCATATAAGTCAGTAATATCATCCCCTTCAGGCTCGTATTCGTCACTTAACAAAGTTATCACTACAGATAACAGTATTTCAAAACCCAAGGTGCAAGTCGGTATTGACAGATATATAACCGTGGTAAAGCGTGGGCGAAGCCCGTATTCTTCAAAAACTTCATCCGCTCCAAAGATGTCTAGGGATAACAGCGCATCCTCAACTAATCGCCAAACCCGTTTTAAAATTTTGCAAGAAGAGAACGACAAACCCGATGTATCCTCGAATGAAACATCCAAGCCGCCACGAATCTACTTGAAAGAGAAAAATTCAAATGCCCTTATTAAAAAATTAATTTCGGTCATTGGTGAAAATAAATTCCACATTGTCCCAATAAAACGTGGCAACATCGATGAAACGAAAATTCAAATTTATGACGAAAAGGATTTCCGCAAAATGGTTTCTGAATTTGAAACAAATAAAACAAGCTTCTACAAATACCAGCTTAAGAGCGCTAAATGCCTGCAGATCGTATTGAAGGGCATATATTCTTATGTTGTTCCTGAAGAAATAAAAGATTCACTCGTCCTCCAGGGATTTAAGGTAAAGAATGTATCTAACATAATGAACAGAGAAAAGGTACCCCAACCCCTATTTCGTGTTGAATTGGAGCCGAATGATATAAAGTTGAAAAAAAACCAGACTCATTCTATTTATAGCCTAAAATACCTTTTATACAGAAAAATCACAGTTGAAGAGCCACATAAGCGTGCAGGTCCCGTGCAGTGTCATAATTGCCAAGAATATGGCCATACAAAAGCTTACTGCAATTTACCTACAGTGTGTGTTATCTGCGGTGAATTGCACGGTACTGCAAGTTGTACAAAACCAAAAGATCAAGCGGAAAAAACGCAGTAATTGTGGAGGCAATCACACCGCTAACTACAGAGGATGTCCTGTGTACTCTTTCGTCAAGCAGGCTATGGTGCAAAAACCTAAATTAGCTCCAGCTCAACCATTAAACGCGTACTCCGCCACTTTTGCTCCAGTGAGCCAACCAGTTACTTCACGTGTATCGTATGCCGATGCTGCTAAGGCTAGTTCTATTCCCACACCAAATGTTTCACCGCCAAATAATTCAACGAATGCAAATTCAAGCTTTAACTTTAGTCGCCTGGAAGCTACTATTGAGAATCTGGTGCTAACTATAAACAACTTTACAACAAATATGACTACCATGATGCAAGAAATGCTGAGAATGCAGAATACTCTGCTTCAAGCATTAATTAACAAGCCATGAACACGTTAAAAATATGTTTCTGGAACGCAAACGGCATTCGCCAACATAAAATTGAACTTGAGCACTTCCTTACGGAAAAAAATATTGATATAATGTTGGTCTCTGAGACTCATTTGACTTCTAGAAGCCTCTTTAAAATGAATGGCTACACTTTATATGATACAAAGGACCCTAGAGGGAGAGCATGCGGTGGATCAGCAATTCTAATAAAGTCAAGACTCAAGCACTATATTCTTGACAACAATTGTGAAGAACATCTACAAGCAACAAATATCTGCATTGAAAATTTTTGTACAAATTTCGTGATATCTTCAATTTACAATTTCCTCCCAGATTTTCAATTACCGAGGACCAATACGAAAAATTCTACAAATCTCTTGGACCTTGTTTCGTAGCAGCTGGCGACTACAATGCTAAGCATACGTTCTGGGGTTCGCGTCTTATTACGCCTAGAGGTAGCGCGTTGTTCAACACAATTTCAAAAATGGGCTTGGATGTTATTTCGAGTGGGGAGCCTTCTTACTGGCCTACTGTCGTACGAAAAATTCCGGATGTTATAGATTTCGGCGTCATAAAAAGTATTTCTAGGGAATTAATTCACGTTGAAGCTTCCCTAGATCTCTCGCCCACGATCGTTACAATCTGTAGCCCACTGAGAAGCGCTTTACCTCACCCATATGTCAAGATGATAAATCGTGTTAATTGGCTGGGATTCAAAAAATATCTTAGTAGTCATTGCACGGAAAATATTACACTAAGAACACCCAATGATATTGAATCTAACATTGCAAATCTTAACGCGAATATTGAACGGGCTTCTGAACATGCCACTACCTCCCATCCGCATACTGGGTTCAATAAAATTTATTCTACAGACGTTGAACATCTCGTACGTGAAAAAAGAAGAGCTAGAAGGAAATGGCAACAGCACAGATCACCTCAACACAAAATTAGATTTAAAGAGTGCACTAAACGACTCCAAGAGTTGCTTGCATCTGAAAAAACTGCATCTTTTAAAAATTATCTGGAAGGCCTTGATGTCACACCAGCATCTAATTTCTCTTTGTGGCGCGCTGCTAAAAAGCTTAAAACACCCGTTGAGTTTAAGCCACCTCTGCGCACATCTACCGGAGGTTGGGCAAGAAGCGATACTGAAAAAGGTAACATATTTGCTGAGCATTTAAAATCCGTATTTACACCAAATACATGTACCGGAGTTGCTAATTTGCCGAGTGTAGTTGCTCTACCCCCTCGAAACTTAAAATTTACGATGTGTGATGTACAAAAACTAATTGCCGAACTCAACCCGAAAAATGCTCCCGGTATGGATGGAATTAGTAACCAGATGCTGATTAAGTTACCTCGTACTGCAATTAGAATCCTGTTATTCAAGGCTGAGTCATATAGGCCAATAAGTTTACTGTCAACAATGTCAAAGCTTTTTGAAAAGCTACTCATGACAAAATTGTCTTCAATTTTAACTGATAATGGGTGCATCCCGGACCATCAATTTGGTTTTAGAAGCATAGATTGGTTCAATTTATAAGCAAAACATTTGAGGAAAAGAAGTATTGTTCTGCCTTGTTTATTGATGTTTCTCAGGCATTTGATAAAGTGTGACATGAAGGCCTGATTTTGAAATTGAAGACATACTTGCCAATAAACATTCTAATCTTTTGGAAAGTTACATTCTTGCACGAAAATTTACAGTGGTGGAAGGACACTTTATGAGTATGCCTGAAACTATCTCATCCGGTGTGCCACAGGGGAGTATTGGGGCCATTTTTATATTTGATTTATACTTGTGATATGCCTGTGAGCAGTAGTATCCACACTTCTACATTTGCCGACGATACCGCCTTCCTTAGTATGCACAAAAACCCTGATGAGGCATCCCGAAAACTCCAGGAACACATTAGCCAGATGGAACTATGGTTAAACTTATGGAGAATTAAGGTAAATGAACAAAAGTGTGTCCATATAACATTTACTTTACGAAGAGATACTTGTTCCCCCATTCGGATTAATAATCAAGTTGTTCCTCAACATTCAAATGTGAAATATCTTGGTATACACCTCGATCGACGGCTTACTTGGAAACATCACATTGACTATAAGTTAACTCAAATGAAACTAAAATTAACTCAGGTACATTGGCTGATTGGCAGAAATTCAACACTCAGCCTAGACTGCAAACTTTACATTAAGAATTCAAATATACATCGTGATTTAAATATGCCACTAGTGAGTGAAGAAATTGCAAAATACGCAGGCAAATATCTAACAAAACTCGAGTCACATCCTAATCCGCTTGCTCGTAATATTTTGAACTTTACTAGACACATCCGCTTAAAAAAGAGAGATACAAGAGCTCTAATACTAAACACTCCGAATGAAGTTGCTTGAAAATTTTTTTTTTTTGCTTATCACTACTTATGTATTATTTACAACTATCACTTAGTTATGTCTGACATTGGTCGGGCCAATTAATTGTATGTTAGATTTAAGATTTGAATACTTATTGTTAGTTCATATATGAAGATACAATAAATAAAAATAACATGCATAAAAAAAATAAAAATCTGCTACAATCATCCACTTGTATGCATTGTAATGTATGACATTAAGTATTAGAGCCATACTATCATATGATTCCTTGATGTTAGTAGCGTAAGCCAACGGCACTGAATTAAGTGATCCATCATTATGCAAAAGCACTGCTTTTAAACCTTAAAACAGCAGATAAACATACATTTATTAATAAAATATAAGATTAAAATAACTTTTTATATTACTTTTTGTTGAACCATCAATAAATAATCGCCATTCTTGTGGGACATGATTATATCCCAATTGTTCAAACAATTTATTTATATCATTGCAGTAAGCCAAATCACTATTTTCAGTGCTTTCGTTGAATAGTGATCCAAACAATCTGGTTTCCTCGGTCCTCCGAAATGTAATGTTAATATTTTTTTTGCAAACAGTTCCACTGATTTAATCTGGAACCTAGGAGCTCGGTCTGTCTTTTCGCCAATTCTAAATCGCGAACAAGGTCATGAAATTCCGCATGGGAAACAAGGTGTTTTTTATTCAATTCTCCTTCAGGTGGGACATATTCTGATGCGGGGCTCATAGCTTGGCTTGAAGATGGTTCAAACTCAGATGAATCTGGTGATATTTCTTTAACAGATTTTGGAACAGCGTCGTTTTTCTTACGCATTACACTCTTAAAAGAACATTTGCGTATTTAATCTGTTGTCTTATTTTGAAATGATATTCTTTCGTTTTTGATAAACAGAAATAGCAATTACTTTCTCTGTGCACACGCAGTGGAAACCAGTTGACAGGTTCGATAAACGGCAATGCAAAAGAACCACGTGGATAATTTTTCCATGATCTTAGTGTTGCGTAACACGATGAACAACAAACCGTTCTAGGCAACGACTAAAGTATTCTTCATATAGGGGAATAATATGTTTTTTTACCGACACATCTATTTTATGTCGTTTATCCACAAACAATACACATATAAAACAAAAATAGTGGCTTTTATCACACATTGTTATTGAATATATTGAAATCACTCGGACGCTTACTGTTCACTTGCAGAAATTAAATTGTGCCAGCCTTGCAACCGTAGCCCTTTATATTGCAGCATAATACAATAATGCAGGTAACCGTGAAGCGCCCGCTTTTTTTTATTTCGTGATGTGATCTGCCAAATGATGCTTATGTTTTACCAACACACGCGCACATTCTTTGAAAAGCCAACAGAAAACGCAAGTACATGTAATTTGTTTTTTCTTGGTCGTCTCTGTTATCAAGCACAAAACAGCAATAAAAATCACTGTTGTTCTATTTGTTGTAGATTCGCGGCTATATGCATTATTGTACCATGATACTGGGAAAAAATCGGAATACTGACAGCGAAGATTATAAAGAGCAGAGAAATACAAGTTATTTCTAAATAAAAAACCAAAAAGTTAAAGCACACAAATTTGCATAGTTCTTGTATTTTTAATCCGATTTTACCGTTATTACCAATTTTGGAAAGCTAATTTAGTTTCCTTTTTTTGTAATCATAAATATCTATAGCGTTTGGTAACTCATAAGCAACTTACAGCCTCATGAAAACAAAAGAATTCTATTTTGATGGGGTTTTTGTACACTTCAACGACTGTAACTTAGCCATTTATTAGTCGATTTACAAAAACTATATCTTGGTTGAAAGATAATATTTGGTCCTTTTAACCAATGAAAAGTTAAAAGAAATCCGTTGGGAAACAAAGAAGTTACAACTGCTTAAAACTGAAAATCTAAGAAACCCCGTTTTTCACTACATTTACCGTTATAAAATCACTTTATGAAGTGACCTAAAAAACCAACGGTATTTTCGTCATCCATGGACTACAACAAAATAGAATTGGTACATAAGAATCCCTGAATAATTTTTGTCTCAACTTCTGTATCACAGTGTTATTTTTATGAGTCAACCGATTTCTAAACCATCTGAATCAACAGAGAGGCATTTGTTGGGTTGCTTTAAAATGAACAACACAAGAGAGTATGTGGGCAGGTGTGATGATTTGCAAATAAAAGATAAATTTTTTGTGCCTTTGTTATTGTTGAACGGTTTTATAATCAACAAGTGAAGTTCTCTGCTCTGGGTGTAATAAGACGGGAATCCCAGAACGTATGTTTTGCATTGTAGTCGCCAGCTGCTAAAAAGCAAGGTCCCAGAAATGTTTAGAAATTCTCGTATTGGTCCTCAGATTGAAAATCTGGGAGGGGAGTAATTTGATATCACGAAATTTATATAAAAATTTTAAATGCCAATATTTGATGTTTGTAGATGTTCTTCACAAATGTTGTCAATAATATAGTTCTGGAGTCTTGACTTTATCAGAATTGCTGATCCACAGCATGCTCTTCCTCTCGGGTCCTTTGAATCATATAAGGTGTAGCCATAAATTTTAAAAAGGCTTCTAGAAGTAGAATGAGTCGCAGACACCAAAATTATCAATATTTTTTCCGTGAGGAAGTGCTTAAGTTAATTTTTATGTTGGCGAATGCCGTTTGCGTTCCAGAAATACATTTTTAACGTGTCACAGTGGCTGAAAATCGTTTTTCATTGGCCAAAATTCTGTAACTTTTGAACTTATCAAAATATTGAAGTAATTTTTATTTTAGTGGATAGATATTTAGTTCAGTTTGACTCAGTTTTAATTACATTAAAATTGATTGAGGACTTTTTAAGGAATTCTAGCTCAAAGTTGAACTTTTGAATTTTTTTAACTTTTAGAGTGAAATATGGGTTTATTATTTTTTTATTTATTAAAAAATTTAATATATGGAAATTAGTAATAATTATAAATATGTTTTGTAATAATGGAATTTATTTAATGTTACACTCAAAAAAAATTTTACACTAAAAAAAAAATAGTAAAATCAACGATTTTGCTATTATTACAGAAAAATTAAAAATTTTTTGCTGTCTAATTTGCAATTTTGTTTACACTCAAAGAATAGTTACACTTAAAAAAAAACTTTAATAATATTATCTAAAAATATTGCTATTACTACAGAAAAATTTATTATTTTTTGCTGTCAAATTTGATCATTTTAAAAAACATATTAAAAATAAAAACTGCAATAAATTTTAATAGCATTTGTAACAATGGTAGGTTCTGTTTATTATTATTTTTTACTAATAGTATGCTTTTCGTACCTTAAATAACAATGAAAGGCAATTATGATTATTATTCATTTGACTCAAATATTGATTGTCAATATTCCATATTTTGTTCTGTGCTATTTCTGTTCTTTAGTAGTTTTTTGGCTTCTTCATCTAAATCCCGATGTTCCACTTTCCATTGATTTCGAATACTGGAGATGAACGGATCTGACGTTGCCAATAATATATTAAATAGATCTTCATTTGTTGAATTTCGTGAAATTTTTCTAGTATTGTGCTCTCTATAAAATCTGTAATCCTTGTTTCTTTTTTCCTGAGCCTCCTCTGATAGATCTCCAAGTGGCACCAAATGATATTTAATGATATCTTCTCCATGATAAAGGATTTTATGAACTGTTGCAGACATATTTCTCCATGGGTAGTTGGTTGTATATATTTTTGCAGTTTCCTTAGCATAATCTCCAAATTTTCTAGAGTCAATTTCTTCATTGCACGCAAGTACTTCTAGGATTATTTTAAACCTGAAAATAAGGTTTAAATCCACTCCTGTTATTTCAGATGCTGTTTCTGGATCTGAAAAGAATCTTCTTGCGGTATTGCCATCATTTGTATTGCCTGACCCTTGTTTTGGCTGATCTATAATCAATCCTAATTTGCGATATTCATCTAGAACATGTTTCTTTTTTGAACTTCTTAACTCTTTGTTGGTTTCGTTGTTTCTTATTGATCCTGAAGACCCGAAATCCAAATCATAACTGATTTTTAGTATGTGTTCCATAAGTCGTATTCTTGCATGTAGTGGTGATAATCCAAATTCATATGCATCGGTATTATCTAATGATTTTGTCGGGACTTGGTTTAATTGGGTTGATGTTGCTTGGCATATAATGCAGCTGGATGCAGCCTTCGTGTTAGTCAAAGCCTGACCTACTTTTCCATCTATCATTGTCAGCACTAATTGGTAGCTTACTTCAGTTTGTTGCCCATCTAACTGTAATTGTAATGGCTGTAGTGTTGCAATTTGGGCCTTGATATCACTAACTTCTTTGTTAATGGCATCATGAGTTTCTTTTTTGAATTCAAATTTAATTGGCCTGCAGTATTTCGTAGAAGATGGTGTCTCATTTTTCCAAATATCCATTGTTTGCGTTGTACTAGTCGAAGGCTCTGAATCTTCCAAAATCTTTTTCAATCGCAATGGTACAAATGATACCATGAACATATCTGAGTCCGAAATATTTTCACATACAGCTTGTTTGTATTGTTTTTGTCCCGAGGAACCATCACATCCCCATTTACAAAAAAGAATTAACTTTGTGTTTCCATATTTCTTTAACTCATTTCCTGTTATTGATTGTAGCAAGCGTTCGGCTGTGTGATCAAGTAGAGATTGTAGTTGTACCTCTGCCGAAATTGGTGTGATTGTAATAGTGTCCTTTGATGGCAAACAGTCTATTTTAGCAGCGGCTATGTAATGATATGCTGGATACATATTTGACCCTTTTTCAATCGCACGCAGTCTGAGCTTAATATATTGCTGTTTTGTTAATTTCAAATCCAGAAATAATGCTAATGCCTCCTCATTTGTGTACTGTATTGCATCACTCGGAGTTGGTATACTTTTAAGAATCCGTTTTGTTCTCACTGGACTAGCTTTAACAACTTTTTCAATGATATCCACTTTTGATAATTGGTTCTGTGATCGTAATTGATGTAGGAAAGATTCTTTTATATTTGTACAACCAATTGCATCGTTAAAATCTTTAAGTTTCCGCCTCTTAGATCTATCACTGCAGTTGCCCATTAATGATTTGCGTGGTCTTCCAGCCTTATCTTGCTTTGCTGTTTCTGCAGCGACAGTAAGTTGGCCTTCTAACCAGTTTGCACTTTTTATATAAAAGTTTTGTTTACTGTAGCTAACTTCTTTGTAGCGTTTTTTTTAGTGCTTTGACGAAATTAGATAATTGCTCTTGCATTTCGGTGCTACACGAATTTAAGTTTAATTTTATTTTAACGTAACTAAGAACATCTTCCTGGTTTTTGTTTCTAAAATACTCTTCGGCCAGTTCTTTATAACTGAAGCTCTCCATATTTATCTGAATATTTTTATTTGTTATATTTTATCCGTACAATTAAAGGATTAACTTATTACTGAGTAATCCCTTATGGAATCCGTAGTTTTATACATTTTTAGATACATGTTATTCACACATTGATCTTCAATTTCATAGCAGGTAGTGCTTAAATTGAACAAAACTGCACATGTTATTCAGACCTTAATATCAGGTAAAACTGATTAGTATCTCGCCAATATGGGGTTGTTTTTTATCTTTAGTGGTTTAATGTCGCCATTATTGTTATAAAAATGTTTATGACTTTGGTTGACCCTAACATTTGATAACAGGTAAATTCAGAAAGAGATCATATGTTTACTGTAGAACCTATTGTGATAATTTTATGACTTATTTTTTGCTGATCAAAACAAAGCCATTAAACCCTTTCGCAGGTATTATATTTAATTTTTTTCGTTTTACGTAGTCTAAAGTAAAAAAAACAAACTTTTAGGCAAAAAAGTGAAAATTTAAGACACTATTGTATACGAGTACTTATAGGGCTGTTTAAATTAATTTGAATTTTTTTTAGAGTAATTTCATTAAAATGAAAAAAGTGTTCTAGGACACTTTCACCTTTCTCCTGGTGGTATACGTTTCTTGTTCCCTTTTGTTCCCTAGAAGTTCTATTCCACTAAAATTTAAATTTGAGAAAAATATAGTAGTTTCATAAATATTTCATAACGCCCGTAATATTAAACGCTAGAGCTGTGACCACTTACAACAACTAAAGACTATAGTCCTACCAACATTATAAAAAAGACCGCAGGCCGTTATCGATGATAGCTTGCGAGTAGTAAACATTTATTTTTGATAAAAAACAAAAGAAAAACACCTTTTTCTGAAATTAAAAAAACGGTTGAGTTTGACAGCATGCCACGCCCACAATTATCAATAGTTTAACCTAAGTTTTTGGCTACCTTAATCTGGATATATTAGCTACAAAAAGGCGTAAAAATTTTAAAAATCGGTGACAAAAAAAATTAGACTTTTGGCCAATGAAAAACGATTTTCAGCCACTGTGCGTGTTCATGGCTTGTTAAACAATGCTTGAAGGAGTGTATTCTGCATTCGCAGCATTTTTTGCATCACGCTACTGATATTTGTTGTACAATTGCTTTTATTTTGCACCAAATTATCAATAGTAGCTTCAGGGCGATTGAAATTAAAGCTTGGGTTTGTATTTGTTGAATTATTTGGCGGTTAAAAATTTGTGTTGGGATAGAATTTGTGTTAGCAGCATCGGCATACGATACACTATAAGGAAATGGTTGGCTCATTTGCGCAAAAGTGGTGGAGTAACCGTTTACTGATTGAGCTGGAGCTAATTTCGGTTTTTGCCCCATAGTCTCTTTGACAAAAGAGTACACAGGACAACCTCTGTACTTAGCGGTGTTATATCCTCCACAATTACTGAATTTTTTTATCACTTTTATCTTTCGGCTTATTGCAACTAGCAGTGTCGTGTAATTCGCCGCACACAACACAAACATTAGGTAAATTGCAGTAAGTTTTTGTATGGCCATATTCTTGACAATTATGGCACTGTCCTGAACGCTTGTGTGGTGCTTTAACTGTGATTTTTGTGTAAATTTGATGTATATCATTTGACCCCAGTTCCACGCGAAATAAAGGCTGTGGGATCTGCTCCCTATTGATTATATTAGTAAAAATTGTCTCTGAATCCTTGTGTGATGAGTGCATTTTTTACTTCTTCGGGATTAACATAAGAATCCAATGAAAATCAAAAACTATATTGAAAAACTCATAAAAATGACACATTTTTGAAATGCTCATATCTTTAGGTATATAAATAGTAGAAGCAAAATTTGAAATACCGTGTATTGATATGGTTGTACTTACTATAAATGCCAAAACTCATTTCATTCGGCAATAATGCAACAATAAAAATACTATATACATATGTATGTATAAAAATTAAATTTTTTTAGTACCGTGGTTGTGAGGCTATAGATCATACGAAGACTTCAAAAAAAGTTTTTCATATATTCAATTTATCTCGATTACAAAAAAAATTTATGAAAAAAGTAATGCCCGTAACTTTTGGTTTAGCTCTAATGTCAGGGTTTTTACTATGTTTTTCCCAACATGCACCTTGTTGAGAACACCATGGTAGAGAAAATCTTTAAGCCTGGCCGAAGTGGATTTAATAGAGAGTAAAATTCATAGCAGTCATGTCCATGTTTGATTTATAAAACAGTATTTTTTTATAATTAAAGGCTTACTTGGAATTTGATGGATGGATTAATATTGACTTACAACACGCGCTTGATGTTAATGACCGAGATAACTTTGTATACCGCGCAAATATATCAATACCAAGTTTGAATTCTGGTCTTTCAAATATAGTTCAAACCGTGTTAAAAACGAATGATTTGGAGAATCTTAAGGTAGCATTTTTCATTTTCAGCTCAAAAATTTTAATAACGTCTTTAATAGCGACTTTCAGTATCTGATGGATTTTATCGTTTAAAAGCGGTTGTGGAATATCCAAATGGCTTAAAACGAACATTTTATACGGCAAACAAGGCTTGTAGCTTACTTACTAGCAAATTAAATGATGAAATATGGATTTCAATAGATGGTAATGGTTACGTTAATTCAATTTCTCTGTCAACGTCTGAAGGAGATTACGAGGATTGTTCAACAATGGATTTTTCAAATTTGTCAACAAAGCAATTTAATACTGAAATTTTAATCAGGCATGCCGAACTTGCCCCCGTACCAGATACAGCTAGTTTTATTCAAAAAATAGAAAGGGAACGCGAAGCAAGGGAACGTGGCGAGAGCAAGGACAATCGTGGGTTCTTTGCAAAATACGTAAGTACATATGTATGTTTTCATAATTATATAATATAAAAGAATTTATGTTCTTCATTTGTATTCATTTTGACACTCATCTCATAAATATGTATGTATATCTTACTTATTACTCTACAGTTTAACGGTTGTATGCAAACAAATATTTTACTTTAGCTTTAAAGTTCATAGTTGTCAATCACTTCAAGGCTAACATTATTTTGTTAAGAAATTATATGCTAAAGACAACTTTAGTTATTTTCTGATTTAATAATAAACTAGTATATACCAAGCAAACAACACAATCGTCCGTATTCCAGGTGTAAATAGTTTTTTTTAAGAAAAATTATCATATAGCTCCCAAAATACTGAACCGATTTCAATAAAATATATATTCTACACATCTGTGTAGAAAAATCTTTAAACCCACATACATCTTTTCAAAAACGATGCAATAGTTAGTACCGGGATTACAAAAAACATGTTTGTCTATTAATTATATAGTATATACTAGTAACACCATTGTGTTCAAAACCACTTCATAGCTTATGATTAGGGAAAGCATTTTCATTTAAATACATCTTTTCTGTCGTTAGTCGTAGAACTACGTAAATAAAATATCTTTGCGAATCAACCAATTTGCGACAAAATGGCATCGATTTGTTAGTGCATATTTTATAATAAATACATATTTTTGCATATTTCATTATAAATGTATATTTTTAATACATATTTTAGTTTTTTCATGATATACATATATGTATATATGTATGTTTTTCGAAAAGATGAACAAAACTATGTTTACGTTTTTAAAACATTTACATATATATTTTCATGTGAGTGGCGACAAAAAAGCTTTGAGTTTTCTACACTTATAAAATTTTGTATGTCAAATTAATTAAAATTAGGTCTACATATTTTTCATTTGACTTTAACGAAAATTTTATTTAATTTTTAATTTTGAAATGTTAACTGACTTAAAACTCTAAGAAACAATCTTTTTCTCTTATTTTTCAATTCAACTTACAAAAATAAATAAATAAACTACAAAATGTGAAAGATTTTCTCCGCTATGCAAAAAAAAATACGTGTTAAGTACGTTAAATCAAAATCTTCATACAAAAACCGGTTTTAACATACACTTGAAGCACACGTTAGTTTTTTTGCAAATGGGGATTTTTCTATAATCGGATTAACGAACGAATCTCTGTAGTTTTTCTGTAATAAAATAATATTTGTATTACTTTTCATAATTTAACTGTCAAACAAATAACAAAAATTTTTAGCATTGAGTCAAAATAAAGTATGAGTTATAGGAAAAAAATAAACATAGTTCTAATAACAATGGAAAGTACGAAATACAATGAAAATCTGGGGGCAAATTACGGCACTCGTTATGGAACGTAATTATGAAATATTTCAATAGAGTTTATATGGAAATATTTTAAAATTTCGAATCGTTTCGAATGCCGTAATTTGCCCCCTGTATTAATATGTGTATATTTTTCTAAATGAATAATTGAATCAAATAAAAATAAAATTGCTTACCCTCTTGTTCATAAAATTAAAAATCAATTTGAAATGCATTTTATTTCAAATTTTTCATTGAAAATATTTTAATAGATTTTACTTTATTTTATTCCGTCACTGTTATAATTTTGTGAGTGTGATTTTTTGGTTATACATACTTAAAAAGCTCTTTTTGTGTAAAAACGAAAGCTTTAGAAAATGTTTTATAACATAAAACATAAGCCCTTTCGTTTTAATGTTTCGTTTATAAACAAAAACGTTTAAAATTTCCTTTTTATAATACATTTTAAAAAGCTTTCGTTTTGTCATAAAAAGAGCTTTTTAGGTATAACCAAAAAATCGCACTCACAAAATTATAGCAGTGACGGAATAAAAATTGTAAAATCTATTAAATAAATTTTCAATTAAAAATTTGAAATAAAACTCATTTCAAATTCATTTTAAATTTTATGAACAAAAGGGGGTAAGCAATTTTAATTTTAATTGATTCAAGCATTCATTTAGAAAATTATACACAGATTAATACAGATATTTATTGTATTTCGTATTTTCCGTTGTTATTAGAACTATGTTTATTTTTTCCTATAACTTATACTTTAGTTTGACTCAATGATAAAAATTTTTGTGATTTGTTTGACATATAAATTATGCAAAATAATGCAAATATTATTTTGTTATACTGAATTTGGTAACAGCAATTACTGAAAGTTAAGTTAGTCCGATTATAGAAAAATCCCCATGTGAAAAATAAAAAAACTAACGTGTGCTTCAAGTGTACGTTAAACCCTTTTTTGTATGGAAATTTTGATTTAATTTACACTTCAAGCACACATTTCACATTTTCTGGTTTATTTGCTAAACCACCAGCAAATAAATTTCAAAATAAAAGAACAGATAATTGTTTCTTAGAGTATTAAGTCAGTTAACATTTCAACATTAAAAATTAAATAGAATTTTCGATAAAGTCAAATGAAAAATATGTAGACCAAATTTTAATTAATTTTACATAAAAAATTTCATGAGTGTTGAAAACTCCTTTGTTTTCACTCAAATGAAAATAAATAAATGTTTTAAAAACCAAAACATATTTTTGTTCGTTATTTTAAAGAACGTATACACTTATTCATTTTCTAAACACAGGCTGTAAAAAGCAAATTTTAAACGTTATTGCTTATAAATGAAACACAAAAACGAAAATGCTTATGTTTTCGGAAAACAGGCTGTAAATCTAATTTTGATTTTTTATTAGTTGTAAAGTATTGTAAAGCTGCAATTTTTAAGAATAAAAAAATGAAAAATGTTTAAAGAAACGTAAAAAATAGGCAAATTTTGAACTTTGAGGTGCCATAACTCAACCATTTCTTGTCAGATAGAAATTTGGCATTCAATTACCTTTTCAACGATATGCCATTTATCTCGATCGGACTTTTGAGTTGGGCTCTACAAGGGAACCATATACCGAAAAACACAAAAGTACCGTTACCAAAAAAACGGTACTTAGAAAAAAAATTACAGCGTTTTTCTTGTTCAGGAGGTCCCAAGTAAGTTATTATACCCTTTACCAAAAAATGGTAAAAGGGTATATATAGGTTTGTCATTCCGTTTGTAATTTCTACAATATTAATAAGCGACACATAAAGTATATATATTCTGGATCCTTATGCATAGGGAAGACGAATAAGCGATGTCCGTCTGTCTACGTGAAATCGGTTTTCCCAAGCTCCGAGAAGAGCTAGATACTTCGTTCTTGGACTGGTGTGTCAGAAATTTTCCGAAAAATTTTGCTATTGAAAATCAGCAAAATCGGGCAGACGGTTTTAGAGCTGGAAAACTCAAACTCTATTTTCCCATAGAAAATAACTACCGAAAACAAGTTTTTATTACTTTTTTATTAAATTAACTTATTTTATACTTCGGTATGAATAAAATTGGTATTTATAATTAAAAAAAAAAATTAAAAATTTAACAAAATAAAAAAACGTTTCCAGGGTTGGAAAACTTTAACTTTTTTTTCTAATAATTAAACATATTTCATGTTTTAGGAAGAAGGCTATTTTCTCAGGAACGGTAAAAGCTACGGGTCTGAAATTTGGACAGTGTATGTAGAACTTTGGTCGCTACAACAAAAAATATATAAAAGCTAAAAATTAAAGGGTGTTCCAAAATGAGTGACGAAAACTTTTAAAATCCCATGTAATATACATACAATTGTATGTACATATGTATATTGACAATTGAAATTTGTAAAATTAGTGTATCTTTATATAGGCTACAACAATTAACACTAAAATTAAAAAAATTTAAATTAAAGGGTGGTCCATCAGTTAATGAAATTTTGACTAAATTAAAAAACGCTAAAATTAAAAATAAATTCAGCGACGTGCGACTTCCGTACGGGCACGAGATATGTAATTCAATACGAACAATATAACCTATAGTTTTGGCATTTTTTTTCGTTTTTGGGTTTTTTCCGTTTTAAGCGTTTTTTTTAGTTTGGGGGTTTTTGGAATTTATTGGCGCTTCCTGAGTTTTGGCACTTATTTCACGTTTTGGCGATTTTTTTTGGGTTTTGAAGTTTTTTTAATTTTGGCGATTTTTTTTTTTAATTTTTGCGTTTTTTTCATATAGGTGATTTTTTTTTTGTTTTAGCGATTTTTTTTTTAGTTTTGGCCCTTCTTTTTCGTTTTGAGGACTTTTTTCGGTTTTTGGCGTTTATTTTAAATATTGCGATTTTTTTCGTTTTGGAGATTTTTTTTTTAAATTTGGTGATTTTTTTTTTAATTTTGGCGACTTTTTTTCATTTTGGCGATTTTTTTTTCACATAAACAATTATTTTGGTTTTGGCGCATTTTTTGCGTTTTGGCGATTTTTTTTCGGTTTTTGGCGTTTTTTTCATATTGGCGATTTTTTTTTCATTTAAACGATTTTTTCGAATTTGGCGATTTAGTTTAGTGCTAGAATTTTTTTTTAATTCTGTCGATTTTTTTCGATTTGGCGATATTTTTTAAATTTTTGGCGATTTTTTCAGGTTTTGGCGATTTTATAATTTTCGGATTTTTTAGTTTTACCGTTTTTGAAAATTTCAAGAGTTTACCTCTTACGGTCTCCAAGATATAGCAAGTTGTCAAAATTACATAGTCAAAATTGCATTAACTGATGGACCACCCTTTAATTTAAATTTTTTAATATTGTAATGTTTATTGTTGTAGTCTATATGAAAATACACTAATTTTACAAATTTCAAGTGTCAATATACATATGTACATACAATTGTATGTATATTACATGAGATTTTAACATTTTTCGTCGCTCGTTTTGGAGCACCCTTTAATTTCTAATTCTCATGTATTTGTGGTTGTAGTGGCCAAGGTTCTACATACTCTGTCCAAATTTCAGGTCCGTAGCTCTTACGGTTCCTGAGAAAATACCGTGTGACCGACAGGCGGACAGACGGACAGCGTAGCGAAAACAATAGGGTTCCTTTTTTCACCTTTGGTGTACGGACCCCTAAAAAATCGCCAAAATGAAAAAAAAAATCGCCAAAATCCACAAAAATCGCCAAAACGAAAATAAATCGCCAAAATTAAAAAAATGCCAAAAACCGAAAAATAACGCAAAAACAAAAAAAAAATTGTCGATATGAACAAAAATCGCCAAAAATGAAAAAAAAATCGCCTAAATGAAAAAAATCGCCAAAATCAAAAAAAATCGCCAAAACGAAAATAAATCGCCAAAATTAAAAAAACCCCAAAAACCGAAAAAAATTGCCAAAACGAGAGAAAAGTGTCAAAACAAAAAAAGAAATTCCCACAATGACAAAAATCCGCAAAAATCGCCAAAACAAAAAACAAAAGCTTTTATGAACAAAAATCGCCAAAAATAAAAAAATCGCCTAAATGAAAAAAAATCGGCAAAATCAAATAAATCGCCAAAACGAAAATAAATCGCCATAATTAAAAAAAAATTGCCTATATGGAAAAAAATCGCCAAAAATTAAAAAAATCGCCAAAATTAAAATAACGCTAAAAACCGAAAAAAACAAAAAACGAGAAAAAAGTGTCAAAACTAAAAAAATTGTCAAAAAGAAATAAAAACGCCAAAACCCGAAAAAATCGCCAAAACAAAAACAAAATCGTCTAAATGAAAAAAAATCGACAAAAATTAAAAAAAATCGGCAAAATCAAAAAATCGCCAAGACGAAAAAAAATCGCCAAAATTAAAAAACTCCATAAAACGAAAAAAAATCGCCAAAACGGGAAAAAAGTGTCAAAACAAAAAAAAAATGCTTATATGAACAAAAATCGCCAAAAATGAAAAAAAAAATCGCCTAAATGAAAAAAACCGCACAAAAACAAAATAATCGCCAAAACGAAACTAAATCGCCAAAATTAAAAAAAGTCAAAACCGAAAAAAATCGTCAAAACGAGAAAAAATTGCCAAAAAGAAATAAAAACGCCAAAAACCGAAAAAATCGCCAAAACAAAAAAAAAGAAAATGAAAAAATCGCCAAAAAATTTAAAAAACCGCCTAAATGAAAAAAAATTGTCAAAATCAAAAAAATTGCCAGAAGGAAAAAATTAAAAAAAACGCCAAAAACCGAAAAAAATCGCCAAAACGAGAAAAAAAGTGTCAAAATTAAAAAAAATTCCACAAAAAAATAAAAAAAATTAAATATATAAAAATTAAAAAAACTAAAATTTAAAAAGCACCAAATTAAACATAATGCCAAAAACCTAAAAATTGCACTAGAGAAAAAAGTATGAATTTTTTCACAAAATTAGTATGTACCTACATATCTCTGTGCTTATGTATGTATCTCTATACTACATAAACGCACTTTGGTAAAGGGTATATAAGATTCGGCACAGCCGAATATAGCACTCTTACTTGTCTAATAATGTGGAGTTCTTGGTATTTTTCCAAATTAAAAATTTGTAAAGCTGTGTAATCAATACAAATTTTGGAAATTGGTCCACAAATGACAAATTTATTTGATAATAAATTTTTGTGGCGGGCACTTTCCCCCTCTACAATTTCCATTGGTTGGCCCATTCCGAAGTAAAAAATAATTTTGTAATTTGGTCCACAAACGACAAAGTAATGTGCAGGGCAAACAAAAATATGATATATCATATTTTTGCTTCATGTCTTACAAACATATAATGTAGCTATTTATCCGTTTCAGAACTTTTTAAGAATTTTGGCATCGATTTGTTAGAGCATATTTTTGCATATTTTGTCCATAAGGGCATATTTTATCATATTTTACTTTTAAGAGCATATTTCACTTTTAAGGTCAGTTTCAAGAGCATTTTTTCGCCAATAATTTTTATTTTTAAGAGCATATTTCACTTTTAAGAGCATTTTTAAGATTTATGTTTTTAAATTCCATGAATATCTACCCTTCGTTCAAAACAAATCAACGGACTTTAAACAAACTTCATCGAAAATTTAAGAACTACACTAAAAATCAGTATATGTGGGTATCGACTGACGAAACAATGAACGGCAAAGGAAGAAATGTAGCAAACTTTATCGTTGGAATATTGAGAATTGAATTGCTGTACCATCACAGTACTGCAATCACAAAAATATGACTACGTTTACAAATACCGCGTTCTTAGTAATCCTATACCACTACAACACTGAATATACACATTAGTTTCCCAATACCTCGTTTACAATAATTCTATATTGCTACAACACCGTAAATATAAAAATTTTACCTGGGTTGGAAAATTACGGCACTCGTTATCCATCGAAATTACGAAATATTTCAATAGAGTTTCTATGGAAATATTTAAAAATTTCGAACCGTATAGAACATGATGATACAATTATACTAGGTACATGCAAATTAAAATTTAATTATTTAGTTTTATTAAAAAAATTTATTTTATGTTGACTTTCTCAGTCAACATTTCAAACCAAACTTAAAATTATTTTACAAAAATTCATTCTTATATTTAATTAGATTATTCTTCTTTACAGCAAAAAGTATCATTTTTATTTTCATTTAATTTTGCTTGTTTGGCGAATATTTGCAAAATGTTGCAAACATTCATTCAACAGGTAGAAACAATACACCGTTCATATTTAGCAGACATAACGTCAGCATAATTTTGTGGGAAAGAATTTATGTTTTATTTAAAAATAAAAAATTCATATCTTAACTCCTCCCCCTGTAAAATCAATCGTCCCGATTGTTAATAAATTGGAAGGTCATTGACACTTCGAAATTCTCGTCTTGGACAAACAGGAAGTGGTTCGTCAAGGACTGTAGCTTATGGTTCAGGTCCTTCATTTATTATTGCTGTTACATTAAGATCAGTATTAGATTTTTTGATTTTAAATTTGTAAATTGTGAAAAGAAAACTGAAAATTAAAATCGCGGTCAGGGCTAAATTTAATGAAAACATTATGTTCCCTTTTGTTGATATTAAGTCGATCTCTTCGACGTTGGTGGTCTGGAGTTCTTTTATCATTTCCAGTGAAAGGACCTCTTGTTTCGAAGAATTAGCATTAGTAAGCTGTAATACAGCTGGAAGTGGTTTTAATGTTGTCATTTCTTTTGATATGAATGTTTTATTTTCTACTGTGATTGTGTCATGGAATTTTATTAAATATGTTCCCGATAGTTGATATGATTTATTTCCTGATACTTCCAAAAATCCTTCAAACTGATTTAAAATATTGTAGTAGTCGTCGGTGCTGGTATTGATAATTCTTATCAAACATTTTAAAATCATCAGATTGTTGGCGGCGCTGACATGTGGCTGATTGCTCCGGCTGAAGCTCGCCGATGGGGGGGGGGGGGGATCTTGCCAATTCTTCAGACAGTCCGCACCACTACAAAAAATTTTATGTCAGCTATTCTCTGAGGTGTAACTAGAGAAAAAAAATGTGTGAAAATTAATATTAAAGAAGCCAGAAAGTAACCCTTGCACAAAACCACATGAATGTTCAGTTAGCTGGTGTTGGCTAACTATGGGCTGCCCTCCCTAAAAACCCGAGCGGATTTTACCTGTTATAATTCGATGCCCTTATCCCTCGAATTATCCCTAGCTTTCGCTCCGCTGCTTCACATCACCTTCCGATGGCTACGTTCGCTTACCTGATTACATCATATTTGAAATAAATTTTTAACTCTCTAAATTTCTTTACAACTTCCTTTTAAACAGGACTTTACAATGTATTTAAAATTTCAGAGTAAAAAGAATTAATAACAATAATAAGTATTTTTAAATTCATTTAAAAATTCAGCATATAATTTCTTAGCTCGCTAGTTATTTTTAATTTCTGAATAATACCTAGTACACATATATTCATACACATACATATATCTATATTTGTTCCTATATAGGTAGATAATCAAAGAGATATTTTCTATCAAATGCAAAGACTTCTACACGTGTTTATATGTAGATAAATATGTAGGTATACATATATGTACATATTTATATGTATATATCATTATGTGTATGGGTACATATATATATATATATACATATTAATACTAATTTATATTTGATTTTACAGATCTGGAGATTACATAAAGTACAAAATTTATCATACCAGTTAAGGTAAACACCTAATCGCACGTCCTTGGCAATTTGCCACTACGATTCATACACCCGCACCTACCCTAGGTTGAGCTCACCCTAGTAATGGTTTTTCTTAGTGTAGAGTTTTACCAAAAGGCTACTTTCACGAATTTTGAACTACGCGCGCTATCGAGTGTTTTCCTTATTAGTACCTTTATTTCACAACTCTTGAATGATTAACTCAACTATATATATTTAAAAGTGACAATACTAAAAAAAAATAAAAAATTTTATACAACTAAAATATAGGCTATCATCTGATACGTGCGGATAATACCCTAGACTCTTCTTTGTTACAGCCAAGTTTTGTGGAATGTTGATGCACTTCCTAGACTTTTCATTTACACGTTTTGACACAGGAGTTGGTTTATAGTTGTTGAACTTTTCGGCTTTTAGTACTTCCTGGGATTACGTTTACATAAGCTTTTCCAATAGGAGTTGTTGTGGTTGTTAGGACTTCCTTAGGTAATTTTTGCAGCATGTCTTTTATATATTAGTCTTTTAATGTTTTCCTTCCACTTTTGCTCCACACTGTATGTTATGTATATGTATACAAGGTGGTAGTTTTTTGTTTAGGTTTTTATTTTACAAATTTTAATGTAAGTTTATAAAATTGTAGTTTTTAGATATAGTTTTAATTTGTATAGCTTTAATGTGAAAATTATAGTTTTCGGTTAGCTTTATGGTAAGTTTTAATTTGCATTGCTTCAATAGAAAAATTGTAGTTTTTAGGTTAGCTTTATGGTAATTTTTAGGTAAGTTTTAATAACAAGTGTAGTTTTAGATTGATTTTATCCATGTATAGTTTTTAGTAGAAAAGGTTTGTTTTATTTGCGTATAGTTTTAACAGGAAATATGTACTTTTTTTCTTCTATTCTACACTCGCAACCTTTTACGTTCTTAGTTTTCTGTTTGGGTCGCTTCAGGCGTTTAATTTTATTCGAGGGTTTTCTTTTTTAATTTACCTTGGTTGTTTCGCAATGTCCAAAGGTTTGGTTGTTTTACTTATTAGTTAATTCCTTGCCGTTCTTTTAAATTTTCTTATTTTTAATTTTTATAAAGTTTCTGTTGTCGTTGCAAAATTTTATCTTCAATCGCTTTCACTAAAACCCAAACGTCTTCACTATTCTTTGGCACACACTCGAATTACAATCCTCACGTTTTTTCACTACCACTATACCTCGGATATCCATTTTCCTTTCATTTTCTTGACCAGTCTTACTCGCGCGCTTTCGCCATCTTTTTTTTTTCTTATTCTCCATCTTTAATTTAAATTTTTCTATATCAAACTCCGTTTTTCTTTCTTCTTTTCGGATCTTTTCTTTTCTTTCTGTCGCCAGACAATCGTTTTTCTCGATCTTTCCACTCGGTCAAAATTAACACGTTCTATTCTTCTCTTTTACTATTGTCATTCTTAAATTTTGGTCACGTACGCCTATCAGCTGTTTCAGAGTTGCATCTGCGCTTTTCAGCTATCCAGCCCTGCCTAATGTTCCCACGACAAACCCTACCACTCTGGTAGTCCCTCAAGGACACCTGATGGGGGGGGGGGGGGCAAAAAAAAACAAAATCATATTTTGGCGGCTTTAGTTTTTTAACGAAAAGCACCTGCTAACTTTACAATCCCGTCCTGAACTTGGAGCCGGGCATAACATTCTCAAGAGAACTCTCGGCGGCAGAGTAGGACTCACCTACTCTTCGTACGCTATACTACTGTTTAAGATCCTTTCCGTGAAATATACCTAAGGGTTTCCCTTTCAAGTCCTCGATTTCATATAGACTGTTTCCGATGGGTCTGACTATTCGGCATTTCAAAAACTTCCGTGCGAGCTTGGCACTAAATCCATGCTTAAAAACGCTTTGCTGGAAGTTACGACGGTATACTTCCTGCTCAGGCACAAACTTGATTTTACTACATCGAATGTCGTAAGTTTTTTTATTACATAAATATGCCTGGTGCAATTTTTCCCTAATTTTCTGTCTTACTGCCTCCATATATATGGCCCTTGGGACAATATTCATCTCCGGGTCGCTCAAGTCCTGCAATTTCTTCGACAACTTATACACGCTACCGTGCAAGATCATGTTAGTACCAAAGAGAGCGAAATATGGGGTAGCGCCTATTGACCGGTTTACTGATGATCTTATCGAGCCCTCTATTTCTGGCAAATATTTATCCCAGTCACTCTGATCTTCTTGTAAATAAGAACGTATGGCCGCCAGAAGAGACTGATTTACTCTTTCAGAGGCGTTGGCCTGAGGTGCGTGTATGGCGGTTTTTACGTGGGTGATTCCAAAATTATTCATGGTGTCGGCGAACTCTTTACTAACAAACTGCTTTCCATTATCAGAAACTACGGTCTTTGGGACCCCAAACTTATAGAAAACTTCCGAAATCAAAAATTTTACAACCTTTTTACTGCTAGCTTTACTCATCGCTTTAAGCAGTACATATTTAGTAAGATGATCTAGTACTATAAAGATGTAACAGTTTCCTAATTTTGACCGGGGATACGGACCCAAGAAATCAACAAAAATGCGTTCGAACGGTCTTTCCGTTTGCGTTTCATTGCCCATTGGTGGACGTAGGGTTACGTTTGCGGGTTTGGTTTCTTTGCAAACTTGGCAGTTTTTTACGAAGTTCCTAATCTGAACGATTTGATTAGGCCAGTAAAAGTATTCGCGGATGCGGTGAAAAGTTTTCGCACATCCGCCATTCGCTGTTTGTGGTGGTTCATGGGCGTTTTTGATGATTCTTTCTGTAAGCTCGGGTGGTACCCAGAGCTTCCACGCAAAATCTTCATTAAGAGCGTTCCCATCATACGGCGAGATTCTTTTATAAACAAAGTTGTCAACCACTTTGAGGTCGGGTAGTTGCTCGGAGTTATGCTGGATGTTAGCAATCAGATCGGCATAGCATTCGGTTTTAAATGCGTCCGAATCTAGGTCGATGAGATTGCTAAGATCGGCAGAAATGGCCTCCATGTCATAACGTGATAGCGTGTCGGGTACGACGTTTTGTGGTCCGGGTCTATGTTCCACGGTAAACGAGAAAGACTGCAAGTGTAGGCTCCAACGAGCTAAACGGCCGCTTAGGTCCTTGTGAGACATCAGCCATTTCAGACTACGGTGATCCGTAATCACTGTAAACGGCATTAGTTCAACGTAAGGCCTAAACTTTCTGATAGCTAAAACTACTGCCGAACATTCCCTCTCGGTGACCGAATAGTTACGTTGTGCCGAGGTTAATTTATGCGAATAGAACGCGATCGGATGCTCTCCTCCCGAGTCGTCCTTTTGAAACAAGACCGCCCCAATACCAATATCCGACGCATCGCATTGTAGGAAGAACATTTTTTCAAAATCCGGATGAACAAGTACAGGGCTAGAAGTTAATGCTACTTTTAGCTGGTCGAAAGCATTTTTAGCTTCCTCTGGAAAATTAAATGATTTTCCCTTTTTAAGGGTATTAAAAATAGGTGCGCAAATAGTGGCGTATTCTGGTATAAAACGGCGATACCAGCCGGTGGCGCCCATAAAGCTTCTCACCTGCTTTACGGTCTTAGGGTACGTGAATCTTAAGATGGTTTCTACTTTATCGGGGTCTGGCCTCAGCTTGCCTCCTCCCACTATATATCCTAGATAGCGCAGTTCCTTGAAGCAAAACTTCGATTTAGTCACATTAATAGTCAAACCCGCCTGATCCAGACAACTAGACACCCGCTCTAACAACTCCAAGTGAACTTTGAAGTCTGGCGATACAATCAAAAAATCATCCAGATAGACAAAAACTCTATCCCGAAGCGCCGCGGGGATCACCTTATCCATTAAACGGCATAACCTTTGGGCAGCGTTGCACAACCCAAAGGGCATCACCGTAAAATGGTAAAGTGGTCGTCCCGGCACCGTGAATGCAGTTTTTTCTCTACTGGATACATCTAATGGTATCTGCCAGAAGGCATCTTTGAGATCCACACTGGATATATAATACGTGTCTCCTAACCGACTGAGCAAACCTTCGATGTGCGGCAGAGGATAGGCGTCCTTCACCGTAAGGGCATTCAGCTTACGAGCGTCCAGACATAACCGGTTCTTCTCACCCTTACGAACGAGAGTAACTGGATGGCTCCACGGACTCTCGCTCGGCTCAATGACCCCAAGATGAAGCATCCTATCAAGCTCTGCATACCTCAAGGTTTGCACAGCTGGCGAGACAGGATAGTGTCTGTCCTTCACCGGAGTTGCATCGCAGGTGTCAATTGTGTGGACTTCCAGGCGAGTTCGACCCAAGCCTTTTTTCATATAGCAAGGAAATTTAGCCACGACCGCCTCTACCTGGGTGCGTTGTTCTGTGCTCAACACATGCGTTTTGATTTGTTCACCCGAACTACCTGATTCCGTGCACAATTGCACGCCGTTTGTTGTCAAACTATTCACGTCTGCAAATAACTGAAATCGTTTCATAAAATCTACCCCTAAAAATAGAGATCTGTTCAAGGAAGGAACCAAAAAAAACGTAACTTCCGCAGTTATTTTGTTAAACTCGATGTTAGCTTTCACGCGACCTACGATTTTATGTGGGCTACCGTCGGCTGTTTTTATAAATGAGTGATATTGAAAGATTTGTAATTTAGCCTTAGCTACGAAATTCATACAGTTCATCCCTAAGCACGTAACTGTCGCACCACTATCTAATAATCCTTCAATTCTTTATCAATCCTTCATCCTTTATCTTAATTTTTGCATAAAGTCGTGAATCTTCCCCTTCAAAGAGTGCAGCTGCTGCAATCTCTTGTCTTAGTCTTTTTCTCTTCTTATAACGCAATCTGGCCTTTTCTATACGATTACTTACTTTGCCAAAAATTCTAGTTTTTGCTTCGTTGTATTCTTTTAATCTTTGATGTAGTGGTTTAATGGGTCGAACAAAAGGTTCTGGGATTGGTGGTAATTCCTTTCTATTATTTATTAAAACTTTTACTTTTCTGGTTGGTAAATTAGAAATCACTGGGACTGGGTTTGTGTCGACCGAGCCTCCCCAGTTCGAGACTGGCTCGCCTGCTGGTTTCCCTGACATTTTGGGCACTTGGGAGTAACTACGTTATCTCTGCCACATTTGAAACAAAAAATATGACGCGCTGGTGACGGACAATCCACGAAACCATGACCTATTTGCTTACAATTCCAACACGTGTAGCGACTAGGGTCTGAGATGGCGTCTACCTCTAGATTTTCCTTCGAGACCTCCTCCCCATTGTATACCAATTCATGCACTTTTGGCGGCAGATGTTGCCATAGGGGATACTGTGATCGTTGACTAATCAGTAGACTTTCTGCTCTTTTTGCCTGTTAGAAGAAATCGTTTAATCCATCTATACGAACGGCGAACAAAAGCTGTGAAAGGGACGGTTTTACATTACTTCTCATTATTTCCACCAAGTCTCTTTCAGAATACGGTGATCTTTGTTGGTTTCTCAATCTTAATACCGCGTTATAAAACTCTTCAAATGTCTCTTGAGGTCCTTGGCGACGGTCCATAATTTTCTTTTGCAGGTGGAATTCATTTTCATAACGGCGAAACTGCATTAGAAAAGCCCGAACCAATTCCTCCCATGTTTGGTCTGGATATAATTTTCGTAGGTTCCAGAACCAATCTGAGGCTTGGCCTTCTAATAAGGTATGAAAGCCACGCCTTACGTCATTCGTAGTTAAATTGTAATCTTGTCGGAGAACGTCCACTCTGAAAATAAAGTCTTCAGCACTCATTGATTTTTGTGTACCGTCAAACTTCAATCCCCATTTTGATAAGTCTAGTCTACTCTGAGCGTAAGGCATAGATTCTAGTATCCTATTTTGTGGTTGTACACCAGGGTGAGGTGGCGATAGCTGTCTACCATTAGCGTGATGTGGCGGATACTCTTGACGAGGTGGCAAACTGTTAAGTGGATAACTATGCGCCTGCTGGAACGCATAGGTTGTCTGTGTCTGAGCTGACTGTGGTGGCCGGTTAAGGTTTGGGTACGCAGGTGGAGGCGGAAAAACATACGATGGCTGAGAATTTGGCGTGGTTTGGTTAGGAGGTAATAGTTGATGATTTGCGGCTAGGACATTACGTCTTGCGCCCGATTGGTGGTGTTGAGATTCAGTCAAAAGTGAGGGATGTGAAACGGAAACTGTAGCACTTGGTGCCAATGAACTTACAGGTCTGACATTCTCAGTAGTATTTATTTGTGACCTGACTGCCTGACTTACCGCGTGCGTGATTTCTTGTTGCATTGTCAGTTGAAGGTTTTGCATTTGCCTTGAAAACTCCCCCCGAATGAAACCCACAATATCTCCTCCCAAACCCACATAATTTGTATGCTGCGCTGGGGCTACCCCGGCCCTGTTTTCACGGAATGTTTGTTGTACGTTCCTAGCAGTTATACTACTGAATTCCGGTGAGGAGATAGATTCACTGGAAGTATTTGCTTCCCGAGAGGCGTTAGCCTGGTCTTGGGCCAATGATATAAATTGTTGCACGGCGGGCGTAATCGTCGCTGTTGTCGTTATGGCAGCGGTACTACTATTAATAGTCGTGACCCCTGGACTAACCGTCGAAACAATTGTGTCCCCTATAGTTCGAGATACCCCTTCCATACTGGGGCTCTGGTTTACGTCTATTCCCTCAGACAATAGCTGATTCGCTATCGACCGAGTCAATACCATACCTTGTTTCGGTAAAAAAAAAAATATATATATATATATATATAGGGCAAACGGTAACGAACTCTCTCTGACCGCCTGTAACCCTTCGGGTGTTGATTTATATCAACTGACCTCAAAACTAAACCAATAACTCCTAGATGCTTACTAATCGATGACTTTTTAAAAAATTTTGGATGCCAAAAACGACGAAATCATTAATTTTTACGTTTAACCGTTTTTTCTGCCAGTATTTAAGTTTTACGCACTCCAATTCTTATCACACAAAACGATGAAAATTTAAAATATGAAATATGTGAAATTGTATGTATATAGCTGCCTAATACTTTCTAAGTTTGCTTGTATAATAAGGCCCTTATAACAAAAAATAGAAATAAAGTAATATAAATATATGTAAGTGTTTATACTAAGATAATTACTGTGATTTAGTAATCAAATTTTAATTTAAACGAACCGCCATCGGTTTTTCAAGTGATGCTAAAAAAACGGAGCAAAAGAAACTTCTTCCTATTTGCTAGTAAAAAAAAAAAATTGAACATTCGAGTTCTGGTGGTTTTTTGCCGACTATTGATTCTTGTCTTAATATACATATTGTTGTAAATATATGAGTCTATCTTGTATAGGGGATACATATTCTAATCCTGTTCGGACAACTTCGTTAATAATGCAACCAACTGTACGTCTCAAAAAAAAATTTTCTCCGGACTATCAGTGTTCGATACAGTACAAAAGCCATTATGACTTTCATGTTTTCGATTAGAGTATGTATGTATGTTGTTTTTGCCTCTAAAAGAAAATACAATGGATGGATCCACAGTACTGGAAATGATTATTGCGAAGAATCTTACGGTATATTTACCCGAGAAACTGTCTCAACCTGTTTCCTGCCCACTGGATTAATTTACACTATTCAATGTTTTCTTAGCCTCCCCAAATCGTCGCAACGCGTAAGACATGCTCAAAAATTCAATCTTTCGGGACCTACGATTTGTTGAGGACTACATAGTCACATATAAATAATGAGAATCTATCTAAATTAATTTAAAACTTGGACTGAAACTAATGAAGAAATGACGAGTTACAATGTAAAGCAGCTGATGTCGCAAACGCGTTGAGGACTCTTTAGACTGACTAAACAGGGACTTACACCAGTGCACACAAAGAATCCTAAAACTAAACTAAACTAACTTTGGGATCACTTTCGGGCCCCACGTTGGGCGCCATTTTTGTAGTAGTCGTCGGTGCTGGTATTGATAATTCTTATCAAACATTTTAAAATCATCAGATTGTTAGCGGCGCTGACATGTGGCTGATTGCTCCGGCTGAAGCTCGCCGATTATTTTTATTTATTTTATGTCAGCTATTCTCTGAGGTGTAACTAGAGAAAAAAATGTGTGAAAATTAATATTAAAGAAGCCAGAAAGTAACCCTTGCACAAAACCACATGAATGTTCAGTTAGCTGGTGTTGGCTAACTATGGGCTGCCCTCCCTAAAAACCCGAGCGGATTTTACCTGTTATAATTCGATGCCCTTATCCCTCGAATTATCCCTAGCTTTCGCTCCGCTGCTTCACATCACCTTCCGATGGCTACGTTCGCTTACCTGATTACATCATATTTGAAATAAATTTTTAACTCTCTAAATTTCTTTACAACTTTCTTTTAAACAGGACTTTACAATGTATTTAAAATTTCAGAGTAAAAAGAATTAATAACAATAATAAGTATTTTTAAATTCATTTAAAAATTCAGCATATAATTTCTTAGCTCGCTAGTTATTTTTAATTTCTGAATAATACCTAGTACACATATATTCATACACATACATATATCTATATTTGTTCCTATATAGGTAGATAATCAAAGAGATATTTTCTATCAAATGCAAAGACTTCTACACGTGTTTATATGTAGATAAATATGTAGGTATACATATATGTACATATTTATATGTATATATCATTATATGTATGGGTACATATATATATATATATATATATATATATATATATATATATATATATATATATATATATATATACATATATATATAATAATTTATATTTGATTTTACAGATCTGGAGATTACATAAAGTACAAAATTTATCATACCAGTTAAGGTAAACACCTAATCGCACGTCCTTGGCAATTTGCCACTACGATTCATACACCCGCACCTACCCTAGGTTGAGCTCACCCTAGCAATGGTTTTTCTTAGTGTAGAGTTTTACCAAAAGGCTACTTTCACGAATTTTGAACTACGCGCGCTATCGAGTGTTTTCCTTATTAGTACCTTTATTTCACAACTCTTGAATGATTAACTCAACTATATATATTTAAAAGTGACAATACTAAAAAAAATAAAAAATTTTATACAACTAAAATATAGGCTATCATCTGATACGTGCGGATAATACCCTAGACTCTTCTTTGTTACAGCCAAGTTTTGTGGAATGTTGATGCACTTCCTAGACTTTTCATTTACACGTTTTGACACAGGAGTTGGTTTATAGTTGTTGAACTTTTCGGCTTTTAGTACTTCCTGGGATTACGTTTACATAAGCTTTTCCAATAGGAGTTGTTGTGGTTGTTAGGACTTCCTTAGATAATTTTTGCAGCATGTCTTTTATATATTAGTCTTTTAATGTTTTCCTTCCACTTTTGCTCCACACTGTATGTTGTGTATATGTATACAAGGTGGTAGTTTTTTGTTTAGGTTTTTATTTTACAAATTTTAATGTAAGTTTATAAAATTGTAGTTTTTAGATATAGTTTTAATTTGTATAGCTTTAATGTGAAAATTATAGTTTTCGGTTAGCTTTATGGTAAGTTTTAATTTGCATTGCTTCAATAGAAAAATTGTAGTTTTTAGGTTAGCTTTATGGTAATTTTTAGGTAAGTTTTAATAACAAGTGTAGTTTTAGATTGATTTTATCCATGTATAGTTTTTAGTAGAAAGTGTGGTTTTAGATTTTCCTTTGTTTCAGGTTTGTTTTATTTGCGTATAGTTTTAACAGGAAATATGTACTTTTTTTCTTCTATTCTACACTCGCAACCTTTTACGTTCTTAGTTTTCTGTTTGGGTCGCTTCAGGCGTTTAATTTTATTCGAGGGTTTTCTTTTTTAATTTACCTTGGTTGTTTCGCAATGTCCAAAGGTTTGGTTGTTTTACTTATTAGTTAATTCCTTGCCGTTCTTTTAAATTTTCTTATTTTTAATTTTTATAAAGTTTCTGTTGTCGTTGCAAAATTTTATCTTCAATCGCTTTCACTAAAACCCAAACGTCTTCACTATTCTTTGGCACACACTCGAATTACAATCCTCACGTTTTTTCACTACCACTATACCTCGGATATCCATTTTCCTTTCATTTTCTTGACCAGTCTTACTCGCGCGCTTTCGCCATCTTTTTTTTTCTTATTCTCCATCTTTAATTTAAATTTTTCTATATCAAACTCCGTTTTTCTTTCTTCTTTTCGGATCTTTTCTTTTCTTTCTGTCGCCAGACAATCGTTTTTCTCGATCTTTCCACTCGGTCAAAATTAACACGTTCTATTCTTCTCTTTTACTATTGTCATTCTTAAATTTTGGTCACGTACGCCTATCAGCTGTTTCAGAGTTGCATCTGCGCTTTTCAGCTATCCAGCCCTGCCTAATGTTCCCACGACAATATCATGCCTTGATACAGTTCTTGTACTGAAGGTACGTGCTGATTATTAATTTTTATGCAATCATGCTTTTTGCTGTTTAGAAGTGGTGGTATACAATTTGTTTCACTTATGTCTAGTAAATTATTTTTATTACAAATATATAATTCGTTAGTTTGGTTACAATTATTTTTAACTTCATAGAATTTATTCTGACATTTTACAATTTCTTCCGAATTGATTTTTACAATAGTTTGGTACTTTTTAATAGGTTTAACAAGTATATTTTCGCAAATATCTTTATCTATTGCCGGTAAATTTATAATATATAGTATTGTTGATTCGTCTGTTGCTATTCTAATCGTGGCAAATCCTAAAGCTTCCTCTAAATCATTATATGGAAACTTTTCAGAATCCAAAAATGTTCTTGCCTCATAAATCTCCCTTTCAGAAAGTATAAATGAGTTTATCACTCCTACCTTTGCCCATTGCAAGGCGTATTCAATGTTCATCAATTCGTCTCTAATGATCTTCACCTTGTTTGTAATAGTATCTTCTATTGTTTTTTGAATCTGTTCAAATGTTTGTACCGTTTTCAGAATTTGATTAGTGGTATTAGTCAGTATGTTAATTCTGTCGATAGAGTCTTTATTAATAATTCTCTGTTTCTAAGAAGACCGTTCATTGTGTTTATTACTATTTCATGATCTTCGTGGTCCGGTGTTCCGGCTATTCATTTCCATATTGTTCCTATGGCATCTATTGAACGCTTATTTCTTGGTTTCATTCTTTTTAATTGATTTTTAATTTGAGTGATATCATGAAGAAGATATGGTAAGTTTGTGCTATTCTTTAACAATTTGTTTTGTATATAAAAGTTCAAGTCGTTAACTGTTCGTTCGTAATCGGTTCAATTTAATACGTGAATGAGTTTAAAGTTTCCGTTTTGTAATCTAATTTGTCCTAAATGGATCGGAATTAATTGTGAATTAGTATAGTCCAATATTTGTACCTCGGTCTGACAAGCAGTACAAAATGCAAGTAGCAATATAATAGTAAAAATCATTTTCTGCAAAAAGAAAAAGAAAAAGAAAAAAAAATGTAGTAAATATTCAAGTCTTTATATTATCCTTATGGATGATCCTGTTACGAGACTGGACTCGGACTTTGTTCCCTAAATCTTCCTGGACTATTTGTTTTTTAAATCGGGGTGAAAGCTTGTTACGCTGCCCAATTATTTTTTCATAGATAATATCCCCCGTTTGGTATGTCTTCACACCATTAGAGTTGCTTCTTTCAAGCATTTTCTCCTGTGCTTTTTTTAATGTATCATGCAAGTTATGTGGAACTTTATTAAAGAAAATGTCCGCTGGTTTATTTCCTATAACGGAATGTAGTGTATGGTTGTATTGTTGAGCTGCCCTATAGAAGGCCTCTGTATCATCGATTAAGTGAAATTCTTCTTTCAAACATCTGGCTATTTCAATAATAGTAGAATGGACTCTTTCAATCTGTCCATTTGTTGTACTATGACGAGGTGTGCAATAATAAAGTTCTATTTTTAATCGCTGCATTAGCGCTTTAAACTGAGGTGACGTAAATTCAGGTTCGTTATCTAAAGTGAGTTTTTTTGCTTCTGGGAAATTCTGCAAAACGTCTAATACCTTTTCTCCTAAATTAGTTTTATCTTCTATGAATTTTATAATAAGAAATTTTGAATACGCATCAATGCAAGTTATAAATTTAAGATTTTGAGCATAAAAATATCAATGTTGAGGCATTCTCCCTTTTTGCTTGGAATTGGCGCCTCTCCGATTCCTACTCTTTGTGGGTGCCTATTGTATTTCGTTTTGTTGCAGATTTCACAGTGTCTTATAAATTCCTTAAAGTGATTTAACATTTTGGGCCAGTAATATTGTTTGTAAATTTGTTTATAGTTTTCCTTAAAATTTCTATGGGCACGAATGTGTGTTTGCTGGATTATAGCTTCTTGATCATCGAGATTAGGTACGTCAATAGGAAATATCTTTGTGAAAATAAATTTATTTGCAAAAACACCTTTAATAGTTTTTTTAAAGTCGAAAAGATCCTCCAACGTGCAATGCATTGCAGTTACCAATTTAGGTTGGAGAAATTCCAAAATAATTGTTTTTAAATTTTCCCTAGTATCATATTCAATTATATGCCTAGTTCTTCCAAAATTTACTACTGATTCGTGTATGGTAAAGTTAGCTTTAGTCAGAAGAATTTGTTGCTTAAATTCATTCAATGGCTTAGAGGATTCAGGTATATTAAATTCATCACTACTTTCCACTGAATGCTGAGTACTATGTAATGATTCGCTATCAGAAATATTGTTTAGTATCTGTCTTGAAAGTGCGTCTGCTACCGCATTTTGTGTTCCTGGTTTGTACACAATCTTTGGTGAAAACTCCTCAATGAAGGCATGCCATCTTTTCATTTTGGCATTAGGTTTTCTAGTTGATACCGCAAATGTTAAGGGTTGGTGATCAGTATGAATCTCTAAATTCGATACACCATATAAATAATTCCTAAGTGTCTTTAATGCCCACACTATAGCGTACAATTCCTTTGCATTTGTAGCGTAATTTCTTTCGGTGGAATTAAGGGTTTTTGAAATAAATGTTATAGGTTTCCCGTTTTGGCTTAATACAGCTCCTATGGCAACATTCGATGCATCTGTTGTCAAAATAAACTTACTATTAAAATCAGGTTGCACCAATTCCACTTGATCTATCAGTAATGTCCTTACTTTATTGAAGGCTGTAATTGCTTCCTCGTTCAATTGAATCTTAGTTTTTTTTTACATGGTTTGCGATACCCTTCCATTTTCTCCTGATAGGTAAACTGTTAGTGGTTTGGTAACAAGTGCGTAATGTTTTATAAATTTTCTATAGTATCCCGACATCCCTAGAAAGCTTCTAAGTTGACGCAAGGTAACTGGTAAGGGGTAATTTTGTATAGTTTAAATTTTTTATGATCACTTTTTATAACATTATATCCTACTATATATCCCAAAAATTCAACTTCTTCCTTATAAAATTCGGATTTTTCCAGTGAAATTTTCATATTTGCCTCCTTAAGGGTTTCTATTATTTTTGTAAGGTGATTGGTATGTTCTTCTATTGACTTAGAGAATACAATTATGTCGTCTATATAGACATGACAAAATTTACCTATATAATTCCTAAGAATATCATCCATTGCAGCCTGGAAAATACCTGGAGCATTCTTCAGCGCAAATGGCATTCTTAAAAATTCATATTTCCCGTTGTTCACAGAAAAAGCTGTTTTGATAATGTCCGACTCCTTCATTAAAATTTGATGGAAGCCAGATTCTAAATCAATTGTGGAGAAGTACTTCCCCTTGCCCAGATTCGATAAAATAACGTTGCAGTCAGGAATGGGGTAATTCACTGCAATTGTCTGTTCATTTAATTTTTTGTAGTCAATGACCATCCGCAATTTTGATGATCCATCTTCATTCGTTCCTTTTTTTTGGTACAATCCAAATTGGTGAATTGTATGGACTTCTACTTGGACGAATAATGCCGTCGCACAGTGGCTGAAAATCGTTTTTCATTGGCCAAAATTCTGTAACTTTTGAACTGATCAAAATATTGAAGTAATTTTTATTTTAGTGGATAGATATTTAGTTCAGTTTGACTCAGTTTTAATTACATTAAAATTGATTGAGGACTTTTTAAGGAATTCTAGCTCAAAGTTGAACTTTTGAATTTTTTTAACTTTTAGAGTGAAATATGGGTTTATTATTTTTTTATTTATTAAAAAATTTAATATATGGAAATTAGTAATAATTATAAATATGTTTTGTAATAATGGAATTTATTTAATGTTACACTCAAAAAAAATTTTACACTAAAAAAAAAATAGTAAAATCAACGATTTTGCTATTATTACAGAAAAATTAAAAATTTTTTGCTGTCTAATTTGCAATTTTGTTTACACTCAAAGAATAGTTACACTTAAAAAAAACTTTAATAATATTATCTAAAAATATTGCTATTACTACAGAAAAATTTATTATTTTTTGCTGTCAAATTTGATCATTTTAAAAAACATATTAAAAATAAAAACTGCAATAAATTTTAATAGCATTTGTAACAATGGTAGGTTCTGTTTATTATTATTTTTTACTAATAGTATGCTTTTCGTACCTTAAATAACAATGAAAGGCAATTATGATTATTATTCATTTGACTCAAATATTGATTGTAAATATTCCATATTTTGTTCTGTGCTATTTCTGTTCTTTAGTAGTTTTTTGGCTTCTTCATCTAAATCCCGATGTTCCACTTTCCATTGATTTCGAATACTGGGGATGAACGGATCTGACGTTGCCAATAATATATTAAATAGATCTTCATTTGTTGAATTTCGTGAAATTTTTCTAGTATTGTGCTCTCTATAAAATCTGTAATCCTTGTTTCTTTTTTCCTGAGCCTCCTCTGATAGATCTCCAAGTGGCACCAAATGATATTTAATGATATCTTCTCCATGATAAAGGATTTTATGAACTGTTGCAGACATATTTCTCCATGGGTAGTTGGTTGTATATATTTTTGCAGTTTCCTTAGCATAATCTCCAAATTTTCTAGAGTCAATTTCTTCATTGCACGCAAGTACTTCTAGGATTATTTTAAACCTGAAAATAAGGTTTAAATCCACTCCTGATATTTCAGATGCTGTTTCTGGATCTGAAAAGAATCTTCTTGCGGTATTGCCATCATTTGTATTGCCTGACCCTTGTTTTGGCTGATCTATAATCAATCCTAATTTGCGATATTCATCTAGAACATGTTTCTTTTTTGAACTTCTTAACTCTTTGTTGGTTTCGTTGTTTCTTATTGATCCTGAAGACCCGAAATCCAAATCATAACTGATTTTTAGTATGTGTTCCATAAGTCGTATTCTTGCATGTAGTGGTGATAATCCAAATTCATATGCATCGGTATTATCTAATGATTTTGTCGGGACTTGGTTTAATTGGTTTGATGTTGCTTGGCATATAATGCAGCTGGATGCAGCCTTCGTGTTAGTCAAAGCCTGACCTACTTTTCCATCTATCATTGTCAGCACTAATGGGTAGCTTACTTCAGTTTGCTGCCCATCTAACTGTAATTATAATGGCTGTATTGTTGCAATTTGAGCCTTGATATCACTAACTTCTTTGTTAATGGCATCATGAGTTTCTTTTTTGAATTCAAATTTAATTGGCCTGCAGTATTTCGTAGAAGATGGTGTCTCATTTTTCCAAATATCCATTGTTTGCGTTGTACTAGTCGAAGGCTCTGAATCTTCCAAAATCTTTTTCAATCGCAATGGTACAAATGATACCATGAACATATCTGAGTCCGAAATATTTTCACATACAGCTTGTTTGTATTGTTTTTGTCCCGAGGAACCATCACATCCCCATTTACAAAAAAGAATTAACTTTGTGTTTCCATATTTCTTTAACTCATTTCCTGTTATTGATTGTAGCAAGCGTTCGGCTGTGTGATCAAGTAGAGATTGTAGTTGTACCTCTGCCGAAATTGGTGTGATTGTAATAGTGTCCTTTGATGGCAAACAGTCTATTTTAGCAGCGGTTATGTAATGATATGCTGGATACATATTTGACCCTTTTTCAATCGCACGCAGTCTGAGCTTAATATATTGCTGTTTTGTTAATTTCAAATCCAGAAATAATGCTAATGCCTCCTCATTTGTGTACTGTATTGCATCACTCGGAGTTGGTATACTTTTAAGAATCCGTTTTGTTCTCACTGGACTAGCTTTAACAACTTTTTCAATGATATCCACTTTTGATAATTGGTTCTGTGATCGTAATTGATGTAGGAAAGATTCTTTTATATTTGTACAACCAATTGCATCGTTAAAATCTTTAAGTTTCCGCCTCTTAGATCTATCACTGCAGTTGCCCATTAATGATTTGCGTGGTCTTCCAGCCTTATCTTGCTTTGCTGTTTCTGCAGCGACAGTAAGTTGGCCTTCTAACCAGTTTGCACTTTTTATATAAAAGTTTTGTTTACTGTAGCTAACTTCTTTGTAGCGTTTTTTTTAGTGCTTTGACGAAATTAGATAATTGCTCTTGCATTTCGGTGCTACACGAATTTAAGTTTAATTTTATTTTAACGTATCTAAGAACATCTTCCTGGTTTTTGTTTCTAAAATACTCTTCGGCCAGTTCTTTATAACTGAAGCTCTCCATATTTATCTGAATATTTTTATTTGTTATATTTTATCCGTACAATTAAAGGATTAACTTATTACTGAGTAATCCCTTATGGAATCCGTAGTTTTATACATTTTTAGATACATGTTATTCACACATTGATCTTCAATTTCATAGCAGGTAGTGCTTAAATTGAACAAAACTGCACATGTTATTCAGACCTTAATATCAGGTAAAACTGATTAGTATCTCGCCAATATGGGGTTGTTTTTTATCTTTAGTGGTTTAATGTCGCCATTATTGTTATAAAAATGTTTATGACTTTGGTTGACCCTAACATTTGATAACAGGTAAATTCAGAAAGAGATCATATGTTTACTGTAGAACCTATTGTGATAATTTTATGACTTATTTTTTGCTGATCAAAACAAAGCCATTAAACCCTTTCGCAGGTATTATATTTAATTTTTTTCGTTTTACGTAGTCTAAAGTAAAAAAAACAAACTTTTAGGCAAAAAAGTGAAAATTTAAGACACTATTGTATACGAGTACTTATAGGGCTGTTTAAATTAATTTGAATTTTTTTTAGAGTAATTTCATTAAAATGAAAAAAGTGTTCTACCCACGGGTCGTCACGGGTGCAAAAGTATATATAGCGTTAAAGAGGACACTTTCACCTTTCTCCTGGTGGTATACGTTTCTTGTTCCCTTTTGTTCCCTAGAAGTTCTATTCCACTAAAATTTAAATTTGAGAAAAATATAGTAGTTTCATAAATATTTCATAACGCCCGTAATATTAAACGCTAGAGCTGTGACCACTTACAACAACTAAAGACTATAGTCCTACCAACATTATAAAAAAGACCGCAGGCCGTTATCGATGATAGCTTGCGAGTAGTAACCATTTATTTTTGATAAAAAACAAAAGAAAAACACCTTTTTCTGAAATTAAAAAAACGGTTGAGTTTGACAGCATGCCACGCCCACAATTATCAATAGTTTAACCTAAGTTTTTGGCTACCTTAATCTGGATATATTAGCTACAAAAAGGCGTAAAAATTTTAAAAATCGGTGACAAAAAAAATTAGACTTTTGGCCAATGAAAAACGATTTTCAGCCACTGTGCGTCGTCCAATAAATTCTGTATTTCTTTATTTACAAACGCATTAAGAGACAGTGGGTATCGATATTGCTTACTCCATATAGGAGTTCCAGTATTAATCTCTGCTCTTACGTCTGTTCTAAATGGCAATCTCATATTTATTCTAGAATGGAGCTTTCTAATTTCTCCATTAATTTTCCGCTTCAAATGTTCAATTTCTTCATTTTGCTTTATATAATTAATATTTTCAATTTGTTCTCCGTCTTCGGAGATGATTTCCCTATAGTTTTCTTCCATTTCCGCTTTTTTAAAGTTTATAAACTTTTCACAGTGATCTCCACTTTTCAAAGTTCCGTTTTCGAAATCTAGCACAATGTTTGCTTTTCTCATAAAATTTTACCCTATGAAAATATCAGCTTCGAGATTTGAAATTTCATAGAATCTTTCTTTTATTCCAAATAGTCTTCTTACAACTAATCCTTGCCTATTCCTAAAAACATTTGGCTTGCAGTAGCAACTGGTAGCACCACTGTCAAGCATACTAGCTATACATTCGTCCGGATTCTCCTCTTTTTGTGATGTAGGGCAATCCGGTGTGATTTCTAAAAAAGATTTCTCATTTAAATTATTTATTCGTTGTGCCTTATGTTGGGGCTGATAACTAAATTGGGCGCTTGGGCGCTGGCGTTTAATGCCTTGCTGAAAGTTATTATGGTCATAACTATTGGAATTATTTAAATTTTGTCTCTGTGGAAAATTAATATTATTAAAGGGTGGTCTACAGTTAAAACCATTATTAAGAGGTTGCTGTGTCCTCTGCGGTATGTTGGCGGAGTTGTCTAATTCCATAGGTACTGGTTTCATATTAATTTGTCCATTTTGAACAAAATTGAATGGTTTTTGTTAATTAATGCAGTTAACTTTTTGTTAACTTCATTGTAATAATCGAGAATTGTTAAGGAGCCCTGTCGCATGATGCTAAGTTCTTGTTCAATGATATGTAGTGGTCTTTTATCTGAATAAGCAAAATCTAAACGACTAAGGATGGCTTCAAGGTTCAAAACTGTACCGTGGTTTGTAAGTATGTCATTCGCTTCGTCAGTGATCTTGTTTCTCAAAATTGTTAATGCTGCGTAATATCTACGACTTCCTCTTGTGTATAGACTCATAGAATTGTTTGCGGCTTCTCGCCAACTAACATATGATGTTTTGCCATTAAAAATTGGCAATGATTTCACTACATCTAACGTTTCCTCACAAAGAATTTGTTCGTCAATCTGTTCGACTCTATATTCCTCAACTGTATCTATACTGGTTAATTGTTGGAGGTTCCTAGTTAAATCATCTACTTTTCTAAGCAAAGGGCCTGTCTCTATTGCTTCTTTTATTAAATCTCTTATTTGTTTCTTTTGCATTTCTGTCAGTCCAGTTAAACTTGACCCTGATACTGTATTGTTTGTCGTTGTAAGTGTTCTATTCAGTCGGTCGGTTAAAGTGTCAATTGTGTCTTCCGGCATTACAAATTTTTTCAATCTTTTAAAAATTTTTGAAGCACAAATTTGATTTTATTTAATATATAAGTATCCAACAATTAAATAATGATAATAATTATAATAGTTATATTAAATACTCTTACATAAAATCTATGGATCGCTGGTATCACGCTGGTAACACGTCTTCCTTTTGGAATTTTTAGATACTTCTAGTTTTATTTTGTCTGTTGTGTTCGCAATTTTTACAATGTTCCAAGTTGTTTATTTCGTATGTGTTTTATGTTCACAATTTTCAAAAAAAAATTCAAGTTCTATGTTATTTTCAAGTTACAGTTCACAATTTTAGTTTTTTTTCTGTACGTTTTGCATTAAACACAAATTGTTGAGCACAATTTTATTCATCAATTTGTAGTTCAATTATTGTTTGATAGCACAATAACACGTAACATTAAGTTCTCCCTTTTTTTAGTTACAAATCTGCAATTACGCTTATATTTCTTTATCTTATGTGATTTTTTCACAACACCCCTTTTTTAAAACTTATAACAACTAATTAATTAATTAATTAATTTTTTAATTTTTTCCCTTTCCTTGAAGGTACTTATTTTTTAGTTTGTGGACCGAAACCGTTCCTTACTTTGTTTTTCAGGATATAATTGCGATTTACGGTGCCCCACGTTGGGCGCCAATTAAAATTTAATTATTTAGTTTTATTAGAAAAAATTATTTTATGTTGACTTTCTCAGTCAACATCTCAAACCAAACTTAAAATTATTTTACAAACATTCATTCTTATATTTAACTAGATTATTCTTCTTTACAGCAAAAAGTATCATTTTTATTTTCATTTAATTTTGCTTGTTTGGCGAATATTTGCAAAATGTTGCAAACATTCATTCAACAGGTAGAAACATTACACCGTTCATATTTAGCAGACATAACGTCAGCATAATTTTGTGGGAAAGAATTTATGTTTTATTTAAAAATAAAAAATTCATGTCTTAACTTGCACAACTACAACAAAAATACAACACCAAAAAACACATGTATTTTGTTGGTATAAAAAAACCCAAAATTGTCAGAAACAACTGTCTTTTGTTTATAAAAATAACAATTACAGGGTAACTAAAGTACAATTGCAGACTCGGCACTCCTGCATGATTATAGTTATTCAGTGTTGTCAATCTGTGTGTGTGTAATTAAATGCTTGTATAATCTGTGTGTAATTCTACTTTGGGTTCTATTTTTATTTATTTTTGTTTTCATTTTAACCTTCACAAAAGCTGTGTAGTGTAATTTTTCTCAATGTGTAATTGGATACACACCCAAGCAGAAAAAGACAATCAGCACGACGTTGCTACGATTGTCTGCGGGTACAACTAACATCAGTACAACATTCGTTTACCAAAATTTTAATGTACTCATAACATTAAAACGATAACGCCAAATCACCGTCCTCCGACTCTTGTTTTCAATGTTGTCACAACACTCTAAATACAAATTTTTAAAGTCGTCACAATGTAAATTTCCCAACTTAAGTAAAATTTTTTGTAATTAGGGTGTTGAAGCGGTAAAGAATTATTGTAAATGGGGTATTTTATTTGGGGAACTAAAGTCAAAATTTTTGTATTTACGGTGTTGTAGCGGTATAGAATTTTTGTAAACGGGGTATTGGGGAAGTATCGTCGGATTTTTGTATATACAGTGTTGTAGTGGTATATCATTACTAAGGACGCGGTATTTGTAAATGTTAAGTCATATTTTTGTGTTTACAGTACTGTGGTGGTGGTGGTACAAAAATTTTGGAAGAGTCGTAATTTTGTATTTACACTGTTGTGGTGGTACATATTTTTTGGGCAAAGTCACAATTTTTGTCTGGGCAGCCATGTGTAAATTCATTGGCAACACTGTAATCATTTTATTCACACACATACACATTTTTGCAGCTTGTAAACAAAGTTTGACAATTAAATGCAATATATACAGTAACAGTCTGGGCTTGTGCATGTACGTAGTATAATTGTATCATTGCATAGAATGCCCAGTTCAGAAATTTACATTTTGACGACTTTATAAAATTGTATTTAGATTATTGTGCCAACATTGAAAACAAGAGTCGGAGGAAGGTCATTCGGCGTTATCATTTTAATGTTGTGAGTACATTAAAACGTTGGTAAATGAATGTTGTACTGATGTTAGTTGTACCCGCAGACAATCCTAGCAATGTCGTGCTGATTGTCTTTTTCTGGCTGAGTGTTAGTTCATATTTTTCTTACATAAATTTGTATGTATGATTTATACATCTGCATGAAACTTAATAATGATGTTTATGAAACTCTCGCTATAATTTTTTATTCGTTTCATTTCTATTTCATACAGATTAATAACTATGAAACAAGAGCAATGAATACTCAATAGTTAAGAACGCAGTAAATTTTTTATATATTTTTTTAAGCATGTTATTTTTATTTATTGTAGCTTCATTTATGAACTAACAATAAGTATTCAAATCTTAAATCTAACATATAATTAATAGGCCCGACCAATGCCAGACATAACTAAGTGATAGTTGTAAATAATACATAAGTAGTGATAAGCAAAAAAAAAAGTATTTTCAAGCAGTTTCATTCGGAGTGTTGAGTATTAGAGCCCGTGTATCTCTCGTTTTTAAGCGGATGTGTCCAGTAAAGTTCAAAATATTACGAGCAAGCGGATTAGGATGTGACTCGAGTGTTGTTAAATATTTGCCTGCGTATTTTGCAATTTCTTCAATCACTAGTGGTATATTTAAATCACGATGTATATTTTAATTCTTAATGTACCATGGAGCAGATGTTATTAACCTTAAAATTTTGTTTTGTCTTCGTTGAATTCTCTCTACATTGGAAGCAGAAGCAGTGCCCCATAACTGGATACCGTAACACCATATTGGTTTTAAAAGCGACTTGTATATTAAAAGTTTGCAGTCTAGGCTGAGTGTTGAATTTCTGCCAATCAGCCAATGTACCTGAGTTAATTTTAGTTTCATTTGAGTTAACTTATAGTCAATGTGATGTTTCCAAGTAAGCAGTCGATCGAGGTGTATACCAAGATATTTCACATTTGAATGTTGAGGAACAACTTGATTATTAATCCGAATGGGGGAACAAGTATCTCTTCATAAAGTAAATGTTATATGGACACACTTTTGTTCATTTACCTTAATTCTCCATAAGTTTAACCATAGTTCCATCTGGCTAATGTGTTCCTTGGGTTTTCGGAATGCCTCAACAGGGTTTTCGTGCATACTAAGGCAGGCGGTATCGTCGGCAAATGTAGAAGTGTGGATACTACTGCTCACAGGCATATCACAAGTATAAATCAAATATAAAAATGGCCCAGTATACTCCCCTGTTGCACACCGAATGAGATAGTTTCAGGCATACTCATAAAGTGTCCTTCCAACACTGTAAATTTTCGTGCAAGAATGTAACTTTCAAAAAGATTTAGAATGTTTATTGGTAAGTATGTCTTCAATTTCAAAATTAGGCCTTCATGCCACACTTTATCAAATGCCTGAGAAACGTCAATAAACAGGGCAGAACAATACTTCTTTTCCTCAAATGTTTTTCTGATAAATTGAACTAATCTATGCGTTTGCTCAATGGTGCTATGCTGGCTTCTAAAACCAAATTGATGGTCCGGGATGCACCCATTATCAGTTAAAATTGAAGACAATTTTGTCATGAGTAGCTTTTCAAAAAGCTTTGACATTGTTGACAGTAAACTTATTGGCTTATATGACTCAGCCTTGGTAAGATCTTTACCTGACTTTGTAATGATTTTAACCTTGGCAAGCTTCCAGCAGTCTGGATAATACTCCAGTCGTAAAATGGCATTAAAAATGAATAACAGGATTCTAATTGCAGTACGAGGTAACTTAATCAGCATCTGGTTACTAATTCCATCCATACCGGGAGCTTTTTTTGGGTTGAGTTCGGCAATTAGTTTTTGTACATCACACATCGTAAATTTTAAGGGTCGAGGTGGTAGAGCAACTACACTCGGCAAATCAGCAACGCAGTAAAATGATGTTGGTTTGTTTACTTATACAAGAGCAATGCCTATTTATCAGGTCAATGCAATCGTCCTGATGATATTCTGTGTTTTCGTGTTTAAACTGTCAAAAGCTGCTTGCACCATACACTTTAGTTCATGTTTGTGTGTGTTTCTGACAACTTAAACACAAAGTTGTTTTTTGTATTGCTGTGTTTTTGTAGAGTTGCATAGACCTAATAAATGGGCCTTGTACAAGAGCATACTAACATTTACAAATGTGAAATATAACATGTGTTGAGTAAATCTCGATTAAGTTCATGCAAAACAATAAGCTTTTAAAGATCAGTGTTACCAGTTGTAGGAAAAGGGAAAATATGAGATTAATCGCCGAGAAGGAAGTTAAAAAATTTTACCGAGCTCTAAATTAAATTCAGTTATTAGTGGGAGTGATGTGCAACTTCGGTAAAATATTTCATTTAGATAAAAGTATTTAATTTTATACCATATTTCGCTTTCACGAAATGGATTACATATAAACATAAGTTAAATGTACACATAACTATCTTTCTTTTAAATACAATATTATTGTGGCATTCAGATGTCAATGAGAGAACTACCAGAGAAAATTAGGAAAGCAAACTCTGCCGAAACCATTTTTTTAATAAATTTTCTTCAGCATTAATAATAAAAAAAATTGCAAATTACAGTTTTTATTCCACTTGTTTTTTCTTACTTTTAAGTTTGTTCGGATTTCATTCACCAAACGTTAAGAGAACATAATAAAACACAAATGATCATTATTTTATGTGGTTTATTTTTTTTTCATTTGCATTTCAAAATTTGTAAAAAAGTAATTATCAGAAAAATTCAATATGCTTTTAAAATTATATTATTGCAAAGAAAAATGAAAACTTCTGCATGTTTTAAATAAAAAGTATAACTTCAGGTATTGTTTATGAAAAAAAGTGTCATATGAATTATGCATCACTTTCAAAAATTTGCGTTTTCATATTATGATGTAAAAACATAAAATTTTTAAAATCCAATTTAAAACATTCTTCAATCTATGTTAAGGGTATGGAAAAGAAGAAATGGTTTGAGAAACTACTTCAACTTAGAGTTTTCAACAGCGAGGATATTGGCTGCATCAACTTTAAGCAAATACAACTTAAATATCCGGAATATTTTTACTGTAGCTATCACAATTATGGAATTTGCGCCTTAAGAAATGCATATTTACTTTATCAAGAAAATAACTAAAAAAAATGCATTTTATTTTTTCATTCTTACATTGATACAACTTACATTTACGATATTCTTTTAAACAAATATGTAGATTAAAAATTTACAAAATTTTGTTCATCATTTATTTATGTGTATAGGGCATGTACAAAAGACTGAGACAAACGCGAACAAGCGACATTAAAATGATAACAAACCCTTTAGTATCACGTGCAAGCAATATAAAATAAGAAATTATATGATCGTTCATAAAAGTTCGTGCACGTTCTACCCACTTAATTTTAATCCCTTCAGATAGTATTGAGAAAATTCACATTTTGTACAGTCAATAATTATTTGTTTGTAAATTAATCAGTATGGCACACTCATGTAATTAAATATTCACGGCTGGGGTGTGTACGTGTGTATGGTTCCTGGCTAAACAGATATATATGCTCTCACACACAATGTACGAGTACGCAACTTAGTTGTTGCTTTTGAAAATGCTCACATAAAGACATAAGAAAAAGTTTTCAATAAAGGATGCTAACATAAACACTTGCATACAGAGGACCATTAGAAGTTTTAAAATACTTATTTAATTTGATGATTCAAAAACTTATTTATAAATTTTTACGTTTTAAAATATTCATTTAAATTTATGTTTAAAAAAATTAAATTATACATTTAATTTGGCTTCAAAATATTAAATTTAATTCCGCCAGCAACGCATCCCCCTCTTCGTCTTGCAGAATAATTTTTGTTATATCATCTCCATCTTTTGGCATATAATTAAATGCTGCCAAGAAAGCTTCGCCCTCTTCATCCAGCATAAACTCTTAATTTTGAAAATTCCCATTGTAGAAGTATAACATTTGGTTGTTTGGAATCTCATAATATTCATCCATCTCGTTCTCAAAAATATCTCTAATGGATATATTAGGAGGCAAATCGTCGTCGCGAAAACTGTTGACAGAGGGCTTATGGATACCTCTTCCCGGCTGATAACGGTCATATCTTCCCGATTGCCGGAGAACAATCTCACAAACTCATCCAGCGAAATTTGTGAGCCGTTCAATGATATTAAAATTGCTGGTTAATGTGTTCATTTTATACTTATTTGCAAGGTTGGCAAACGGTATCGTAAAAATACCGATTCCGATTCAAATACCGCTATAATTAGATACCGGTACCGATACCGAAATCCATTTCGGTTAGAAAATACCGATATCGAGGATACCGCTTATGTCTATACCGGTATACCGATTCCCACTAAAAATAAAATTTCAAAAATATATTTCAATTAACTTTCTTATATAAACACGTTTTTGTTCGCCTTTACACATTCTTATGAAAGTGCAATCATAATCATCACTAGTGCGAAATACTAACAATCTTGGAGAGCTGCTTAATGCCTTTAGGAACGAAAAACGTATATCTAGACATATAAATGTTTTAATTTGGTGAAAAGATCAAAGCCTTAGTAAGCCACATTTATTTATATGAAATCGCGAAAGTTGGTATATTGGCTGTTCCAGATACACAAGATAATGCGGAGATTTAAAGGTTTGAAGAGTGCTTTTGTAATGTATGCACATTAGACTGGTCGCAAAGATTTTTTTCTTTAATTGATATACTACACATGTGCTCTGCCTAAAATATGAGGTTTGCTGCCATAAATGGGGTCATAATTTTAGGTCGATCCGACGGTGCCTTCTGGTGGGGCCTAAGTAGCCGATACACAGTGGGGATTTTTTAAAACAATTCGAAATAATTCTGCAGTTTTTAAACCAGCTGTCCGATTGTTATTAATTTAATACAGCACAGAGTTTAAGCCTGGAATTTAGACTATATCGGCCGCATGTATAATCAAAAAATGCCATGAAGTTAGCATAAGTGACAAAATTGAATTACGTGTTGACGAATATAAAATTTGACATTAAAAATCGCCACATAATGTAGTTTTAACACACGATTACATCGTAGCACCATTTTTAATCTAAAATTATATGGCAAAGCACGTTAAGACCATGCTCAATTTTGTCACTTATGCTAACTTCATGCCAATTTTTGATTATATATAAGGCCCTATATCTTTAAAGGGGAAATCAAAATTGGTAAGCTTGGGTTAATAAAAAATTAAAATCGATGCCAAGCTCATGTTTTTGATCAGATTAAAAAGATTTTCGCAAGTAGATTTTTTTTTCTATCCAAGAGCTACAAAAAGTCTGCTACATTTATGGGTTTTCGCTTACAGTTTAGGAAATATTCGAGAAAAAATAAAAAAATTGGCTTTTTTACCAACCTTTGTCCACTGTTCTGCTAATGGAGGAGTCAAATGTTGTTAGATTTAGAAAATGAAACTTATTATGAATAAGGGACAAAATTTGTAACATTAAAAGAAGTGGGTTAAATATTTCGCTATTATAAAAAAATTTTGCCAATAAATATTTTCGGGTGAAAAGTCTTTCTTAGGTAGAAAATGCTGCAATACACAGAAAGTAATAACAAATACAATTTGCTTTTGAGTTCCTGGGAATTAAAAAAAAAATTACAAAATCCTAAAACTGGGACTTTTCAGTATTTTTGCAGTATTGTTCTTATTTTTCGCCGGATAAGATTTTTGGAAATATGAGACATTTTTAGATTTAATTGAACTGTAGTGGATTTTAATCAGAAATAATTTCTTATTCGGGCTTAAGTTCAGTAATTTCGATTCTTATTGAATGAAATATTATTATTAATTAATGTGAGTTTCTAAAGAAGAGAAGAAAAATTAAACTTAGACTTTAAGCTGGGGGAAATACCGATACTTTTCTGTGCAGCCACGCACTTCATCAGCACCCTAGTCTATATACTTGGGTAGAGATTCTTATTAACATCAGCTATTTAACCTTTCGAAGTAATTTAACAAAAAAAATTTTTTTTTGCTATGTCCACTGTCTGAACTAATAAATTTAGCAGTAATATCGGTATACCGGTATTATAAGCTCGGTATCGGTATGTACCGGTAATACCGATACCGAAATAAAAAAATACCGATACCGAAATAAAAAAATACCGATACCGTTACCGATACCGAAATTTAAAAAAAAGGTGTACCGGTATCAATACCGATACCGTTATTAGTTTCGGTTTCCAACCTTGCTTATTTGTATTTATTTATTTCTAGCGTTGACAAAAACTTTAATTTTGAAATTATGTAAAGTACACTTATTACAACAATGCGAAGAATGTCGCTCAGTAACGTTTTATATACAGAACATACGCTTATCTCAGAAAAAAATTATCTTCTGCTTCTGTTGACAACTGATATTGTTTAATATTTCATACAAAATCGAACAGGAAACAGCGGCCTTCACGCTCAAAATGCAAAAGGTTCTGCATGAGTATTCTTATTTGCACTTGCGTCTGAGTTAAATGCTCATCAGAAAAAGCAACCACAGCGAAATCAATTCACACCTAACATCTATGACAATATCAAAAGCCATCTCTGGTGAAAAACATAAAAATATGCTCACCACGGATATTTTCTAATATTTAAAAATAACCAACAATGCCATATGTGTTGAGAAATAAAAAATGAATTGAAAAAATAATTACCAGCGCCATTTACTGTAAAAACATTGAAAAGGCTGTTGATAACAACCAACAGCGCCATCTATTGTGAATATATAAAAGGTTTGTGTCTGAAATAAATCATGGCTAAATCTTTGATTTGGGTTTGTGTTTTTTTTTTGCTAAAACTTCTGTCCATGAAATGGTTTGTGGCTCCGCTGTTTGAGCTCCCATTTCACAAGTACTAATAACCAATAGAAATGTATGACTTGTAAGTGATTAAAATAGAAAAATTAAATAAAGATACGAAATATTTAAAAACTTTGGATCAACAAAATTTTAATTTCAAACTATCTTCCATTAAAAATAATCGTGGTAACGGAAAATAACACCACGGCCATACCTAGCATGATGTGCACTTTTACATTGGACTTTGATACACACATAAAATAGCAAATAACACAACGGCCACACGAAGCATGATGTGCACTTTTACATTAATCCTTATGGGAGACCTTGATACACATAAAATAGCATGTAGAAAAATAGCACTACAGTCACACCTAGCGTGGTGTGCAATTTTACTTTGATGCTTATGGTGCACATTGGTTCCGAAACTCCATAAACGCACTATTTGACTATTCTATCTTTGACATTTTGTAGCCGGTAGCTTGCTGTGGTGAATGTGTTTAATACTTAAAAGCGCTGATCCGAAGTACATGAAATAAAAGGCTTAAATTTTAAACGAAAATTTATAACTTTGTATTATTGCAACATGTAATCCAAATTTCAATACAATCGCTTGAGTTAAACGTCTTAGATTTACGGCCTGGCCCACGATGTCGGCAAAGAAATTATCTGTCGCTTAGTTGTATTGAAACCAAAAACAAATTTTCTTATTTTGTTATTTTTTTTTAATTCTGAGCTATATGGGCGTAGCCCCGCCAGTCAGTCAGTAACAAAGTATCAGGGGGGTAAAAACTCGATGAATTGGCTTCCTGTAAATATACACACTGCGTGCATTGGCCGGAACTTGGCCTTGCGCACTGCCGTGCGCCGAGATAATATAAGAATATATGAAATTAAATACAGTTATTGACCTGAAGAAAACAACTTTTTAGCAAATTTTTTCACTCACTTGTCACTTAAAAATTGTTTTTTGTGTGCAGGTGTGGATCAATCAATTCAAGAGCATATTATAAGATAACTTCAAGCTTCAGTGGCAGGGTTCACCTTGGACCTAATTGGATCTTCCAGACAAGATAACGACCGGAAGCACAACACTTTCGGTGAAACATTGCCCTTCCCAATCCTCAGAAATTAATCCAATAGGTATGCTTGGGATATAACGAAGGTTGAGAAAGTAAGTAAGAAACTACTACAAAGAAAACTTTTAAAATATGGCAATGCCACGTCGTTCAACAACTATCGTAGAGTCATGATGAATTAACAAAGTACTAAATCATACTTTTTATTTTTTTTACGGCAGTCGCTAAGGAGGTCTGGGCTGAATAACAGCTCGCTCGAAGTTTTTCGTACAGTAGTTTTGGTGCATTTTCTACTTCTTTTGCATCACATTTTTACTGGGTTTTATTTTAGAGAATAATAATATAGATGATTTAGTATTACTTTAGATATGTGATTAAAAATAACTTCTTTAAACCAGAAAAAATGCACAACCTACTTTGGAAATAATTAACTGCCTTATTCATAAAAACTATTTCTGTTTAATAAGAGGTTTATAAAATAAATTTTTCATTTAAATTTGATTAATGAACCTTTTATAAAATTAAAATATTTCTTATGAATTAGGCCCTAAAAAGTCAGTTCTCGTTGAAACTTCATAGGCAACATACGTCCCAGCGAAGTTTTTCTTACATACATACTAAACAAACAAAAAATCAAATAAAAAAATATTCGTAGTACATAATATTCCTAGTACGTAGTGATTTTGATAAATAAGCTTTATATGCTTTACTAATATTTTTTACAGTCAGAAATAACAGAAAAAAAAACAGACATTGAGAAATACTCTCTACTTTATGTGAATTGAGTTCTAACGGCAGAAATTCCTACTTTACTGTGAGTTTTGAAGCTCTTAATGCTAATAATAAAAATAAAATATCTGTGATAGTAGTATAATAATGGGTGTGCCCGAACCATTAAAATTTTCAAATTTTGGTAATTAAAATCGAAATTTTTTAATTTATGGGAAAATTTGGTTAATTAAAGTCAATGGTGTGAAGTGACGAGGGTAATCGATGGTTTCTGCATGGATATGCATGTGCTGATGATGTTTTGTTGTGTGAGCATAAGTTTGAGATAAGAATGGTTAGATGCCGGTCGTCGATGTACATAGTCGCAGTATAAGTTTTTTGTTTTAATTTTGAATTAAAGTGTGATTTTTTTGGTTTGTCAAGTGGTTGCAGCAGGTTTATGGGTCTAGAGTGCAATATTTTTTAAGTGAGAGTGTGCATAGAGAAAACGTTGCCTTAGTTTTTTTTTGTAATATTCTTTTTAGCTGGTGGAGATGAAGGGTATTTTAGAAAGAAAGAAGTTATGTATGTATGCTTGTGGGAATCTGTTAATGTTTTTGTTGTTAGTTTTATTTTAGTTTGATTTTTATTTATTTTTTATCCTATGTTTAGAGTTAGAAGCGATCAATGAACTTATATGAAGGTTGGAGAAATTGAAATGTAAGATATTTAGGATTCCCAAAGGGAAGTAGGGATGCGTGATCATGGGAGGCAGCGTTATATTCATGCGTATGTTTGTCTATGTTTTTACAATTAGTTGACAGTTGGCAGATAGGTAGGTAGAAAAAAACGAGTGTGTACTACCGAGTACACATCTGGCATTTCTTGTGTTCTAATCATTTTATAAAATGTGTGCAACGTCTTTCACGCTATGTTTCTATATGGATAGCAATACTACACAACAAAAAATATCTGATATGACAAACGTTGGCACTAGTATGCACTGTTGCGATGTTACAAAATATCATAGTGTGTACTCGGCATTAGTTTTTTTTTGTAATATTCTTTTTAGCTGGGGATCGTGGAAGGGTATTGTAGAAAGCAATTATGTTTAATTTTTTTTGTTTTATTTGCTGGTGGTTCAGCTTGATCTATATGCATTTCATCGTTGCTGTAACAAATCATCAGTAGACTTCAACCACACATTTTGAATAGTCACAAACCTCTTATCTTATGCACAGACTTTCAAAAACTATTTGAGAATTCACAAATAATAATATTTTTGAAAATCACAAAAGAAAAATAACCGTAGTAGGCTTAGAAACTCATACAAAACCCAGCAAATAATTTATATTCGATATGAATCTATTTTATTTTTCTACACCTTTATACAATTAGAGTTTCTAAGCCTACTATGCTTATTTTTGTTTTGTGATTTTCAAAAATACTATTATTTGTGAATTCTCTAATAGTTCTTCAAAGTCTGTGCATAAGATAAGAGGTTTGTGACTATTCAAAATGTGTGGTTGAAGTCTACTGATGATTTGTTACAGCAACGATGAAATGCATATAGACCAAGCTGAACCACCAGCAAATAAATTTCAAATTAAAATATAATTATGACAAAATGTCGAATAATAAATTTCTTAAATGTTAAATTTTAGATTTTATTTTTCATTTTGCCTTGTAATTACTTTTATTGTTATCCAATGGATTTCTATTAATTAGTACATATGTACTAGTGATGCACGAATATTCGTATTCGTATTTGAATTGTCCAATTTTCGGCCATTTTCAGGCGCATACGAATGTATTCGTATTCGACAAATCCAGACGGATTCGAATACGAATACGAATATTATTTCAAAGAAATTAAATAAATGCATAGATCCTAAACGAAATTTAAATAACTTACTAAATATTTTAGTTTGTACAAATACATTAATTTTTTAATAGAAATTTGTGCTTTGTATCATTTTCAAATATCATTAAAATTGTGGACACTTTTTATTAACTTTAAAGTACGCCGACAAGAGTGTGAAGTCCTTTTTCATAACAATTTTTTAATATTTCATGTTGCATATAATATTCGTACTCGTATTCGCGAATATCGTTTTAAATATTCGTATTCGTATTCGCTAATATCGTTTCAAATATTCGTATTCGTATTCGCGAATATCAAAAATTGACTCGTTACATCACTAATATGCACATATTTGTAATTTACTTTACCAATAAGAAAAAGAGTTGAAGTATATATATTTCAACATTATGTGGTGTTGTGTTCAGCTGTTTTTTTTTTAGTAATAAGATACTAATTTTTTCGATTGCGTACTTTTTTCAGCAAAATCTCTTTTTGAGAGTAAATTTTAAAATTTTCGAAGTAATTACTCATTTAAAAGTAATAGTAATAATAAAAGTAAAAAATCACACCTACATATCGATGGCTTAATATAAAAATTGCGCATCCTAATTTATTTCGAAATCGGGGTTTTAACGCTTTCTGGAAGACAACGTATAATTGAATCCTTTTTGAAGATTTTAGTTCTTTACAATTAAAAATCACGGACTTATAGCAACTTAAAAAATTATTTCTGCATGTAAATAAATGCATTAGTTTTTCTTGTTTTTTATTTCTCCTATAAAATATTGAAAATTCGTGTTCCGCTTTTTTATATTATGCCATCGATATGTACTTAATGTAAAGCTAACAATATTAACTTGTTTAAAATTTGGTTTTTATTTTCAGTGGATGTATATTATTCCAGTAGTTCTTTTGGTTTTCATATCTGGAGCAACTAATCCTGAACAACAAAAATAAACCATATGTTGAGCTGAAGTTCCGTTTTTAAAATTGAAAATTTTAACGATACGTGCAAATTGAAAATGCATTATTGAATTTTTTAACGCAAAACATTTTCAGAAATATTAATAAAATTATATAAACATAAAGTTAATATTTCTTCCTGTTAATTTATATATATATGTGTGTGTGTGTAATTCTTAATACTTTGGGGACCATTAAATTTAAAAATTTTGTTGGTTAATAATACATTATTTTATTTGATATTTATTTTAAACTTTATAAAGAGTCTGCCAGATAACTTTTTTTTTTGAAAATGCTATAAAAAAACTACTGAAGCTTAGGCTGTGTAGCACGTAGCGCCGTCCTGTTGAAAGCAAATGTTACCAATATCCTCCTCTACAATTTTTTTGCACAAAAATTCGTTCAACATGGCTCGATAACGATCGCTATTAACTGTAACGGCCACTCCTTGCTCATTTTCGAATTTATGCTTCTGGATCAAAATCCGCACCAAACAGTGACTCGTTTGGTCGGCTTTTCAATGTATGCGTGCGGGTTTTCTTGCTACAATTTTGCTTGTTTACATAACCGCCAAGATCAAAATGAGCTTCATCTGAAAAGATGATTTTTTTTTGCAAAATCGGCATCTTCTGTAAGTCGATCGCAGGCCTACTTAAAGAAGCGAAAACTCATTGGATGGTCAGTTGGCTCGTTCAGCGGAAGGATAAAACTAATGTCACCACCTCTGGATTCATTTTTCTTTAATCGTATGTCTGGCATCTCTTCTGGCTGCTGATGTCAAAACGCGAAGCCTTGTTGATGGGCAGTTCTCTTTTAACACGCGACGGCATCAGATCAAAAACATAATGTCAATACACACTTACACTTAAACATTGATATCTTTTTATAGAAACTTAAATAAACAACTATTACTTCTTAATTCCGGTTGCTCTTATTAAACCTTGGAACAATTGGTAAGTTACCCTCCCACTCGACCATCCAGTAACAGTTTCAGAAGTGGGATAGGTAACAAGTGTTCGGTTTAGGAAAGTTTATGTACTAAAATAATAAAAGAAATAAGAAAAAAAGGATAAGTAAAGTTTATTAGAGTGGACGATTGATGGAAAAGTTGTCCATCGTGAAATTAAAGGAAAAGTTGCGCGAGATCGGGCTGAAAACGTAGGGAGTCAAAAGTGAGCTGATCACACGTTTACGCGAATCGAAAGTGGCAGAACCTAAAGAAATGGAGGTACCAATGACGACGCCAGGTATGGTGGAGGAATTGCGTGATGACTTTTTGCATCTCCAGCGTACAATGGAGTCGCTCACACATCAATTCCAAGCGTACACGACGACGACGTCAACGATTGGTACAAATGTCTTGCTGCCACAGAATTCGGCTGAAAGAGAAATGGAAAAGTGTGTAACTGCCGCTCCAGTTACTATGTGTGAGGATCAACGACAATCAGAAACCACAAGTATGTGTCAACAGAATTTAAAACAACAGCAACAGCAGCAACAACAACAACAACAACAAATTTTTGAAAATAAAAACTACCACCAAACGTATATGGGAATAAGTGAACAGAATGTACCAATGTCTGTACAACAATACCAACAACAACAGACATCATCAGTAAGGCACAACGCACAACAGCAAGGCATGTTTGTGCAAAATAATTCAAATTGGCCGTTGAATAATTCGTATGTTTTGCAGTCGCCAACCGCAGCTACATCAAGTGTTAGTGCAAATATGTTTATGCCTGCTCGATCTTGTTTCAACTCGGCAATAAAGGAAACAACTACACCGTGTGTAAATAACGAACGTTTTTCATTTAACAATAACAATCATTGTAGTGTGCGTGAAATAATTGATGTGTTGCCTACATTTAGTCCTAAAAGTGACGGCATTACTTCAGTGCAATTTATTGAAAGGGTTGAGGAATTATAAAATGCATATCAGTGGACTGACGGAATGGTACTATTTGCCATGAGAAGCAAAATGTTAGGTGTTGCAAAATTATGGGTTGATGCTCAACCAATATTTAAGAATTGGCATGATTTTGTGATTGCTTTTATGAATGATTTTCCGTGTGTTGTGAACAGTGCCGATATACATATTCAGATGATGAATACGCATCAAAAGAAAAGTGAGACGGTTATTGAATACTACTACAATATGTTAGCAATTGGTCGCCGTGGCCAATTAGATGAAAACGCGATTGTAAAATATATAATAAACGGTTTAGAAGACTATAGTTTACGAAAAACATTGTCCGTAATATCTTTTGTGAAGTGGCCGGAATTATTGAGATCGTTACAAAGTGCGGTGGCAAGCTTAATACCTCAAACGAGTAATGTGAACACGAAGCAAAATTTGCCATTTAAGAAATTTAGTAATGAACAGAAATCGGATGGACAATCGATTATAAAATCGCCGCGTAAATCAGGCCCAACATGTTACAACTGTCGGGAAATTGGACATTTGTCGCGAAATTGTTCGAAACCACAGCGTAGGCCAAGAGATCCGGTAAATACAATTGATAAAAACATTATGACGAAAGGTGTTCTAGTAAACAATCTGAAGTGTAACGCATTAATAGACTCGGGAAGTGCTGTCTCTCTTGTAAAAAAATCTGTCGCGGAAAAGCTAAACGGTAGTGTAGTAACATGCAACAAAGTATTGCAAGGTTTCGCTGGAGGCGAATACAAGTGTAACGAAAAAATGGAAAACGTTAAAGTAAAAATCGATGAACAGTGTTTTAGCGCCGATCTATACGTCGTAGACAATAATACAATGGCATACGAATTAATAATCGGTTTGGACATTTTATCTAACGATCGTGTGATTATAGAAAATGATAAATGCCAAGTGTATGCAATGCGCAGTAATGATGTCAAGTGTAACGACAACCTCGAGATCAGTGAAAAGAAACAAGTAGTTGGATTACTGAATAAATACGCCGATTGCTTTACTGACACGTTAGATAAAATTGGAAAATATAGTACCACGAAAATGCACATATCTGTAACGTCATCGAAACCTATTGCACGAAAGCGGTACGTCATACCAATTCCTAAACAAGAAATCTTTGAAGGCATTATCAGTGAGTTATTGGACTTGGATATAGTTCGCCCATCAACATCAGTTTATGCGTCTCCTATCGTCTAGGTACCCAAATCCAATGGCGAGGATAGACTGTGTGTGGACTATCGGGCATTGAATGATGTTACCGAGAAGCAACCGTGACCAATGCCAACTGTAGATGGTGTTTTATCAACTCTCGCAGGTAAGAAATATTTTATCACTCTTGATATGATATCTGGCTATTACCAAATCGAAATTGACGAAGAGTCAAAGAAATCTACCGCCTTCATCACGCACAATGGTCATTTTGAGTTCAACCGTATACCATTCGGGCTCAAAAATGCGCCATGCACATTCCAGAAAATGATGATGAAAATTATAGAGCCGTTGAAAGGAAAGGTAGTTAGCTATGTTGACGAGGTGATAGTGGCATCCAATACGTTCGAAAAGGGGTTATGTCAACTTGAAGAATTTTTAAAAATCATTGAGCAGGAGGGGCTAACGCTTCGACTGTCCAAATATTTCTTTATGAAGGATAGCGTTTCATTTCTTGGGCATGAAATTGATGCGAATGGAATTAGGCCTGGCCGTATTAAAACCATAGCCATACAAGAATTCCCACCACCAATTTCAATTACTGAAGTAAGACGTTTTTTGGGCCTAACGGGCTATTTTCGAAAATTTGTAAGGGACTATGCTCGCATTGCGTCGCCAATAACGAAATTGACACGTAAGGATGTTCCCTTCAGTTGGTCTGCAGAATATGAGGACGCGTTTCGAGCATTGATAGCCGCCATAACTAATGAACCACCCAGTAAAAAAAAATGGAAGTCATTCTAGCGGAAGTACATTTTCATTGCTTCCAAAAAATCGATATTTTTAATTTGACAAGAGAGCAAAAAACCGTGTAGAAGCTTATTCTAGTCACACAAAACCTTGTAACTCCTCAATAGTGTTAGAAAATACTCACCAGAATTTTTAAAAAATTTATTTTTTTAAAGAAATTTATGAACTATTTTTAGTCTAAAATTTAAAAGTTATTTGCTTAAATTTACATGAAAACACTGTTTCGGGCTTAAATTCGTATAAAAAGAAACGAATTGTTAAAAAAGGCAACTATATGTATACCATTTTTTCTAGATGAAAATATTATCATAGAAAACAAAAAAAAGGAATTTTTCTTAATATCGCTTCCAATTCAGTGACCAGGCATCGAAAAAGAGAACTTCTTGCAATGACAACCCTATGTAAAAATCATTAGATCGGATCGAAATTTGCACTACTTCCGCATCGCAAACTCTACATTTTCATGACTTTTTTGGAGTCTCTTTTTTTACTGGGCAGTACTGGGCGTATACGACATTGAAAAAGAACAAGAGCTCCATACAGATGCAAGTAGCAGTGGACTGGCAGCAATTTTGATCCAGCGAGAAGCTGATGGTACTAAAAAGCCTGTTGCGTATTACAGTCGAGTGTGCAGTGAAGTAGAGAGCCGGTATCATGCGTATGAGTTAGAAATTTTGGCAGCAGTAGAAGGTTGTGAACGATTCCGGATATATCTTGCGGGCAAGCATTTTACTATCTATACAGACTGCTCTGCGATTTCAAGTATAAAAGCTATGACACCAATTAATCGACGAGTATCGCGTTGGATGCTAAAGTTGTTGGAGTACGATTATACAACATGTCATCGTCCAGGTAGCCAAATGAGTCATGTCGACGCCATGAGCCGTGCACCAGTAGAACAGCCAGCCGAAGTTGAAGATGTAACCGCAAAATTGATGGCTATCGATATTTCAGCTGAAGATTGGATACTCACGATGCAACAGCAAGACCCAGAATTAAAGCAAATAGTAGCTGTGCTGAAAGGTGAAATCGATTCGACAGAAAGGGGAAATTATGTTAACGAATTTGCGTTCAAGAAACATAGATTGTACAAAAAATGCAAAGACGGAAGAGAATTGCTTGTCATACCACGTGGGGTTAGATGGCGAATCGTTAAAATATGCCATGATGATGTTGGACATCTAGGAGTAGATGGTACCATTAAGAAAATTTTCCAAAACTTTTGGTTTCGTCGAGCTCGAAATTATGTAAAGGGCTATGTGAAATGTTGTGTTGAATGCTGTTACAATAGTCAACCTAGTCGGAAGGAGTGTCAGCTATATGGAATGGAAATTCCATCGTTACCGTTTGAAGTGAAGGCAATGAATACGTTTTAGTTGTTGTCGATTCATTGACCCGTTATTCAATTGTCGTGTCGGTTAAATCAACGAAAACGAAGCCTGTAGTGGATGCCCTGAACTATCTAACGCTATATTTTGGGTTGCCAAGAAGAATTGTGACAGATCGCGGAACTGCTTTCACCTCATCAGTGTTTGGGGATTATTGTAATGTCAACGGTAGCCAACATATTAAAGTAGCTGTACGTACGCCACGAGCAAATGGGCTCGCAGAAAGAATTAATCAGTCAGTATTGTCATATTTGAAAACGTCACCGACTATAAACGATTGGGACAATGAGTTGCGCAACCTGCAATGGAAGTTGAATACGACTGTTAATTCCACTACAAAATATTCGCCTATCGATTTGGTCTATGATTTTCCATTAAAAGAGATTAGTGCTAACAAATTGTTATCTGCTGTTCATGATGACAACCCCAATATGGAAACTACAACACCAAGTGAACGACGCGAAGATGCTATCAAGAATATCACCACAGCTCGAGAAAAGTGGAAAGAGAGATTCGACGCAAAGCATGCCAAACCGCATGTTTATCAAAAGGGTGATCTTATTCTGATGGAAAGTGCGATGCCTAGCACTGGATAATCCCGTAAGCTTGACGCAAAATATAAAGATCCATACGTTGTCGAAAAAGTTTTACGATATGACCGATATGTTATTGAAGACATCGAAGGAGCGCAACGAAACCAACGACGATTTAGCACTGTAGTCAGTAGTGACAAAATAAAGCCATGGTGCACACTTTTCCCCGAAATAGATGACGATTACCAAGATGATGCTGAGGGAGATGACTTTGATGATGAATAACTCGAGGACGAGATATCGTCAGGTTGGCCGAGCTGGCATCTCTTCTGGCTGCTGATGTCAAAACGCGAAGCCTTGTTGATGGGCAGTTCTCTTTTAACACGCGACGGCATCAGATCAAAAACATAATCTCAATACACACTTACACTTACACATTGATATCTTTTTATAGAAACTTAAATAAATAACTATTACTTCTTAATTCCGGTTGCTCTTATTAAACCTTGGAACAATTGGTAAGTTACCCTCCCACTCGACCATCCAGTGACACTAATTATCTGTGAAATCAGACATGAGCTATGTGTTACCATTCACGAAATAAGCACTAGTTGAAAAAAATTTTAGATGGCGGACCCTTTATTTCATCATATTTTCCTATAAAATTTTTTAAATCATGTTTTAGTAAATTTCGTTTAATTTTAAGACAGTTGAATTACGATTCGCATAACTTACAGACTTGGGCTCGAATTGGTCTCCTTATACATGTATATAATTGTGGACAGACTTCTCTATTAGCTTTTAGTAACATTGTAGTCTGCCTTTTAATTGTACAGTGATGTCAATACATTACCGCTGTTTATATTGAAGGTAAATACTTATGATTGTATAATTTTTGTGCTTGTAGTCATATACGGGCCTGTTCTGAAAATCACGGTGATTTCAAAAGTAAACTATTAATAGCTGGCTGGATAGTGGGTTTTTATTGCGTTTTAAGTTTTTTGCATTTATAATGGAATATTTTCTTCCAACTTCTACAGCTATTAATCGTAAAACTTATAAAAGCAATGATTTAGCTTTTATTAATTTTTTTGAAATCACTGTGATTTGGCATGTCGTGATTTGCACAACAGGCCCGATAAGGTCAAAAAATGCTTGAGTAACGTTCAAAAATAATTTACGATAGAAGCAAAAAGCTTTATAAATATGAGTGTATTTAGTTCTCAGTAGTCTCTTAACTTTCGTTAGTAAATGCAATATTTTTGCGCATATACGGATAAAGTAGATGTAGAAATTATGTATGTAATAATGAATCCAAAATACAATGTTTACCGATCGATGTTGATTTTTTTTAATTTACGCCTTGACTTGATCTGACTATATATATATATGACACTATATTATCTATTTTTTCGGTATCGTGCTACACAATAACTCAAAGAACTATCTGACATAATTTCGCATAGTCTTTCAAAGCAAATTATATCATTTCAATCCTCGCAAATAAAATGGTTAATGGTGTATAAGTTGTTCGGTATTTGTGTACGTGTGCTTTATGTCGAATTAAAACTTATATACATATTTCATCCAAAATTATCGTTGTCTTCACAGGAAGAAAGTAAACATAATTTATCAAACTATATCATACTTTTCTTGTTTTTACAATAAAAGTTAGATATTTCTATTTGTTCCCAATATATTAGTAGTAGTGAAATAGGGATCCGGCGCCAATTAAACTTGCAAAATTGTGGGTGAAATTCTTAAATTCTTGGAAATTTGTGAAATTTGATACCTGCGAGGGTGGTTCAATAAGTCCGTCCAAATTTTTTTTATTTTTCCTAATGCCAACGGAAAATCCTGAAAATGATGTTTCGTAATGTGGACCAGGGAAAAAGTAAAAAAAAATAAAAAAAAATTTTACCGACGGGAAAAACGTGAAAAAAAATATTTTTCCTAATGCCAGCTGAAAATCATAAAAATGATTTTTCGTAATGTGGACGTTAAAAACGTAAACAATTTTAATCAGCGCCGGATGCCCATTCCACTACTACTAAATCAAGTCCGAATATTTCTATTTATACTCAAATTATTTACATCAAGCCAAATATGAATATCCGAAGAAGTTCATTTCATTTTTATAAGAATGAGATATTATAATAAAGCTTAAAGCATTTTAATTATGATATTTGCTGATGTTGCATCTGAAAAGCAGAATAATATGCATACATATATGTACGTGTATATTTTTGTATGGGGCACAAGTAGAATGAGTCATCATTCTACTTGTGCCAAACTTGTAGCATTATTCCTAATACATGCATGCATACATATGTACATACAAAGTTAAATATACAAATAAACATGAAGCAAAATTATACCAAGGTCAACTCAAAATTATTTCAAATATGGGTGCAGTCAATTTTAAAATTAGGTGATTTATATAAGGTTTAAAAGATGTTTTTTAAGCTAAATTTCTATTATGAATACAATTTTAGTGAATTTTGCTTAAACAAAATTCAAAATGCTGTTTAATATTTTTATGAATATGGTTGTAAGCATTTAATAAGAGACAATGCAAATGTAATTATAATTATAATTCTATTTGGCGTCGGCAACATCGTCGTCAATTTTGAAACAACATTAATTTAACACAACATCAATGCTAACTTTGTATTCCCTAACAATGTTGCGACGACGTTGCCTGTTTATCGATAAATGCAATACACATATCCAATATTTGAGACAGCTGATTCATTTTGTTTACTATTTTTGGTATAAGTGTTTTTGAATAAGCAAAAGGTTTGTACATAAATTAAAATTCTTTCGTATCGGGGCGAAGAAAATAAAAAATTTATTAGTGAAAAGAAGATTTCTCAGACAAAAGTCATTGCATTTGTAATTTACCCAATGAAAAGTAAGTGGTAAATTTCGACATATTTTTGTAAAATAATGAGAAATTTTCATCGTTTTAATATTTTAAACTTATTTTCGGCTGAATAAAATATCATTTAAGCATGTATTGGATACAATTGAACCTGATTTTGGAAACAAAAGGGATCAGATCAACGTTTATAGGAGATTGCAGCTTCCTCCAAGAGGCTTATTGCTAATTGTTTATATACGCTGCCTCTTGTTGCTTAACGCTCAGCATTGTTTGCAACCTTTTTTTAATTTACAGCTCAAGTCCCGCCAGATCTGTAAAAATAATTCTTTCATACAGTATAGTTTCCCAACACACTATTTACTTTACGTTTTGCCATTTACCACTAGTTCTAATGGTGCACCGAGGGAATTTAGTGCAGTCACAACAATTTCCCACTGTATCTTGATAAGTATTAGGAACACTGCCCCTGCGGAATCCTCTAACTTAAAGAAGGACTTTTTTCAACTGCTAAACAAGCTTTTCAAATTAATTGGGTTTGGTAATTTTAATTCTGTCCATATTAACATTTTCCCCTTTTTTTTAATAATTTTTTTAAATAAATATGTATGTATGTATATATACTTTTTTATTTCTTATATTTTCACATTTTTACTATTTAAATTATTTTTCAAATTCATTGAGGTATGCACACAACAGAACACGATATCAAAAACACTGACGACAAAATGAACGGCAACATCAACATCAATTTTTAGTACAGAATGCCAAACATATGCTGACAGTCATCGATAAATGGCAATACTATCTACGGGAATACCGATGTGCCAAAAAACATTGAAAACGGCGTCGTGTTATGTTTCCGACGCCAAATAGAATAAGGGTGAATATTTATGCAAGATGAGAAAAAAAATTAAGCACGTTTATAGGCATCATATTGTATGTAATATGAATTTTTAAAAGTTTTAAGAAGTTTGTAGAGAGTGTTGGAAGGATAAATAATATAGCATTTTCTTAAGGTTCTTCAGTTTTTATATATTTTCATGAAAAAAAATTACTGCTCATAAAAGATTGACTTTAGTTGATTCATCTGACCTGAAACTTCATTCATATAAATGTTATAAATGGCTAGCTACTTGTAAACTGATAATTCAATCTGAATCAGATAACCTGATCTGAAAATCAGACCAGCTACCTGATAAGCTGATTTGATATCTGATAAGCTGATCTGATATCTGATAAGCTGATCTGAAAACCAGACCAGGGCCTGAAAAGCTGATCTGAAAACCAGACCAGGTCCTGAAAAGCTGATCTGATAGCTGAAAAAGCTGATCGGATAGCTGATATGTACCTGTTCTGCTATTTTCTGTTAGCAAAGAATAATGAGATGGTGTTAAAGCAGTTATTGTCGATAAGAAAATATCTGATGAAATTGAATGGAATTTCATAATATTGTGGAATTCAATTCCTCTTGTATAGAACCTCTCAAAGAAAACATGATTGTGCATGTTTAAGTAACATGAAAACAAGACTGTGCATGTTTAAGCAATATAAAAACAGAAATTCGCACATAAGGAAAAACAAAAATTTTTTGATCCAACGATGTAAAGCTAATAAAGAAATGAAAACCATTCACACATTTAATTCTTATTTCAATATTTTATTTAAAATTGTTTCTTACAAATCTTAGTACTAATACAAATTTTTACTCTATGTATATATAAAAATATATGATATAAAAAGAAAGAGAGAAAAAAATATCATTAATCTAATATTTGATTCTTATTTACAAATGATTTAGGTATAGGCAAAAAGATAAAAGTTTTAGACCATTCAATTTTAACATGCTTTTGTGTGAATAAAATACTAAAATTAATAGATACATTCATAAACAAATATATATATATATATATAATAATATATAATAATAGTTTTTTGATTTTGAGTCCCCCCACGGGCTTATTTTGGGGAAAAAATGGCAAATCATTATGTAGATCATGCACTGAATCGGGATAATCTATATCCACTTCCAAAATGTAGCCATACTCTGCAGTATCAGAAATTTTCTTAACATCAAAATCAGTATCACATACCCACTCAAATTCACCGTAAGGAAGATATTCCGACATCGCCCAACCATACAAACTGCTAGCGTCTAAATAGACAAGAAATTCTGATGGTTTTGATGCATCAGAATCTTCCAAATATTTGTTATTCGCTTTCGAATATCTTTGTGAGCATTGAACTAGTCCACCTCTAATTCCGTTTTGCATAAACATATACATTTCGGAATCAGTGAACTGTTCCAGTAAAACTTCTGTGGTTTTTAACATTGCATCCCAGGATGGTGCTGTATAACAATGACAGGGGTCCAAATCGTATATACCTCTACAAATTTTCCTAAAATTTTCAAACACGTCAGTTAGAAGAAGAACATCTGTCTTTAAGTAGAGTTCAGTATAGTCAAGGAGGGTTTTACAGTTAAACTCTCCATATTTTTTGAGCATGTTCATACCCGACTACATCACATTCTTCATTCGTTAGAATATTGAAGATCTCTTCTCTACTAGGGAGTTTAATTTCCTTAAACTTAGTCATGGAATCCATGTAAGAAATACATCCTTTCTTCTAATCAGGTTGAAATGAGCTTCATCAACGAAACATGATCGAATAATATTAAAATCATTGCTATCAAGATTTTTTGCTAACGTGTCTAAACTCGAAGCCATAAATCTAAACGAGTCTATAAATCTTATTTCGAATCCATGTTTTTGATATAATCTGATAAAAATTGAAAGAGATATAACGTTCTGTGTTCTGGGGAATCACTTTTATTGTGGCATTTTTTATAGTAGAAAGTTCTTTGAAAAATAGGTGCATATCATATGCAGAAAGATTATGGAAAATAACCGGAATAAACTGAGGTCTTTTATAATTTAAATTACATTCGCTATGAGCTGCCCCACGATAATTGCCCGTAAGATGACAATGATCTCTAACTTTATCGTTATTTAATATTTTCTTACATATATGACAATGTTTTGCATTATTATATTGAGCTATTTCTATTGGGGTCATGAACATTTTCTTAAGTTTTAGTAAATAATTTAGATAGATATCTGTACAATCTTCAACTATTTTTTTGATAAATACATTTGCCGAATCTTCACCAAAATAATGTCTATATAAGTTATTTTCCTTCTTAAAACTGCAATTAATAAAATAGCCGAATGCACACGCATGGTGTTTCTGTACATTTGTAGTGCTTTTACTTACAGGATCATCGAGTTTTTCCAAATTAGAATCGAAGTCTGCGTAGATGACAAATGGTACATCTAGCTGTTTGTAGTAGTTTTTGTACTTAATAATACATCCATCTTCGGGCATCCTGATGACTTTTTTACTACAAAAATGTTTATGTTGACTGTACACATAAGCATCATGTGTATGATATAGGCAGATGTTACAGATATAAATCTTACATCTGTGTGACGTCATGTTGCAACGAAGGAGTCTAAGGAAAAGAGGAAAATAAAATAATATGTAAATTAGTATAACAATAAGAAGTAGCTTTTTAAATAGGGAACACATTTTGCATAAATGCACTAATGAAACTTACTTTGATATATCTTTGATTAGCACATAGTGGAAGTTCTCATTGGACTGGAGCAATAAGAGATTAATATGAATGTGTTTTTCTCCTTTTGTTATGTAGTATGGTCCTATAAGCGATATTCCATTGTGACCAAATACATTTATGCTCATATCATTTTGATTCTCGAATTGTTTTATCTGCTTCAATGGGAGTGGAAACTCTAGGCCTTCAAAATTTAATGCAATTGCTCCTATATTAATATTCTCATCAGAAATGTCAGCAATATTGTAATTTCTATAGTTTTTCCGTTGTTTAGGATTCAGACTACTGTTTACATTTAAAGCGGCAATTAGACACCATTTAAAGCAATAAATGTCATTATTCTCAACATTTATGCATGCATGTTTTGCTGCAATATTTTTAGGGAGAGGGATAAAGCTCGATCATTGTATTATGGACGCCTTGTTGATATTAACTTCAAGGAAATTTATTGAAGTCAAAGTCCATGCGCTATCCCTCTCTTGAAATTCTTCCATTTTGGCTCTTAGCTCCTCCGTCTGTTTCTTGTACATGTCTTCTATGTCATCAGACAAAGTCACCAACATCATTTTCGAAATATGTACAAGTTGGGAAACATTGATCTCATCATTCAGCATCTTCATATAATCACATGTGAGCTCCATATTAAATTTAAATGTAGTATGTATCCTACTACTTTAGTGGAGTTTTTGTACTATGGAGCTCTTTGCAGATTTCAGAAACTCTTCCTGAAACAAGACACCCACATTTTTGTTGAGGAGGATATATGTCTCGATCCTCCCATTGAAGTTACTTACTCTTTTAGTGAGAAAATCATCAATCCGTTCTTGGTGACAATTGTTTTTGTGTTTTGTGGTTCTGACATGAGCCATATAACCATTTGATGGGATCATCTCGTCACAATTCTCACAATATTTGTTTTGAAGATTTAGCTTACTAGTTCCAAGGACAGCCTTTGATTGGTTAGCATATGCGTGCGTTTCCATATGCTGATTTAGTTTTGTTTGTGTAATAAAGACTTTATTGCAGATGGTACAACTTGTAGTATTCATTTTATTTAATTATTTATTTGTTTATTAATTTAATTATTTTATTTATAATCAATTTATTTAATTGTTGTTTATACAGTATAAACTTGTTTAACAAACAGTAGTTAGTTCTAGCACTTTTATAGTTTTTGGATTTCAAACACTTTAGAAATTTTGGTCGGGAAAATAGGTTATCACTTGTTGCGATATCAGAGTAGACTGATGACAGTCTACATTATTTCTTCTACTTATATACTTTATATGAGAAACGTGTAGTAGTAACCAAATCTAATTTATTACGACATATGCTAAAATTCATATACTCACACACACACATATACACATTTCCACAATTCTCTGTTGGTATTACGATATATGATGAAATTCATATACACAGCAACACCCAGAACAAAATTGTAAGCATCGGTTTGTAATATAAAGGTACGAGAAAAATCGTGACACGAGAAAGTAGGTGCTTCTATAAGTTTTTGCTGTATTTCTCCAAAAGCTATTTCCTATAATTGCTACATTAAAGTAAAACATACTGAAATAAAAATATCATTACCCCTATTCAAAAGCTCTTGGTATCAACCTGACTGGATTCAAAGAATTTAACATCTGAAATTCCCTTGCACATATAAAGCCTATGTCAACACAATATTTTCTATCTCCATAAGAAAAGCAACGTCAATAGCCTTGAAAACATATATACACTCATTTGTAAATATGTATGAAAAATTGATGATGTAATTCACACAAGCAATGATATTCTTCAAAGCAAAAATAGATACGATCACATACATGAATCCAAAAACATATACATACATTATCAAATGCATTCCCCCTCCACTTCCATTTACAACAGATATCAGGGTTACCACTCTCTGGAGGTATAAGACTATTTCCCCAGAGATACAAATAAAAAATAAAAATTAATGCATACATAAAATAATAACCACACATACGCATAGCAAAGAGAACTCATAACAGCTATCCAAAATCTATCAAATAAGAATCACTTCATACACACAATTACACAGATCCCTCGCCACTACCCTACAGTCAGACTGAGAACCAAGTGTCTTTGTAGCAACACTAAAACTAGAGACAATTTTGATATAATAAGTTTCTTTCTATCCCTCATTCTAAAAGAAATATAAAAATATATAGAAATTGTCAACAACTTGTCTATATACATATATGCATTTGTATGTACACAAATTACTGGAACTAACTGTTTGGTTGGTATGTCTCCACATCCCATAACACCTACGTAGTCACTACCTAGTCAATTGTTTTAGTATTAGTAGTAGGTTTTCAATAACAAGCACATGCTGGATGTCTATAGCACAAAGTATTGTATGGGTGATAATTATAGAGTAGTACTGGTGACAAGTCGAAAGCGAGTCAATACATTTTTCAAAATCGATATTTCCTACAGGGGTATAATGTTTGTCTACCACTACAACAAAAGTATCCGACACCGGCAAACACACAATTAAAAACATAAAAACACACACACATATGCACACACACACACACACACACACATACATACAAACACCCACATATACATACATCCATGAACTGTAAGCACGTTTCTTTACAATAACAACATAAGATGTACACACAAGTGCATACATACATAGAAAGAATCAAAGTCACACACACATATAGCCAAAAAAATCTCAGCATAAAAATCCCCAAAATCCCCCACATTCGGAACAGGGTTGCCACCACTTTTGTATTAATGGGGGTCTGAGTCCTGTTTTTTCCCGGTTTTTAATTCCCAAAACAGGACTCAGGTCCCCATTACCACTCTACTTACATTAAAAATTTAAATTTATATTTAAATATGCTACTAGTGACTGAAGAAATTGCACGATACGCAGGCAAATACTTACTTACTGGATATATCCGCCTAAAAAAGGTATCCCTCTTTGAGGGCTCTTGTACTCAACACTCCAGATGGGACTGTTTGAAAATACTTTTTTTCCTTTTTGCTTATCACTATTTTTGTATTTTTAAAAACTATCAACAAGTTAATGTCCGATACTGGTCGGGCCAAATAGTTAAATTTTAGATTTGAATACTTATTGTTAGTTCATTTTTGAAGATACAATAAATAAATACATGTATTAAAAAAAACATGTTCGTAAAAAGGTAGCAAACAACAAGTTGTAAGCATTTAACAGAAAATATTGACTGTTAAGAAATACCAGTGGGGAAATGCGATGGTTGGAAACAAGAACCAACAAGGGATATTAGCAAGCTAGAAGGCAAGGGAAATCAACAATTATTATAATTTTTGGAAGGCGCGTAATGAAAGGGAAGAAATTAGTGTTTATTAAAAAAAACGGATAATCCTGTTTCATATTCTGGAATATGCACTTAGTGAAACTGTGTGAAGCCATTTTATTAAAAATCAAGTACAGAAAAACCACCGGCCAGAACATACATAACTAGAATTTGAAACAGTAATTTTTTAACGTCTCTTTTCACAATGTATGGTTATGAGTTAACTTGAACTTTAACTGACAGTTCTTCATATAAAACTTGCAGTTAAAGTTCCTGTTATCTTTTAACCATACATTGTGAAAAGGTACGTAAGTGTGATTATTTTAATTTAGAAGTGGAGCCATTTTGTTTAGTATCATTGAGAATAAAATTGTAAAAAAGGTACAATCAGGTACGTAAATAATAAAGCCACATTAAAATTTTTGGGTTATGTTAGTAAAAGAACCCTTGTCTTTCTCAGTGCATAAAATAAGCCCTGTCTATAGAAGATTTTTCCTGAAATTCAATTCCTGAAGCATCTTGACCAAAATATTGCCTACTTGGAGCTGCAAATCTAAAAAATAATGGTGGGAAGTAATAGTTGCGGCCGGAAAAATTTTCAATAGTACATAAAAAGGGAAAAAAGCTAAGTAAAGAAGTTTATATACCTTAATATCTTTAACAAAATAATAGAACGTTGAAAAAACTCACCATATTCTGTTAGAAAAAATATTTATATAAAATTAATAGTTAAGTCGTTTTTTCATATTTTTAAAGTTTGTTTGCACAGTAAGGCAATACAGTAGTTTGGATTTAGCCTTTTGTTTACGTGCACTTTGGACCGCTTAAAATTATAAATTTCTGTCACTATTCCTTAAAATCCTATACAAATTAATTTTTTAAGTGCAATTTCTATACCTGCACATTTAACAGAACTGTCCTAAAATTTTTTTAATTTTAAAATATTTTAATCAGAAAAAATTCATAGTTAGGCTCAAGTTCAGTAATTTCAATTCTTACTGAATGAAATATTTTTATTAATTAATGTGAGTTTCTAAAGAAGAGAAGAAAAATTAAACTTAGACTTTAAGCTGGGGGAAATACCGATACTTTTCTGTGCAGCCAAGCACTTCATCAGCACCCTAGTCTATCTACTTGGGTAGAGATTCTTATTAACATCAGCTATTTAACTTAAATGTACAATGAACGGAATATGAGAAACGATTGTTGTGTATACAATTGATTTACCTTTGGTAAACACATTTATAAGTATCACTATTAATTTTCTGTTTTTTCCAATTTTTCATTTTTCTATTTAGGTTAGCACGAAATTATTTTACTCTACCTCAGTATGTTTAACTATTCTTACTTATCTTTTTACGATCATCACATTAATTATTTTTACTTATTCGATGTACCATCGGTGCATGCATGTAAGTATTTTTGTAGTGGTCTATGTTACTTGTTGTTGCATTCTACAGTTTTATTTTAGTTATTCCAGCGTTCTGAAACTGTGATAACCAAGTGAACAGTGATTGCCAAGTGAACATATTTTTGTCACGTGCCCATGATGTATTAAGTGAGAAATTTTTTTAGATATTTTAATTGAACTGTAGTGAATTTTAATCAGAAATAATTCATAGTTAGGCTCAAGTTCAGTAATTTCAATTCCTACTGAATGAAATATTTTTATTAATTAATGTGAGTTTCTAAAGAAGAGAAGAAAAATTAAACTTAGACTTTAAGCTGGGGGAAATACCGATACTTTTCTGTGCAGCCACGCACTTCATCAGCACCCTAGTCTATCTACTTGGGTAGAGATTCTTATTAACATCAGCTATTTAACTTAAATGTACAATGAATGGAATATGAGAAACGATTGTTGTGTATACAATTGATTTACCTTTGGTAAACACATTTATAAGTATCACTATTAATTTTCTGTTTTTTCCAATTTTTCATTTTTCTATTTAGGTTAGCACGAAATTATTTTACTCTACCTCAGTATGTTTAACTATTCTTACTTATCTTTTTACGATCATCACATTAATTATTTTTACTTATTCGATGTACCATCGGTGCATGCATGTAAGTATTTTTGTAGTGGTCTATGTTACTTGTTGTTGCATTCTACAGTTTTATTTTAGTTATTCCAGCGTTCTGAAACTGTGATAACCAAGTGAACAGTGATTGCCAAGTGAACATATTTTTGTCACGTGCCCATGATGTATTAAGTGAGAAATTTTTTTAGATATTTTAATTGAACTGTAGTGAATTTTAATCAGAAATAATTCATAGTTAGGCTCAAGTTCAGTAATTTCAATTCCTACTGAATGAAATATTTTTATTAATTAATGTGAGTTTCTAAAGAAGAGAAGAAAAATTAAACTTAGACTTTAAGCTGGGGGAAATACCGATACTTTTCTGTGCAGCCACGCACTTCATCAGCACCCTAGTCTATCTACTTGGGTAGAGATTCTTATTAACATCAGCTATTTAACTTAAATGTACAATGAATGGAATATGAGAAACGATTGTTGTGTATACAATTAATTTACCTTTGGTAAACACATTTATAAGTATCACTATTAATTTTCTGTTTTTTCCAATTTTTCATTTTTCTATTTAGGTTAGCACGAAATTATTTTACTCTACCTCAGTATGTTTAACTATTCTTACTTATCTTTTTACGATCATCACATTAATTATTTTTACTTATTCGATGTACCATCGGTGCATGCATGTAAGTATTTTTGTAGTGGTCTATGTTACTTGTTGTTGCATTCTACAGTTTTATTTTAGTTATTCCAGCATTCTGAAACTGTGATAACCAAGTGAACAGTGATTGCCAAGTGAACATATTTTTGTCACGTGCCCATGATGTATTAAGTGAGAAATTTTTTTAGATATTTTAATTGAACTGTAGTGAATTTTAATCAGAAATAATTCATAGTTAGGCTCAAGTTCAGTAATTTCAATTCCTACTGAATGAAATATTTTTATTAATTAATGTGAGTTTCTAAAGAAGAGAAGAAAAATTAAACTTAGACTTTAAGCTGGGGGAAATACCGATAGTTTTCTGTGCAGCCACGCACTTCATCAGCACCCTAGTCTATCTACTTGGGTAGAGATTCTTATTAACATCAGCTATTTAACTTAAATGTACAATGAACGGAATATGAGAATTGATTGTTGTGTATACAATTGATTTACCTTTGGTAAACACATTTATAAGTATCACTATTAATTTTCTGTTTTTTCCAATTTTTCATTTTTCTATTTAGGTTAGCACGAAATTATTTTACTCTACCTCAGTATGTTTAACTATTCTTACTTATCTTTTTACGATCATCACATTAATTATTTTTACTTATTCGATGTACCATCGGTGCATGCATGTAAGTATTTTTGTAGTGGTCTATGTTACTTGTTGTTGCATTCTACAGTTTTATTTTAGTTATTCCAGCGTTCTGAAACTGTGATAACCAAGTGAACAGTGATTGCCAAGTGAACATATTTTTGTCACGTGCCCATGATGTATTAAGTGAGAAATTTTTTTAGATATTTTAATTGAACTGTAGTGAATTTTAATCAGAAATAATTCATAGTTAGGCTCAAGTTCAGTAATTTCAATTCCTACTGAATGAAATATTTTTATTATTTAATGTGAGTTTCTAAAGAAGAGAAGAAAAATTAAACTTAGACTTTAAGCTGGGGGAAATACCGATACTTTTCTGTGCAGCCACGCACTTCATCAGCACCCTAGTCTATCTACTTGGGTAGAGATTCTTATTAACATCAGCTATTTAACTTAAATGTACAATGAACGGAATATGAGAAACGATTGTTGTGTATACAATTGATTTACCTTTGGTAAACACATTTATAAGTATCACTATTAATTTTCTGTTTTTTCCAATTTTTCATTTTTCTATTTAGGTTAGCACGAAATTATTTTACTCTACCTCAGTATGTTTAACTATTCTTACTTATCTTTTTACGATCATCACATTAATTATTTTTACTTATTCGATGTACCATCGGTACATGCATGTAAGTATTTTTGTAGTGGTCTATGTTACTTGTTGTTGCATTCTACAGTTTTATTTTGGTTATTCCAGCGTTCTGAAACTGTGATAACTAAGTGAACAGTGATTGCCAAGTGAACATATTTTTGTCACGTGCCCATGATGTATTAAGTGAGAAATTTTTTAGATATTTTAATTGAACTGTAGTGAATTTTAATCAGGAATAATTCATAGTTAGGCTTAAGTTCAGTAATTTCAATTCTTATTGAATGAAATATTTTTATTAATTAATGTGAGTTTCTAAAGAAGAGAAGAAAAATTAAACTTAGACTTTAAGCTGGGGGAAATACCGATACTTTTCTGTGCAGCCAAGCACTTCATCAGCACCCTAGTCTATCTACTTGGGTAGAGATTCTTATTAACATCAGCTATTTAATTTAAATGTACAATGAACGGAATATGAGAAACGATTGTTGTGTATACAATTGATTTACCTTTGGTAAACACATTTATAAGTATCACTATTAATTTTCTGTTTTTTCCAATTTTTCATTTTTCTATTTAGGTTAGCACGAAATTATTTTACTCTACCTCAGTATGTTTAACTATTCTTACTTATCTTTTTACGATCATCACATTAATTATTTTTACTTATTCGATGTACCATCGGTGCATGCATGTAAGTATTTTTGTAGTGGTCTATGTTACTTGTTGTTGCATTCTACAGTTTTATTTTAGTTATTCCAGCGTTCACAGTTTCAAGTAGTTAAAATTATTGTATTTGCTCAAATAAATATAAAAAAGAAATCCTTCGTTCATTAAAAACAATACGCATATCGTTAAATGTTTACTAATTTGCAGCATTTAATGAAAATGTTCCCAATATTCTTTCTCTGAATACATCTACATTTCAGATAACAATTAGGAATATAGCACAGCAATTTACTCATACATAAAGCAAAATGTTTAGTAAACTTAAAAATTGTGGACACTAGGAAACTTTAGAGCTTAACATCTTTCCATATATTCGAAATGTAGAAAAATTTATTAAAGATATAAACTTAATATATTTTATACACATTGAACCGATATATACTCGCGTTTTTTTAATACGATTCAAAGCGTACAATAGAACGAACACCCGACGAATTTACTTAAAAATACTTAAAATTCATGAACATGAAAACTTTAAACGGTATTTCGGCTGAAAATTAACTCCTTCAAGATTTGATGTAAACGAAGGAATTTCACTATAAAACAGCGCACCTCAGTAAAAATGTTTCACGTACTTGAACAAACCTGTTATTATTTTCCTTGAGCAAATAAATTTGTGAACAAAATTGAAAATAAAATTGTGATGAAAATATGGTTTATATGTAAAAATGTTTAGATCTATGCTTACAGTTTCCATAATGGTTCCACTATATGATTGTGTGGACATTGATATTTCTTCTTTAACGTATAAAAACATATACACAAGTGCTTATTTTTGTTTGCCTGTATTTGACATTAACAACAATTGGAATTGTTATGTAGAAACCACAAAATAAAAAATTATTACGTTTTTACTCAAAAAAAGTTGACACTTGTTTTATGGAACCCCAAAGCCAATTTTTGTACTCATGTGAACAAAATTTTTGAGTTACTTTTAATGTAAAAACATGCCATAAGGATTTATGAAGGTTTTTTAAAACAAATTTTCATTAAAAATTTTTCTTAAAAAGCATTTATAAAGCCTTAGTAATTTTTGTAAATAAGGCTGTAAGAATATAAGGCCCACAGTAAAAAATCCTGGTGGTTCTTTCATGGTATGGGGCAGTAAGCCGGCACTAGGAGTGGGAAAGTTGGTGTTTATATAAAGCACAAGATATACATCTTTACTTGTCCATTTTTAGAGAAAATTTACTAGCAAGTAATAAAAAATGGGTTGTATATCAATGGGTATTACTTCCAAAATGACAATGACCCAAAACATATCGTGCCATATCCGCCAAAATAACGTAAGCAACAAAAAACAAATTTTACAGGAGAAGGTTTTTTTCCTATTTCCGATTCACTTGAATTTCGTTTGGCGAAATTTTTATAATGGCATATAAATATTCTTAGGCTTATTTTAGATTTGTATTATCATTATCATTTTCCATGTTTTCGACCATCTTGGCGATCATTATTGTAACCAGCTAATAATAAAATGTACGACTTACGTTTTATTATTCTCAACTTAAAATTTATTTTCATCTTAAAAATTAAATTTTTCAAGTTTTTGTCATACATACATATGTATAAGGAATGTATATTTACATACACGTATCGTCACCTAAAATCCAAAAGGACGCAACTGAAAAAAAAATTTAAAATCAGTTATTTTCTTTTGATTGCTGTATTTTTAATAATATTTTTTGTTATGTACGGCCTTTTGTACTTTAGGTGTATATACTTTCACATTATAGATGCTTATGTATTTAAATAAATAGATCATATATTTATGATTTGATCAGATTAGAGTTCATATCGATTTGTAAGCCAAATTACATGTGTTAATTATTAGGTCCGTTTGTTTACTTTTCCAGTAATATCCAGTAGTTGAGTACATTTCGGGTAATTTTAAAATTTTACTCTCAAGAGTGCCTCTTGCACAAAAAATTACGCGAAAGGAAAAATTTCACAAATTTGCAGATTAATCAGAACAGCTGATCATAGTGTTGTATAATATGTTTTATGATATATAATAGTATGCAGAAATAAGTATTCATCTCTAAAAAATTAAAGTAAATAACATAATTAAGTTTAATTTAAAAACTGATAAATTTAACGATTATTATTCTTTAGTTCGGTTCACATTAAAAATAATAATTTTCATTTTGTTTTTTTTTTAATTTTACTTGAACTTTTCTTCTTTTAAATGTTTCATTAAAAAATTTATACTTTGTATTTGCTTACTCTTGTTTATTTTATTGAACCATATGTTTTTTCATCTACTGGATTTTACTGGCAAAAATTTTTCCAGTAAAAATTTGCAAATTCAGTCAACAACTGCCAATTTGCTCTCTCAATTGGCACTCTCTTTTGCAATTTTATGTGCGAACGAACGCATTTCAGTAAAATCCAGTGCAAATTTGCACAAAATTGCACAAATTTTGGGGTAAACAAACGGACCTATTAATGAAGAAACAACACCAAAGTTAATTGTAAATATTCTGACTAAAACGTAGTAGAACGGAACAACTAGCTGTTTTCGAAGGCCACTACACCTTCATCATCAAATTACATATTAGATTACTTTTTTTTCTTACGTATACTATTCTTTGCTTTCAGTCTTTTGACTGGTGTTGGCTTAATACAAGAAGGTAGCTAGTCTTTCTGTCTCAATTTACTTAATCCCTAAAAATGTTCGCTATTTGCAGCGCGATCTTCTTCAAATATTTTAGCTGCGCATTCATTCATTATTAATGCAAAGATTACACTGAAAAATCTTTTGAGTATGAGTTGATGGCAAGAGTTGTTTAATTTTTTTCGTACACACCCTCTATATCTGAAGAACTATCGGTATCGTTACGTTACGTTATCTTGCGGTCACTAATTTCGGGTTAATTATGTGGGTTACGTTAAAATCTATCTCAATATTTGGATTATCGATACTACAGGGTGGCCCAGAAAGACCGAAGTGGTGAATTGCTTATAACTTTTTATTTAAGAGATATTTTTTTAATTTTTTTTTTTAAAATACATTAAATTTATGGGGAATATTTTTGGATTAGTTATTAAAAATGATATCCCGCAAGTGGTGGCCATATTCTGCTTCGCACAAATGTGCTCTTTCCAACACATTTTCCATGACCTTTCGCAAAACTTCCGGTGGTATGTTGTTAATTTCTTCTCGAATATTGGTTTTTAACTCCTCAATAGTCCTAGGCTTATTAACATAAACTTTTCCTTTTAAATAGCCCCAAAGAAAACAGTCTGGAGCGGTTAAATCCGGGGAACGCGGAGGTCAATTAAAATTGCTGTTACGAGAAATTATTCTTTCACCAAAGATGTCGCGTAAAAGAGTCATTGTGGCCCTCGCAGTGTGCGCTGTGGCTCCATCCTGTTGGAACCATATTTGCGGATGGTTTTCCACGGCTGGCCTTACAAAATTTTGCAACATGGCCCGATATCGATCACCATTGACGGAAATGGCGACACCTTGTTCATTTTCAAAAAAAAATGGGCCAATGATCCTTTCTGAAGAAACACCGCACCAAACGGTACACTTAACTGGGTGCAATTGTCGTTGATGAAGTACTCTCGGGTTTTCCGTAGCCCATATCCTACAGTTTTGCTTGTTAACGAACCCATTTAATTGAAAATGGGCTTCGTCACTCATTATTAAGTTATGAATAAAATTTGGATTCTCTTGTGCTTTTTGCTGGAAATAAATTGCATAGTCAAGTCGTTGCTGGTAATCTGTTGGTTTCAATTCTTGGACAAGTTGAATTTTGTATGGAAACAATCCTATGGTGTGCAAAATTCGCTGCAGCGACGTTCTTGAGAGGCCCAGTTGTGACGAACGTCTCCTGGTTGATGTTTCTGGATCCTCCCGAATACTCTCCTGTACCACTTGAATATTGTCAGCCGTGTGGACAGTTCGGTGTCTGCCGGGACCAGGAAGGTTCCTTACTGCTCCTTTTGCAGTAAGACGGTTTATTGTTGACTGAGAGGGTGCAACCCGCACATTAAATTGACGACGCACAGTGGCTGAAAATCGTTTTTCATTGGCCAAAATTCTGTAACTTTTGAACTGATCAAAATATTGAAGTAATTTTTATTTTAGTGGATAGATATTTAGTTCAGTTTGACTCAGTTTTAATTACATTAAAATTGATTGAGGACTTTTTAAGGAATTCTAGCTCAAAGTTGAACTTTTGAATTTTTTTAACTTTTAGAGTGAAATATGGGTTTATTATTTTTTTATTTATTAAAAAATTTAATATATGGAAATTAGTAATAATTATAAATATGTTTTGTAATAATGGAATTAATTTAATGTTACACTCAAAAAAAATTTTACACTAAAAAAAAATAGTAAAATCGACGATTTTGCTATTATTACAGAAAAATTAAAAATTTTTTGCTGTCTAATTTGCAATTTTGTTTACACTCAAAGAATAGTTACACTTAAAAAAAAAACTTTAATAATATTATCTAAAAATATTGCTATTACTACAGAAAAATTTATTATTTTTTGCTGTCAAATTTGATCATTTTAAAAAACATATTAAAAATAAAAACTGCAATAAATTTTAATAGCATTTGTAACAATGGTAGGTTCTGTTTATTATTATTTTTTACTAATAGTATGCTTTTCGTACCTTAAATAACAATGAAAGGCAATTATGATTATTATTCATTTGACTCAAATATTGATTGTAAATATTCCATATTTTGTTCTGTGCTATTTCTGTTCTTTAGTAGTTTTTTGGCTTCTTCATCTAAATCCCGATGTTCCACTTTCCATTGGTTTCGAATACTGGAGATGAACGGATCTGACGTTGCCAATAATATATTAAATAGATCTTCATTTGTTGAATTTCGTGAAATTTTTCTAGTATTGTGCTCTCTATAAAATCTGTAATCCTTGTTTCTTTTTTCCTGAGCCTCCTCTGATAGATCTCCAAGTGGCACCAAATGATATTTAATGATATCTTCTCCATGATAAAGGATTTTATGAACTGTTGCAGACATATTTCTCCATGGGTAGTTGGTTGTATATATTTTTGCAGTTTCCTTAGCATAATCTCCAAATTTTCTAGAGTCAATTTCTTCATTGCACGCAAGTACTTCTAGGATTATTTTAAACCTGAAAATAAGGTTTAAATCCACTCCTGTTATTTCAGATGCTGTTTCTGGATCTGAAAAGAATCTTCTTGCGGTATTGCCATCATTTGTATTGCCTGACCCTTGTTTTGGCTGATCTATAATCAATCCTAATTTGCGATATTCATCTAGAACATGTTTCTTTTTTGAACTTCTTAACTCTTTGTTGGTTTCGTTGTTTCTTATTGATCCTGAAGACCCGAAATCCAAATCATAACTGATTTTTAGTATGTGTTCCATAAGTCGTATTCTTGCATGTAGTGGTGATAATCCAAATTCATATGCATCGGTATTATCTAATGATTTTGTCGGGACTTGGTTTAATTGGTTTGATGTTGCTTGGCATATAATGCAGCTGGATGCAGCCTTCGTGTTAGTCAAAGCCTGACCTACTTTTCCATCTATCATTGTCAGCACTAATTGGTAGCTTACTTCAGTTTGTTGCCCATCTAACTGTAATTGTAATGGCTGTAGTGTTGCAATTTGGGCCTTGATATCACTAACTTCTTTGTTAATGGCATCATGAGTTTCTTTTTTGAATTCAAATTTAATTGGCCTGCAGTATTTCGTAGAAGATGGTGTCTCATTTTTCCAAATATCCATTGTTTGCGTTGTACTAGTCGAAGGCTCTGAATCTTCCAAAATCTTTTTCAATCGCAATGGTACAAATGATACCATGAACATATCTGAGTCCGAAATATTTTCACATACATACATACTGAATCTCTCCATATTTATCTGAATATTTTTATTTGTTATATTTTATCCGTACAATTAAAGAATTAACTTATTAACTTATTAATCCCTTATGGAATCCGTAGTTTTATACATTTTTAGATACATGTTATTCACACATTGATCTTCAATTTCATAGCAGGTAGTGCTTAAATTGAACAAAACTGCACATGTTATTCAGACCTTAATATCAGGTAAAACTGATTAGTATCTCGCCAATATGGGGTTGTTTTTTATCTTTAGTGGTTTAATGTCGCCATTATTGTTATAAAAATGTTTATGACTTTGGTTGACCCTAACATTTGATAACAGGTAAATTCAGAAAGAGATCATATGTTTACTGTAGAACCTATTGTGATAATTTTATGACTTATTTTTTGCTGATCAAAACAAAGCCATTAAACCCTTTCGCAGGTATTATATTTAATTTTTTTCGTTTTACGTAGTCTAAAGTAAAAAAAAAACAAACTTTTAGGCAAAAAAGTGAAAATTTAAGACACTATTGTATACGAGTACTTATAGGGCTGTTTAAATTAATTTGAATTTTTTTTAGAGTAATTTCATTAAAATGAAAAAAGTGTTCTACCCACGGGTCGTCACGGGTGCAAAAGTATATATAGCGTTAAAGAGGACACTTTCACCTTTCTCCTGGTGGTATACGTTTCTTGTTCCCTTTTGTTCCCTAGAAGTTCTATTCCACTAAAATTTAAATTTGAGAAAAATATAGTAGTTTCATAAATATTTCATAACGCCCGTAATATTAAACGCTAGAGCTGTGACCACTTACAACAACTAAAGACTATAGTCCTACCAACATTATAAAAAAGACCGCAGGCCGTTATCGATGATAGCTTGCGAGTAGTAACCATTTATTTTTGATAAAAAACAAAAGAAAAACACCTTTTTCTGAAATTAAAAAAACGGTTGAGTTTGACAGCATGCCACGCCCACAATTATCAATAGTTTAACCTAAGTTTTTGGCTACCTTAATCTGGATATATTAGCTACAAAAAGGCGTAAAAATTTTAAAAATCGGTGACAAAAAAAAATTAGACTTTTGGCCAATGAAAAACGATTTTCAGCCACTGTGCGACGGTATGCACGTTGAGTCAACACAATGGACCGTTGATTTGAAAAGTAAATTTCAACAATTTGGGCATGTTGTTCAATTGTGTATTGCTCCATTATAAATTATCCAAGTCTTCTTTACAAAATACTGAAAAGAAAAGAAGAAAAAAATTATAATAAAAAAGTTATAAGGAATTCACACCACTTCGGTCTTTCTGGGCCACCCTGTATATTTTACAGGACAAGGTGGTGTTACTTACAGAACAATTGTGCATCAAACTCAGTTTTGAAAAATATCTCGGTCACGTTATTTTGGCGATTAAAGCCGATATAGCCTTGTACATTAAATTATGGCTCTTATTTAATATCAAATATCTTCCAATACAACAACAAAGTCTCGACATGAGTCCTATTGAAAATCGTTGGGGTAATTTTGAGGAAAAAATCCGATAAAATATAATTTTATCAAAAGTGTACTCAGGGCGAGTATTGGAAGAAGAAAGGTAGAAAAAATACCTTTAAATTTTTTTGGAATCTATGCCAAGTGATTATTTCTAATGATGGATATCACACAAAACATTAAAACGCAGTTGGCTGCTTTAATAATAAAATATCTGCGTAAAAAAATCAATAAGCAAAATACTTTTGTTACCTGCTAAATAAGCGATATTTTCATATTTTTTTTAAATTTCGTAAACTAAAAATATTTTTTTTTTAAATAATTGCAGTTAATGCTGTATGAAAATTAACATGAATTTTTCAAAGAAATTTTTTTATGCAGCATCTGCTTTGTAAATTTTTTTGAGTTTTACATATGTATTGAAAGATGATGTGTCAAGAATTAAAGAAGATTCATCAATCTCTAACATTGATTCTAGAAAAAAGAGAGAGCATGAGACCATGGAAGATTACCTCATGAAAGTAACGATTCTATCCGTTTATTTTAATTTATTTTTTAATTTTAATTTTTATTATTTTTAAGCGATGCATCTGAAATTACTATAATAGAATTCAGCAAAATAGCTCCCAATCTCGCAATAATACATGAATAATTGCCAAAAGCATGAAATTAACAATTATCAAAGATCGGACTGAATAATCATCCAAATAAATTTTTTAAATTTTTCATGAGAAACAGGTACCCAAATATTTAAAGAAGTCGATAAACAGTTACCCAATTTTCTGGCGATCCTTCATATTGTTGATTTGGACTACTTGCACAAACTAACGCGAGCTATGAAGAATCCGTTGCTTGTTTACAAGAATCGCTTTAGCCTACATGGAATTACTGGCGAAATACTGGTATTAGTCGTCTGGTAACTCACAAGCTTATTAAAATCAAAAGATAACTTTTTTCTACCACGAAAAATGTAAATCCAATAATACATAGTACCAATGTACTGCACGGGGTTTATTGAATTTGGGCACGCGCATTGCATAAAACAAAAAGATTAGGGGTAAATAGTATTTATTAATATTGTGTTAAAAATTTACAAAGAAAAATTAAGACTTTAAAATTTATAGTAGTGAAACACTAAATAACATAATTATATACATACACATACCTACATATACTTTTCATATCGACGAGCATATCAATATTTAAAAAGGGTATGTGAATTATAAATAAAATACACAGAAAATGAATTGTGGATATGTATGTTTTTCATTTGCACGAAGCTTAATAAAGTTATGAGTGTATAAAAGTGTGTAATATTTTACACAAAATATATATTTTAGCGCCGTTGTTGTTTGTTCTGAATAAGAATTACTTACCAATGCTAAAAAGAAAAAGAGGTCTACATACTTATGTACATATGTATGAATGCGTATTTATATGTAATATACATAGGATGTATGTACATGCATGTGTACTCACATAGCCAAAAGTGTTATAGATGCACGTATGTATATACATACATACATATACACTCATTTATGTATGCAAATGTGTATGCACATACGCGTACATCTGCATATATCCACACATACTTATATGTATATATGCAATACATGCATATATATATATGTATATATATATATATATATATATATATATATATATATATATATATATATATATATGTATATATATATATATATATATATATATATATATATATATATGTATATATATATATATATATATATATATATATATATATATATATATATATATATATATATATATATGTATATATATATATACATATATATATATATATATATATATATATGTATATATATGTATATATATATATATATATATATATGTATATGTAAATATACATACATATACATATGTATATAATATAAAATTTTAATTTACCGAGTTTAAGTCCAAGCGATATCTATAGATATATAGATTATATAGAAATCTAAGAAAAATAAATAAAAAAGCGGTTTCACGGAAAACAGTACGTGCACTGTTGCCAGATTTGCGATTTATCTGCATTTTGCTGATTTTTCATTGCAAAAATGTTAAAGTGAGATTTGGACATTTTCACTACTAAATTGCAGATTTTCTGAGATGCTTGTGTAACATCATTACATATTTCTTGTTTTTCTTTATTCCGTAAAAGAAATAACCATGGTGTTGCTGTAAGAACCATTCAAATAAGAAACACTAATAAAGAAGTAGCTGTTGACATTTGAATTTGGCGTAACGATACCACAAACATAAAAACTTACAAATCTGTAGAAAGAAATATACTTACATGTATGCATATCGCATACCAAATCATGAGCAGTCGAAACTCAAAATTATTGAAAAGATTTTGTATTTTCATAAGCCAGCTGACTGACCGTAAAAATTTGTTTTGAAACACGGACTCCTTGAGCAATATACAGTATCGTTATGCTTGTTTTTCATTATCAACCGTTTTTTGCCAAACCTTAATATATGGGATTTTTTGAGTTAAAAGGCACTATCGACAGGTACATCAAAAAATTATATATAGTTTTCCGCAAATAAATGCAAGTGATAACTTCATGTTTACCAAGAAAACAAGTATCTACCCTGGTCTGCCCCTTTACTATTCTGTAACAAAATCTTTGAAATTTAACACATTACTAATTCATTAAACATCTAAGCTTTGTTTATTACGTTAAGGGCAAGGCGAATTCAGTATCAGGTGACCTTATCAGCCCAGCTGATTATCAGCTGTTGATGCAAAATTGAGCAATTTGAACCAAAATGTCAAAATTTGCTCAGAAACCTTTTGAAAGATTGGTTTCGTAGCATAGCAAACTACATGTTGTTTTTTGTATTGTAAAAGTGTTGTACTGATAAGGTCTCGTAATACTGAATTCGCCTTGATTAAGGGCTAATAAATCAGTCAATGATAATTGGGGTATTCACAAGGGTGTCTTAAGTGTCCTTAGTGTTATAATGTCTTAACATTTTGACATAGTTTAAAAAAATTGTTGTTGTAGCTCAAACAAAAATGTCATAAAGTAATAAGACTTTCTCAGCTATGTTTATTGTTTGTCACAGCGATGCCAATTTTACCACTTTTTAGGTAGATCTACCTCTTTTTTAGTTTTAGTTCAATAAATTATAGTTACCGGAGTTTATTTTATCTAATCCAAGCTGGAAGTTCAGCTGAAATATATTTTAGCAATGCATCTAGACAACGCTGAGTTTAGATGCATTGCTTTTACTATTTAAATCCTGCTACAAGCCCAAATATTTCCTTCACTGGGCCAGTTTGTGAGATAACTGCATACATACTTGGTTCGAATGTTGAAAGTTAATTTGTTAAAAAGTATTTGTAGAAACAATCTTTACTGATATTCTGTAAGGAAATCTACACGATATATCAGCGCTAGCGCTGGGCAAGCAACAACTACAGAGGAGCATTAGAATTTAATGAAAATATTCATTCGTTTAAATATGAGAATAATAAAGATCTAATATTGGCGATTGACGATTGAACGATAACATGATTGCATTCTTATATTTTTCATTTGTTTTTTATATTCAAATTTTGAATATTAATCATCCGCAATTAAAAAAATAATAAAATCGCTTATAAAATATTTGTTATCTAAACGAAAGTTTAATTAAGGTAAAAAACCATGAGAAAAATAAATAGAGAGAGAGAGAGAGTAAGCAATGCGCAAAGGTGCTAAAACCAAAATACAAACAAGTACAATATTTATAATTGTAAATTATAAGGGCTTTCTCACAGCAGTCATATTTTTTCGTTTTATTACTTAAAAACGTGATAATTTATGAATATCATTTGAATACCCCAAATATGTATGTATTTTATTTTTAAATCTGATTTAAACACAAAATTTTGGTTTTCACCCAAAAATTAAATGAATCTCATAGCGATTTATTTTCTGACAAATATGTTGCATATGGGCATTTCCACAGTAAAGTTCACCTTTTGTCACGTTACGTTACTTTGTGATGTATCTTGTTTTGCAAAGAAAAACTAATATTTGATATAATTTTTTTGCATGTCGGTATAGAGTGCAATTAGGTCTACATTCGGTAAAAACTAGAAAGCAATCGAACAGCATAGCTCTAAAATACAAGCTAAATTGTATGGTGACGTAACGTGACAAAAAGTGGACTTTTCTGTGGAAATGCCCATATATATATATATATGTATGTTACATGTTTTACATTTCTTTGTTCGTTTGTACAAAAAATACAAATGTGGTAAAAATTTTCAATTTCTTTTCTCAATATGTTGCATGAAAAATTGTAAATATGTTACATATTTTACCCCCACTTTATTGAAGCTGTACATAATGCCATTTTTTCCAACTATGGCAACGAAAGTTTTTTTGCATGTCATAATTATAATTTCGGGAATTTTTCTTAAACAGAAAATATAAAAATTTTTATTACAAAAATTAATATAAATAAATATTTATTTAAATATTGGGACTGTTTTGGTTTTTTTTTAAACATAATTAGTGATGTCAATGTGTGCTTAAAAAGCATAATAGTGCTCGGAATACCTCTCAAATAGCCATCAAACTCGTTAATGGATGTATATTAATGATAAAATGTAACCATTGTACATAAAAGCAGCATATTTTGTTCGATTGTAATAACAGAATATGTAGCACTTTGAGTGATTTTAGGTAACATTAAAATATGTAACACCTACATACATATGTATCAGAGATCAGCAATGAATCGTATTTTTGTTATTCATTCTGACTCATGAAATTTTAAATATAAATGCGTAGACATGGTTTAAACTCAACTACTCTGATGCACACACACTCTCAATGAATTTAATTTATAAATAAGTTGAAATAAATATGAATGCGACGTTGACATTCATATTCATACCACACTCACACTTACAAAGCACCTCAGTTTGTTTTCTAATTTCAGGAAAGTACTTATACTACTCGCTTTGATTTAACTCATTTAGCTCATGTATGTGTGTTTATTTAAACTTTTAGTCATTAAACAGTTTGCTAGTAGTATACAATAGTAATACATTTTTTTTAATACATATTTTTATTTATTGTATCTTCAAATATGAACTAACAATAAGTGATCAAATCTTAAAGCTAAAATATAATTATTTAGCCCGACCAGTGTCGGCCAAAACTTAGTGATAGTTTAAATAATACAAAGTAGTGATAATCAAAAAGGACAATTAAATGTATTTTCAAGCATTCCCATCTAGAGTGTTGAGTATAAGAGCCCTTGTGTCCCTCTTTTTTAGGCGGATGTGACCAGTAAAATTCAAAATATTACGAGCAAGCGGATTAGGATGTGACTCGAGTTTTGTTAAGTATTTGCCTGCGTATCTTGCAATTTCTTCATTCACTAGTGGCATTTTTAAATCACGATGCAAATTTGAATTCTTAATGTACCATGGAGCAGATGTTATTAACCTTAAAATTTAGTTTTGTCTTCGTTGAATTCTCTCTAAATTGGAAGCTGAAGCAAGGCCACATAACTGGATACAGTAACACCATATTGGATTCAAAAGCGACTTGTTTATTAAAAGTTTGTAGTCCAGACTAAGTGTTGAATTTCTGCCAATCAACCAATGAATTTGAGACAACTTAAGTTTCATCTGAGTTAGCTTAAAGTCAATATGATGTTTCCATGTAAGCCTTCGATCAAGGTGTATGCCAAGATATTTCACTTGGGAATGTTGAGGAATATTTTGATTGTTGATTCGAATGGGGGAACAAGTATCTCTTCTTAGGGTAAACGTTGTATGAAAATATCGGGAAGCCTCGTGCGGGTTTTTGTGCATACTAAGACAGGCTGTATCATCGGCAAATGTAGATGTATGGATATTGCTGCTCAAAGGCATATCACAAGTATAAATCAAAAACAAAACTGGCCCCAGTATGCTCCCCTGTGGCACACCGGATGATATAGATTGGGGCAGACTCACGAATTCTCCTTCCACAATCGTAAACTTTCGGGTAGCTATGTAGCTTTCTAATAGATTCAGAAAATTTATTGGTAAATATGATTTTAATTTTAAAATAAGGCCTTCATGCCACACTTTATCAAAGGCCTGAGAAACGTCAATAAACAGGGCAGAACAATACATTTTTTCTTCAAAAGTTCTTCTTATAAATTGCACCAATCTATGAGTTTGTTCAATTGTGCTATGCTGACGTCTAAAACCAAATTGATGGACTGGGATGCACCCACTATCAGTTAAAATTGGGGACAATTTTGTCATGAGCAGCTTTTGGAAGAGTTTTGACATTGTTGATAGCAGACTTATTGGCCTGTATGACTCAGCCTTGGTAAGGTCTTTGCCCGGCTTTGGAATCATTTTGACCTTCGCAAGCTTCCAGCTTTGTGGATAATACTCCAGTCGTAAAATGGCGTTAAAAATAAATAACAGGATTCTAATTGCAATATTGGGCAACTTTATCAGCATATTGTTACTTATTCCATCAATACCTGGAGCTTTCTTCGGGTTGAGTTCAGCAATTAGTTTCTGAACATCACGCGTCTTAAATTTTATGGGACAAGGGGGTAGCGCAACTACACGCGGTAAATCAACAACAGCAGTACATATGTTTGGGGTAAATACGGGTTTTAAATGCTCAACAAATATGTTGCCTTTTTCAGTATCGCTTCTGGCGCAACCTCCGGTAGAAGTGCGCAGAGGTGGTCTATATTCAACGGGTGTTTTAAGCTTTCTAGCAGCACGCCACAAGGAGTAATTAGATGCAGGTGTGGCATCAAGATTTTCCAGATAATTTTTAAGACACACAGTTTTTTCATATGCCAGCAGCTCTTGGAATCTAATTTTATTATGGGGTGATTAGTGCTGTTGCCATTCCCTTCTAGCTGTCCTTTTTTCACGTAAAAGACGTTCAATGTCTGTAGAATAAATTCTATTAAAAACAGTCTGCGGATGGGAAGTAGTGGCATGTTCAGCAGCCTGTTTAATATTTTCGTTAAGATTTTCAATGTTAGATTCAATATCATCTGTTGTTCTTAGGTTAATATTTTCCGTACAATGGCTACTGAGGTATTTTTTGAACCCCAGCCAATTGACACGGTTGATCATCTTTAGATATGGGACAGGGAAGTCACTTCTTAGTGGGCTACAAATTGTAACAATCGTGGGAGAGATCTACAGAAGCTTCAACATGAATTAATTCCCTAGTGATATTTTTCATGACTCCAAAATCTATAACATCCGGAATTTTTTGTATGTCCGTAGGCCAGTAAGTGGGCTCTCCACTTGAAATGACGTCCAAGCCCAATTTTGAAATTGTGTTGAACAATGCCCGACCTCTAGGTGTAATAAGACGCGAACCCCAGAACGTATGTTTTGCATTGCAGTCCCCAGCTGCTACAAAACAAGGGCCAAGAGATTTGTAGTATTCCTCGAATTGATCCTCAGTAATTGCGAATCTGGGAGGGGAGTAAATTGATGATATCACGAAATTTGTAACAAAATTTTCGACACAAATATTTGTTGCTTGTAGATGTTCTTCACAAATGTTATCAAGGACATAGTGTTTGAGTCTTGACTTAATTAGAATAGCTGACCCACCGCATGCTCTCCCCCTCGGGTCCTTTGAATCATATAGATTGTAACCATTTATTTTAAATAAGCTCCTTGAAGTCAAATGAGTCTCAGAGACCAACATTATATCAATATTTTTTTCCATGAGGAAGTGCTCAAGTTCATTTTTATGCTGGCGAATGCCGTTTGCGTTCCCGAAACACATTTTTAACATGTTCATGGTTTGTTAACTAATGCTTGAAGCAGTGTATTTTGCATTCGCAGCATTTCTTGCATCATGCTAGTCATATTTGTTGTAAAGTTGTTAATAGTTAGCACCAGATTCTCAATAGTAGCTTCAAGGCGACTAAAGTTAAAGCCTGTGTTTGCATTCGCTGAATTATTTTGCGGTGAAACATTTTGTGAGGGACTAGAACTAGCCTTAGCAGCATCGGCATACGATACACGTGAAGTAACTGATTGACTCACTTGAGCAAAAGGAGCGGAGTACGCGTTATGTGGTTGGGTTGGAGCTAATTGAGGTTTTTGACTCATAGTCTGTTTAACAAAAGAATATACAGGGCATCCTTTATAGTTAGCGGTGTGATTACCTCCACAATTACTAAATTTTTTTCTGCTTGTTCTTTTGGTTTAGTGCAGCTAGCAGTACCATGCAATTCACCGCAGATAACACAAACTGTAGGTAAATTGCAGTAAGTTTTTGTATGGCCATATTCTTGGCAATTATGGCACTGTACAGGACCTGAACGCTTACGTGGCTCTTCAACTGTGATTTTTCGGTGTAACAGAAACTTTACGCTATAAATTGGATGGGTTTAATTTTTTTTCAATTGTATGTCATTCGGCTCCAGTTCAATGCGAAATAGGCGTTGGGCGACCTTTTCTCTGTTAATTATATTAGTAAAATTTTTACCTTAAATCCTTGGTCTAGGAGTGCACATTTTACTTCTTCGGGCTCAACATATGAATCTATGCCCGTTAGTGCTATCTGTAGGCCTTTAGCACTCTTAAGTTGGAATGTGTAAAAGTTTGTTTTATTTTTTTCAAAATCATTTACAATTTTTCGGAAATTGTTTTCATCATATATTTGGATTTTAGTTTCATCAATATTACCTCGTTTAATTGGAATTACGTGAAAAGTATTTTCACCAATGGTCGACAGTAGTTTTGTTAAAAGCGCGTTAGAATTTTTTCCCTCACATATATAGGTGGTGGCTTAAAAGATTTCTGAGATGATGAAGCGATCTTGTCGTTATCGTCTTGCAATAATGAAAAACGATTTTGGCGATTCGTGGATGATGCGCTGTTATCCCTAGACATCTTTGGAACAGATGAAATTTTAGAAGAATTCGGGCTTCGCCCACGCTTTACCACGGTTATATATCTGTCCATTCCGACTTGTACCTTTGGTTTTGAGCTACTGTTATCTCTAGTGATAACTTGGTTAGGTGATGAACAGCCCGAAGCGAATGATTTCAATGGCTTAACTGACGAACTACTAGGCAACTGTAATGTTAAAGAATCACTAGTAGGCATTGGACAAAGCGAAGTTGATCGCTGTCGAAAAAGTGGATTTGTTGTTAGAAAAAGTGTATTATCAGATTTTTTATTTTTATTAAGAGCTTCCGAACTCACAGTAAATCTGTCATCAGGTTTTTTATTTTTATTGTTATCATTATGAGCATCAGAACTCACAGTAAAATAGGCATTTCTGCCGTTATAACTCATTTCACATTTATTTGTTTTTGAGGTACTCATATAGAGTATTCCTCAAGGGAACTTTTGTTTGTTTGTTTTTTTGATTACGGGTTTTTTTGTTTTTGTTATTTATGACTATGTAAAAAATATTAACAAAGCAATTAAAGCTTATTTATCAAAGTTAATAATATGTATTACGAATATTTTCTTTTTTATGATATTTTTTTTGTTTAGTATGTATGTAAGAAAAAACTCCGCTATGACGTTAGTTCAGTATGAAGGTACAACAAGAGCTCGAACTTCAATTCCAGCAAAAAAAAACAACAATAAGCAACAGAGAAACAAACGCACAACCTCCTAATGAGAAATTTAATGTTCGTATGCGAAGTTCGCATTGTGAGTCATACTTATTTATTTTTCATCGTCCAAAGGCATTGAGTTAAGAGAGTCAAAATCAATAACGTCATAAATTTTGCTATGTATGAGTTCGATGCTCACTTCAAACTTTCGAGCGATTGGTTTCATAGACAACATTGCAATAAATATGAGCGAGCATTGCGTACAAGAAATTATAAGTCATATTTAACTCTATTCACCTTTTCACTACCCATTCCTGTTCTCTGATGTGTATATAGCGAACATATTTTCTTCAGAAAAGAAATCGCTATTAAATTACCAGCACTGTGCATTTAATGCCCATTTTTCAATATGTTAATCAAGCTGTAATTATTTTTAAGTTCTAATTGAATACGAAATTTTGTTTTTGAGTGCATAATTAAATAATAATTAAATGCCCAACCTTGTGTACTTAAATCACAATTAAGTTTTACGAGCATAACATATGTTATTGTGCTTGTATGTGTTTATTGAAAACATGTACATGAACAGCATGTGATCGTATTAAAAAAATTTCGTTTAATTTTGATTAATATATAACATATTCAATTCATATCCCAGTAAAAAAAGAGACTCCAAAAAGTCATGAAAATGTAGAGTTTACGATGCGGAAGTAGTGCAAATTTCGATCCGATGTAATGATTTTTACATAGGGTTGTCATTGCAAGAAGTTCTCTTTTTCGATGCCTGGTCACTGAATTGGAAGCGATATTAGGAAAAATTCCCTTTTTTGTGTTCTATGATAATATTTTCATCTAGGAAAAATGGTATACATATAGTTGCCTTTTTTAACAATTCGTTTCTTTTTATACGAATTTAAGGCCGAAACAGTGTTTTCATGTAAATTTAAGCACATAACTTTTAAATTTTAGACTAAAAATAGTTCATAAATTTCTTTAAAAAAATAATTTTTTTTTAAATTCTGGTGAGTATTTTCTAACATTATTGAGGAGTTACAAGGTTTTGTGTGACTAGAATAAGCTTCTACATGGTTTTTTGCTCACTCTTGGCAAATTAAAAATATCGATTTTTTGGAAGCAATGAAAATGTACTTCCGCTAGAATGACTTCCATTTTTTTCACTGGTTAGTTTCATGTCATGGTATAAATAAGTAGAAAAATGCATTCTGATGCTCTTTTGGTTTCATAAAATGTGTTTTTATGCAATTTCATTTTCTGCATTTTTATAATCTTTTTTGTTTATGTTTATTTTTTATTAAACAGCTGTTCTTTAGAAAAGCTTCCTTAATATTTGGAAATTTTTTAGTACTGCCATATTTTCAATGTAATTTAATAAGAACTGTAATTAACCACTGAAAAAATGAAAGAGTGTTTAAATCAAACTTAATTTTAAATAAAACTTAGCTAGTTACGTACTTAATTCTTAAGTTAAAACTAGGGGTAAGTGTTGTTTAAGTTTTACAAACATACCATATGTTTTGTGCATGTGGTGTTTTTTTAAGCCATGTACATGAACCTTCGTTCAATTTTTGCAAATATAGAACAAATGTAACACATCTTTTTATATTATAAAATATATAAATAGAAAAATGCATTCTGATGCTCTTTTTGTATCATAAAATGTGTTTTTAGCTATTTCTTTTATCTGCAAATTGATAAATCAACTTTATTATTTATATTACTGTTCTTTGGAAAGCTTTCCATAATATTTGGAAATATTGTAGTGCTACCATACTT